>CAJQZJ010032551.1:3759960-3786436 GCA_907164525.1 Lophiomys imhausi
ACTATGGTATCAAACCTGAAAGTGAACAGTGAACGGGTAAAAGTGGTTGGAATGGATGTTTAAACAAGTACCTTGCCTGTCAATCACCCTAATAGAAGTTACAGACACTCAAAAGCTTTCTAAATAATATCATAATTTCTGTAAAGGAAGGGCATTTAAAGTAATTAAGAACCCCAAGAAATAAAAATCTGAAAAGTAGGAACTGGGTAAATACAGAGCACTGAAGTATACAGCAGATATACAGCCAAATATACCGCAAAGGGCATCAGGAGTGAATACAAAGAAATGACACGTCCACTTTGCTGAACCGAAGTTTAAACTGTACAAAAAGTAAGCTCCATAAACTCCACAAAATATGCAGCCACAGAGAGGTCAAGAGGAAAATGCCTATCTACCAGGGGAACTCAGACTCGAGGGCTGATGGGTGAGGTAATTCAGACCAGCCCTCCCTGTGAAAGCAGAAATATAAAGGACGCGTTTTTGAAGGCATCAGAGACCTGGCAGAGGACCAAGAGCACCATCTGCGGTTCTGGGAATGGGGGCTGAGAAGCAGAGTTCACTGCAGCCACGCTCCTACTGGGAGAAGCTCTTTAACTCCAGGGAATGAGGCTGAGCAACATGGGATTCCACCTAATTCACAGTCCAGAAACTGAGTCCAGCCTCCTCCAGAGTCAGCACACCGTGTGCATTCTCCCCCATCTAGACTGGGAGCCCAAAGAAAGAGCCAGAAGTTGGTAGGTGCCCACAGGGATTCCTGGGCTTTGAGTTACTTTAGTCCTTGACTGTGGACTGATGTGGTGTTAGTCTGCTGCTGCCAAGCACCTGGAACAAGAACAGACACACTGGAAGATGATGTCATCCTAGATGACTGATTTGGGGTGTTTTCAGTTTTCTGGTGTTTAATGAGAATTACAAAGGGGTAGGGCTGTCTGAAGATGGGAACAGGTCCATAATGGTACTGGGTACTAATGTTTGGGAGTAAAAGTGAAAATTATGCACAGGGTGTGCAGCCAGACAACAGGCAAAACTGACCACTTGGGTGGAGCACTGGAACCCATATGGAAAAAGCAGTCATCATGAGGAAGTATAGTTTCATTCATGATTAGGTAAATGAATACTAACACTACAACAAGCCACTTAACCATGATGGCTAAGATGAGAAAACAAAAGAGCCTTGTTAAAAAGGACAGGCTGAATCAAGCATTGCTGGTAGGATTATAAATTGTCTAAATCACCTTATAGAAATATTTACCATTACTTAATAAAACTGAATATATGGCAGGGTGCTGTGGCACATACCTTTAATCGCAGCACTCGGGAAGCAGAGGTAGGTGGATCTCTGTGAGTTCCAGGCCATCCTGGTTTACAGAGTGAGTCCAGGACAGCCAGGGCTACACAGAGAAACCCTGTCTCGAAAAACCAAAACACAAAACAAAACAAAACAAAAAAAAAAAAAACTGAATATGGAGGATCCAAGATGGCAGCAGTCAGCAGGGACACACTTTGAGCTGTGGAGGCGGGGATAGCTACAACATCGCAGAAATATAAACAAGCTGAGCAACATCCTGAAAAGCGTGAACCTGCAGGGTCACACTGGGTGAACCCAGGGACTAGTGGGGGTCCCTCGTGGGTCAGGCAGTGCTGCGTAGAACCCAGACTGAAAGGAGCAGCGTGGCACTGACCCAAGCAGCGGTGTGGCTTGGCCCAGAACCCAGGCCGAGGGGTGAGCCGCGGAAATGGGCAAGAGCCGCTCAAAAACCCAGTGAGTGGACAGGCTCAGGGCCCAAAGCAGAGGTTAGTGGCAAGAGATACAGATGTCCAAAGCGGATACTTGCAGCATGACCTACAGCATGAGGCAGAGATCAGGAAAATAGAGCAGAGGCCACTGGTGAGGGACACAGGCCTGGGACCCAGGGCAGAGGCCAACACAGACTTTGCCACAGAAGTGGGCAAAAGCCACGCTGGCAGGGAGGCACAAGCATATCTGGGCCTACTCAGAATGGTGTTGGACATAAAGGTCCCTCTACTGGATATACAATCACTTGGAAGAACATTGTGCTCAGACAGGGCAGAGGGCTGCTCTTCCTGTACCAGTACAGTCTCCCGCACATCTGATCACTGCAGTAGCCCCAACTGCCAGATAGAGGTACCTCCCAGCTACCTGAGTGCCCAATATTCACACAATCACTGCAACACCCTAAAGAGGACTGGCAGTGCCACTGAAATGGTCCAGAAGACACCAGGAACAATCAGCTTAGGGCACCCAGATGGCTAAAGGTCAGCGAAAAAACAAAGCTGACAAAAATCAGGGAAATATGACTCCAACGAAATTCAGCAAGGTTAACACAGGAAGCCCTGAACATCCCACCACAGCTGAAACACATGAAAATGATGACAAATCTATACTTAGGAAAATGATGGAGTCCTTTCAAGAAGAAATTAAAATACTGAAAGAATACAAAGAATCCTCAATTTTACAAATACAATCATTGGAGAATACCTTTAGAGACCTCCAAGCCAACACAGCCCAACATGAACAGGAAAGAGACAAGGCAATGAAAGATGATTTGAAAGATTTGCAGACAAAGACAAGCAAATTAGAACAGGAAATGTATAAAACGAATAAAATGTTTCAAAACTTGAAATTGGAAGTAGAAGCAATAAAGAAATCACAGAGGTAAGAATGGAAGTGGAGAATCAAGGGAAGAGAACAGGAACTACAGACATGAGTATCAAAAATAGGAAACAAGAGATGGAAGACAGGATCTCAGGCATGGAAGATTCGATGGAAGAAATCAGTACAACAACCAAAGAAAATGAGAAATCTAAAAAAGTTCTCACCCATAACATCTAAGAAATCAAGGACTCAATGAAAAGACAGAACTTAAGAATTATAGGTATAGAAGAAAGAGAAGACTCCTGACTCCAAGGTCCTGGAAACATCTTCAACAAAATCACAGAAGAAAACTTCCCAAACCTAAAGAGAGAGATTCCAATAAAATTGCAAGAGGCATACAGAACACCAAACAGATTAGATCAGAAAAGAAATTCCTCTCGTCACATAATAATTGAAACTCCAAATGTACAGAACAAAGAAAGAATATTAAAAGCTGTAAGAGAAAAAGGTCAAGTAACGTATAATGACAGACCCATCAGAATTACACCTGACTTCTCCTCAGAAACTTTAAAGGCCAGAAGGGCCTGGGCAGACATCCTACAAGCCCTGAGAGAACATAGGTGCCCAGCCAGACTACTATACTCAGCAAAACTCTCTATCTACATAGATGGAGAAAGCAAGATATTCCATGACAAAAATCAAACTTAAACAGTATCTGCTCACAAATCAAGCCCTATAGAATATTTTAGAAGGAAAATTCCAACCCAGTGAAGATAAATAACCCAAGAAAAGAGAGGAAGCAAAAAACTCCACTGCAGCTAAACCAAAAGAAACACACAACCACCACCTACATCAAAATAACAGGAAATAACCTTTGGTCACTAATATCCATCAACATCAATGGACTCAACTCCCCAATAAAAAGACACAGGCTTACAGATTGCATCTGTAAGCAAGACCCATCATTTTGCTGCATACAAGAAATGCATCTCACTAACAAAGATAGATGCTACCTCAGAGTAAAGGGCTGGGAAAAGGTTTTCCAAGCAAATGAACCCAGGAAGCAAGCTGGAGTAGCTATCTTAATATCAAATAAAATAGACTTTCAACTGAAGTCAATCAAAACATTTAGAGAAGGGCACTACATACTCATTAAAGGAAATATTCATCAGGATGACATCTCAATACTGAATATCTATGCCCCAAATACAAGGGCACCTACATTTGTAAAAGAAACTCTTCTAAAGCTTAAACCACACATCGATCCTCACAGATTAGTAGTGGGAGACTTCAACATCCCACTCACAGCAATGGATAGGTCATCAAGACAGAAACCAAACAGAGAAATAATGAGTCTAACAGAGGTCATGAACCAAATGGACCTAACATATATGTACAGAAAGTTTCACCCAAACACAAAGGAATACACCTTCTTCTCAGCACCGCATGGGACCTTCTCCAAAATTGACCATATAGTTGGACATAAGGCAAGCCTCAACAGATACAAGAAAATTGAAATAACCCCTTGTATCTTATCAGACCACCATGGATTAAAGCTGGACTTCAACAACAACAGAAATGACAGAAAGCCTACACACTCATGGAAACTGAACAACTCTTTACTGGATGACTACTGGGTCAGGGAAGAAATAAAGAAGGACATCAAAGGCTTCTTAAAATCCAATGACAATGAAGGCACAAAATACCCAAACCTATGGGACACAATGAAAGCTGTGCTACGAGGAAAGTTCATAGCACTAAGTGCCTTCAAAAAGAAATTTGTGACAGCTCATATTAGGAAATTAACAGCAGAACTGGAAGAACTGGGAAAAAGAAGCAAACACTCCCAAGAAGAGCAGAAGGCAGGAAACCATCAAACCTAGGGCTGAAATCAACAATTTAGAAACAAAAAGAACAATACAAAGAATCAATGAAACCAAGAGTTGGTTCTTTGAGAAAATCAATAAAATAGACAAACCCTTAGCCAAATTAACTAAAAGACAGAGGGAAAAACCCCAAATCAACAAAATCAGAAATGAAAAGGGAGAAATAACAGCAGACATTGAGGAAATCCAGAGAATCTTTAGGTCCTACTTTAAAAATATATACTCCACCAAATTTGAAAACCTAAGTGAAATGGACAATTTTCTTGATAGATTCCACCTACCAAAGTTAAATCAAGATCAGGTTAACAGATTAAACAGCCCTATAACCCCTAAGGAAATAGAAACAGTCATTAAAAATCTCACAACAAAAAAAAGGCCCAGGGTCAGATGGTTTCAGCACAAAACTCTACCAGACCTTCAAAGAAGAGCTAATACCAATACTCTTCAAACTCTTCCACAACATAGAATCAGAAGGAACACTGCCAAACTCATTCTATGAGGCCACAGTCACCCTGATCCCTAAACCACACAAAGACCCAACAAAGAAAGAGAACTTCAGACCAATTTCCCTCATGAACATAGATGCATAAATACTTAATAAAATACTGGCAAACCGAATCCAAGAACACATCAAAAGTATCATACACCATGATCAAGTAGGCTTCATCCCAGGAATGCAGGGATGGTTCAACATACGAAAATCCATCAACATAATTCACCATATAAACAAGCTGAAAGAAAAAAACCACATGATCATCTCACTAGATGTTGAAAAAGCATTTGACAAAATCCAACACCCCTTCACGCTAAAAGTCCTGGAGAGGACAGGCATACAAGGACCATACGTAGAAATAATAAAATCGATACACACCAAGCTGTAGCCAACATCAAATTAAATGGAGAGAAACTTGAAGCATTTCCTCTAAACTCAGGGACAAGACAAGAATGTCCACTTTCACCATATCTCTTCAACATACTACTTGAAGTTCTTGCTAGAACAATAAGACAACTAAAGGAGATTAAGGGGATACAAATTGGAACCGAAGAAGTCAAATTATCCCTATTTGCAGATAATATGGTAGTATACATAAAAGACCCCAAAAATTCTACCAGAGAACTCTTACAGCTGATAAACAACTTCAGCAAGGTGGCTGGATACAAAATTAATTCAAGAAAAATCAGAAGCCCCTCTTTATACAAAAAATAAATGGGCTGAGAAAGAAATTAGGAAAACAACACCCTTCACAATAGCCACAAACAATATAAAATACCTGAAGGTAACTCTAACCAAGCAAGTGAAAGACCTGTATGACAAGAACTTCAAGTCCTTGAAGAAAGAAAATGAAGAGGCCGTCAGAAGATGGAAAGATCTCCCATGCTCATGGATAGGTAGGATCAACATAATAAACATGGCCATTCTACCAAAAACAATATACAGATTCAATGCAATTCATATCAAAATACCAACACAATTCTTTATAGACCTGGAAAAAGTAATTCTCAACTTCATATGGAATAACAAAAAATCCAGAAGAGCTAAATCAATCCTGTACAATAAAAAAAATCTGGAGGTATCGCCATCCCAGATTTCAAGATGTACTACAGAGCAATAGTAATAAAAACAGCATGGTACTGGTATAGAAACAGACCAATGGATCAATGGAATCGAATTGAAGACCCAGAAATGAACCCACACACCTATGGTCACTTAATTTTTGACAAAGAAGCCAAAACTGTACAATGGAAAAAGGACAACATCTTCAACAAATGGTGCTGGTCCAACTGGATGTTGACATGTAAAAGAATGAAATTCGACTCATACTTATCACCTTGTACAAAACTTAAGTCCAAATGGATCAAAGACCTTAACATAAGGCCTGATAGACTAAATCTATTAGAAGAGAAAGTGGGTAAAACCCTCAAACTCATCGGCACAGGTGACAACTTCCTGAACAGAACACTAACAGCTCATGATCTAAGACCAACAATCAATAAATGAGACCTCATGAAACTGAAAAGCTTCTATAAGGCAAAAGATACCATCATTAGAACAAAACAGCAACTTATAGATTGGGAAAAAATCTTCACCAACCCCACATCTGACAGAGGGCTAATATCCAAAATCTACAAAGAACTCAAGAAAGTAAATGCCAAGCAACCAAATAATCCAATCAAAAAATGGGGAACAGAGCTAAACAGAGAATTCACAAAGGAGGAATCCCTAATGGCTGAGAGACACTTGAAGAAATGCTCAGCATCCTTAATCGTCAGAGAAATGTAACTCAAGGCGACTCTGAGATTCCATGTCACACCTGTCAAAATGGCTAAGATCAAAAGATGAAATGACAGCACATGTTCTCAAGGTTGTGGAGAAAGGAGAATGCTCCTCCATTGCTGGTGGGAGTGCAAGCTTGTACAACTACTATGGAAATCAGTCTGGTGATATATTAGAAAAGTCGGAATAGTTTTACCTCAAGACCCAGCCATACATACCACTGCTGGGTATACATACAAATGATTCCTCACCAAATCACAAGGAAGTTTCCTCATCTATGTTCATAGCAGTCTTATTTGTAATAGCTAGAAACTGGAAACAACCCAGATGTCCCTCAACCAAGGAATGGATTAAAAAACTGTGGTACATCTACACAATGGAATATACTTAGCCATCAGAAACAATGAAATCGGGCAATTTGCAGCCAAATGTATGGGACAAGAGAAGCTCATCCTGAGTGAGCTAACCCAGACCCAGAAGAATGCACATGGCATCTGTTCACTTATAGTCAGATTTTAGCCATATAGTACAGGATAACTATACTACAACAAATGCATCAAATGGAACACGGACATAGACTTTGTTTCCTATCAATGAGACACTTTGCCCTAATGGTGCTGCCTTGTAGGACCCCAGTGTATGAGGAGGCTCTTGACCCTCATATGACTGCTGAACTGGGGTGGGGGACTGTTATGTAGGGACACTCCACTCCAGAGGAGTGGTTGGAAGGGATAGGGGGTAAAGGGTGGGAGGGTGGGACTGGGAGGGGTGGAAAGAGGACACTGTGATGGAGATGTAACTTGAAATAATAAATGAATATTTAAGAAAATAAAAAATAAAAAACTGAATATATGCATAGCCTATGCCACAAGCATTGTACAACCAGGTTGTGCATCCAAAGCTTATGGACACTAACACCAAGAGATTTGCACACAAAAAAACTCCTACCAGCAAAACTTGAACACTAGAAGCAAACATGGGAAGCTGAGCCCAGGCTCCTCCAGAATCAGGTAGTCAAATGCATTCTCCTTCATCTAGACTGGGAGCCCAAAGAAAAAGCCAAAACTTTTAGACAATTTATTTTTATATTAGTATCTCTATCTACCTTCCAACCCACCAACCCAAGATATGGGAGAAGGGATAATAATGGAGACAGAAGATGTAGAACAGTTTAGTCGTAGGTCCTTGAGCCAATTTTTCAGGATTCCAGCAGGCCAGTCATACAGCATACACCAGAACAGGTAGCAGCAGCAGAAGCAGTGGCTACTCAGCTCCAGTATCAGTATCAAAGGTGACGGCAGTTGCCACACCCCTGCTTGGGGCTGTGGTCTTCAGCCTGCAAGTACTGGCAGCAGAAAGTCTTGGCAAAGCATTGTCTGGAGTATTTCAAAGCAAGGCAGCAATGAGAAGTGATGCCAAGCAAAAGCTTCCCTGTTTTTCTGAGGTTTCTATTTATACCCCCTCAAAATCCACACAAGGATGTTTTCTAATTGGCCAGCCTCACACCCTCTGTACGAGGTAGTGCCTGTTGACCAAGATCATGCACTCTCCTAGGAGTCTATCCATCAAAGGATGTAAGCATGTTCCCTGCACATGATCGTTTCTGGCTGGCAAAACATCATGCACTCTTCCATTAGAATGTTTTTCATGTCCCTCTCATGAGTCTGTTTTTCAGTGGTGGACAAAGCACCCCCATACCCCATACTTGAGAACAAAACAAACAAACAAAACTACACACACTCATTCAACACAACTGTGTTTCTAAAGAAATCAATAGTTCTACAACAGGAAGAACCCCCAGTCATAGGTTTTATATACCTGTCTTAATAAATTAATTGATCAACTGAAGAAAAGCTGAGTAATGACTCCTAAAACTCTTAAGTCTAATCTATAGGAAAGACATTGATTAGAAAACCCACTGCAGTCTACCCAATAGACTAGCCTTTTTCAGGGGTGGGTAGTTTTAGGAATCAAATCTAGTGCCTCATAAGAGCCAGGCAAGCCCTGGACCAGTTAGGGCTGAGCCATACTACCAGACCACACAGAAAAGAATTTTTGAAAAATTGTCTTTATTACACAATAAATTAAATGTCAACAATAGTCCAAGAGTCATACCTTACTGTAGGGGTTAGATAAATTAGATTTAGAAAATATATAGGGGTTTCTGATACTGTCTCTTAATTCGGGGCATGAAGAGCATTATCAGCCTGTGGACTAAAAACAGGAAACAAACAGGAGACTTAATAGACTGAAAAACAAGGTTGAAGTCAGGAAAACAGGAAAGACTTAATGGACTTGAAGAAGCAAAGTATCTGGCCTGACATTGTTTTCAGCTGCTAAGTGGGCGGAGCCCAAATTAAGCTGAAACAGAGTTCCTCCTATTTAAGGACAGTGCATGGAGCACAGAAAGAGAAGAGGCCCCTGATGCTAGAGAGCTCCAAGAGTCCTGCTGAAAAAAGTGCTGGCCATCATTTGATGGCCAGATTTCCCTGAAGCAGAAAGAAGCTGGTGAGCAAAGAAAGCCTGAGCAAGACACCAAAAGGCCAAGGACTAAAACCCTGTGGCTCAGCTTTTGCCTAGAGGGGTTTGATCTGTCCGAACAGTGGCCTAAAGGAAACTGCCTGGCTTTAAGGACTCTGAAGTAGAGCAGCAGAGTTGCTGCTGCGAAGGGGCTGGGGTCTCCCACAGAGAAGAAAGCATCAAGCCTTATTGAAGGTGAGACTGCAATAACCAACTTACCCTGACGAACCTGCATCTGAGAGATCCAGAAAAAGGACTGCTAAGTGCGTTAAAGAATCTACAACAAAGACTGTGTTCCTGACGACTGAGGACCTGCCCCAGAGACTGTATCATTCTAAAAGGTTAGAAAAATAATTATCAATAGGTTTAGTGGGTAGGTTAAAGGGGTTGTAGGAATTTATAGGATTAATAGTTAAGAAATTGTTGGTGTTTGTTATAAGTGAATTTAGTAATAAATAAATAAGTGTTAAATAATAATTTAAAAGTTCGGTTACACCTTACTATGTCCATAGTCATATCTTACTATGATGAAATAAAAATTAACACAAAAGAATAATCAGTTTGTGTTTTTCTTCTTGAACATGGACATGGTGGGCCATCTGAATCATGGGACAGAAAGGAGACTACAAACTATATTAGCAAACACTTAGGAGTCATTACTCAGCCTTCTTCAGTTGATCAATTAATTTATTGAGACAGGTGTACAACACTTATGACTGGGAGTGCTCCCTGTGTTTGCTTCGAGTGGTCAGGTTTTGCTAGTGAGGGTTCTTATGTGCATGTCTCTTGGTGTTCATGTGTATAAGCTTCAGCTGCACAACCTGGCAGTTGAATCGTAGGTAGGAAGCACTGGATAGTGAATGAGATGTAACTAACTTATTGCTTAAAACACTCCATATTTTAAGTGCACATTGGAGAAGAAAAGAATAATCTCCAAACCAGTAATTTAAATATGACTCAAAGAGAGAAAAAGACAAGACAATAGAGTATGAGAAAATAGGAACCAGGCAGGTGGGACTGCTGAGCATGAAGGATCACTTGCTGTCAATCCTGACAACCTGAGTTCAATCCCTGAAACCCACACTGTGTAAGGAGGGAACCAAGTCTCCCTAGTTGTCCCATGGCCTCCACATCTGTGCCATCACATACACACAAAATAATAATTGTAAAATAAATATAAAGATGATGGGAACATTAGTTAACGTAACTGAAAACAGTAATGGTTTTTCACAGAGAAGGCATAAACAATACCAATGATAGAAACAAACAGATACACTCAATTTATTTTCTACCAATGAAGATGCTCCCCAGTGGAAGAGCCAGGTGTTTGTTTTCTATAAGGTCTTCAGTTCAATCTTCAGCTCCCACCAGGAAAAACAGATTAACAAACATAAGGTTAGGCGTGGTGGTGCACTCCTTTAATCCCAGCACTGGGAGGCAGAGGCAGGCAGATCTCTGTGAGTTCACGGCTAGCCTGGTCTACAGAATGAGTTCCGGGATACCCAGGGTTGCACAGAGAAACCCTGTCTTTTTTTGGTTTTTCGAGACAGGGTTTCTATGTGTAACAGCTCTGGCTGTCCTAGACTCACTTTGTAGACCAGGTTGGCCTCGAACTCACAGAGATCCGCCTGCCTCTGCCTCCCAAGTGCTGGGATTAAAGGCGTGCGCCACCACCGCCCGGCTGAGAAACCCTGTCTTGAAGGAAAAAAAAAAAAGAGTCTGTATATGGTACAGCTTTTTGCTTGTTTAGTTTTTGAAGGTCCATATAATCTGAATAAAGTTCAAAGAAACTACTGCAAAACTCAACATAGAAAGAATGTGGCAAACACCTGGTGTAATTCTGTTTGTGGCTGTATGGATCATAAAGACTGCTGGGAGCGAAGTAACCCCTTGTGAAGGTGAGTCGTTATGGTTTGGTTGCTAGTTGGTGGTGTGCAGTTTTTGTTGTAAAGCTGTACAAATAACTATATAATGTGTTTCCCTATGTAACAATTGCTTCAGCTTATTATAAGTAAGAACCACTAAGAGAAAAAAATGAATTAACGAAGAAAACTTGAAGAAAACACTGAATCAATAATTTTTATTCTATCCCTCAAAACAAACTCAAACACCAGCGCCATATGACTGGCCAGCACCAGCTCCAAGCAATATGCCTTTGAGATGCAGCTACTGCACATAAACAGTACAGAGAAAAGAAAATGAAGAAATTATTCTTGGCTGACAGAACCAAGTTGAGAAAACACAGAAACTAAATCATACAAATACAAGTGAATATCTTCCTAAGATGCATGTAAATTTTTAAATAAGATATCAGAAAATTCAATTTTGTAGTCTTAACAATACTGCCAAGTGCAACTTATCCAAGTAGCATAAAACAGTATTGAATAGCATAAAACAGTATTGTGCCAGAAAAATCTATTAGTGCGTGATTACATAATTCACCACACTGACAGATTAGAGAGAGAAAAAAAGTGCCTTGTGGGCTCAGCAGGATGCAGAACACGCTATAACACCCAACATTCACTCACAACACACACTAGGCAAGCTGGGACCAGAGGCAGCCTGTCCACTTGATCAAGGCTATGTACAAAGCACACAGCACATGGGAGATTACGTGACGGTGCGTCAGAAACAGTCTCTCTATCATACGGACCAGGGTAATGCTGTACTGAAGCTCACGGTGTAGAAAAGGGACAGAAAGGTTGGGTAGAAGATGAGAAAAGACACGAGAACTACAAAGGTGGTCTGGCACATCTGTAAGAAGAACTAGGTTGCTGGCTACTAGATACAGAGCAGAGCAACACAATGAATATGCAAGCCATTTAAACAGCAAAAATTTATATAACAAGTCTAGTTACATAAAATAAAACTTTATTTCAGAGGAAGAGAAAGGTGCAGCCTGTGTAACAAGAGCCCAAATCATAAACGCAGTAATTCTTCCCATTCTGATGTTATTTGTTCACTGTAACCCCACTTGAACTTCTGGTGGGTTTGCGTGGGGTAAAGAATCTGACGATGGCTTTAAGATTCTGGACGAAGGTCAAAAGGCCAAGCACAGTCAAGGCAACTGAAGAGAGGCAAGGCACGCTGGGAAGCATTTGCCCTCCCAGACTTCAGGAGGATGGGTGAGAGGGAACATACTAGTCAGGAGAACAGACTTGAGGTCCCAACAGAGGCACTCCAAGGCTATAAGGTCAGGACTCCCCTAGGGCAATGGGTAAATTCTGTAACTTAAGTTCTAAGTCCTGCTAGTTAACATCCAAATTTAGCAGTATCCAAAGGCTTGCTAGAAAGAGCAAAGTCCCTATCTACATCTGTGCTGCTGCGTGGCAACCCAGACCACTGCTGGTGATTTCCTGGAGATTGATGCTCCCGGTCAAAGTTAAAATTAGTTAACCACAATACAAGAGTCTGGCAAGGCCTTGCTTATTCAAAATCAAAATATTAGTTTGATCTAATATATTTTATTTTGGATACTACAAGTGTCCATTCACAGACAGGGTGGGCATATGCAGTCACCTGTAACAGTGTCTCTGCACTTCAAGGTCAGGTGTATAATTGCTAGCTTCATATCAAGAATTAACAACAAAACAAGCCAAGATGAAATAGCCCAACCCAGGTCTTCCTACACATCTTACTAAACAAGGCCTATGGTGATTCAGTGCTTCGTGTAACTTATATTAAGGTTGCATCTTTGGGACAGAGAGGCAAGGGTGGGCTCTTCCTGGTCCAGCAACCTGGTCCACATCCAAACCAGAAGTTCCCTCTGTCCTTTCAAGAGTTGGCTCCACCTTCAGTGACACCAAATGAAAACACTAATAGTAACATCCTTGTGTCTCCTACACAACAAACTGGGGAAACAAGAATGATTTCTAGCCGTAATTACTCCTTTAAAAGGATCTAAAATGTATGAGTAATAATAATAATAATAATAATAATAATAAAAGACATTCTCCTTCTAAGCATATGCATAACTGAAGTCCGTTCCTGAAATATTTGTAACTTCTAAAGTGGTTTTCAAGTTCAAATACAAACATGGACTACAGGCAAAAGCTAATTATGAACTTTGTTATTAGCAGGGTGTGAAAGATGGGATGGGAGGAAGGAATGCTTGCAAAGGTATTTATTTGACCATGGATTTCAAAATATCCAACACATTTAATTTCCAAAATAGCTGTGAACTTCCTGTACATTAAAATAAACTAGGGCACTAAGTGCATTAGTCTTTGAGATACTATCGAAGCAATGCCTCTGGAGGAAAATGGGCGTGGCTTCATCTCTTGCAGATATCCAGAACATGCCAATCAGAAATGAAATCACAAAAGAATCCCTTCGGGGGCACCACTGCACACTCCACAGATGTTTCTGTTCTGCGCACAAATGAACCTTCTCTGTTTTCACACCCACCAGCCGCTCTTGTAGATTCAGCATGGAATTCTCTAACGACCTCCACAAATCACCTTGTTTCCTCCTAAGGGTTCTTTATCCCCAAGTTATTTCTGATCTTTTTTTTTTTTTGAGACAAGGCAGCACATGTCTCTGTGTAGCCCTGACTGTCCTTGACTCGCTTTGTAGACCAGGCTGGCCTTGAATTCACAGAGATCTGTCTGCCTTTGCCTCCCAAGCAGTGGGATTAAAGGCGTGAGCCACTTCTGATATTCTAACTGAACTTGAATTCTTCATGTTTACTTTGTAAACATTTCACTCAAGTTTTCACTAGAGACTCCGCTCTAGTTTCTGTATCCCACTTCTGTTTCAGGGATCAGTCATGACTTCCTAAGTCCTTGTAATTATCAGACACTACAAACAAACAAACAAACAACACAAAAGCGAAAACTAAAATAGAGCTGGGCTGTGGTGGCACATTCCTTTAATCCCAGCACTCAGGAGGCAGAGGCAGGTGGATCTTTGTGAGTTCAAGGCCAACCTCGTCTACAGAGCGAGCCCAGGACAGTCAGGGCTACACATAGAATCCCTCTCTTGAACTGCCCCCAAAACAAACAAACAAACAAAAAACCCCAAACAACCCCAAAATAAAAAGAAACACACATACACAAAAACTCAAAACAAAACAAAAAGCCCTCTGTATTCCCCTTGGCTCTGGAGTAGGAGGGAAGACAGTGAGGTAAACGCCTATTGAACCATCCATTGCTACTCCAAGGAACTGCAAAAACCCTGACCCACACTGCCTTCTGCACACTGGTCTTCTAGGCGCTTCTATTTGTTTGTTTGGTTTGTTTTTTGTTTTTTGTTTTTTGTTTTTTGTTTTTTTTGAGACAGGGTTTCTCTGTGTATACCTGGCTGTCCTGGACTCACTTTGTAGACAAGACTAGCCTTGAACTCACAGAGATCCACCTGCCTCTGCCTCCCTAGTGCTGGGATTAAAGGCGTGTGCCACAACACTCGGCAGTTGGAGGCAGCTGTGAACTGCCATGTGGGTGCTGGGATTTGAACCTGGGTCCTTTGGAAGAACAACCAGTGCTCTTAACTGTTGAGCCATCTCTCCAGCCTGGGCTCTTCTATTGTACACAGGTCCCTTCTGGTTCACCTATCTAGTCCCACCTGGGTTATGATGTACCCCTCATGTAGAATCTCAGCTCACTGTTCCCCTTGTCTTTTCCTGCACTCCTCTTCAAAGCATGCCAAGCCACCACCCCGCTGCTGACTCAGATGAAGGGCTTGGCAGAATCACCCCTGTGACCCCCTCCAAGCATTCCTGGCAGTCCCCAGGGATGGCCCCTCATTTGATCCCTCAGCAGGAATCTTACTCTTTAGAATCTCCACTCTCAGACATGTATGTATGTATGTATGCCCCTCCAGACTGAAATAATAAATGTACACCAATTTAACTAGACAAAAGCAGAAAAGCTTGACAGTTTACTGGTTGCAGGCCACAGGGTCACTGACAGTCTGTTACTGTCCCCACTGACCACAGTGCTTGGTGTATTATCCACCTTTCCACAAGCACAGGGTCGCTTAAATCCCCACTTGGCCACTGCCAACAGCAATTCCAACAGGCAAAGATACACTGCTTTGCACATCTACATTAAGGTCCACCTGTCACAAATTCAAGTAGGGCTGTGATGGCCAAGATACAGGAGCAACAAAATGAAGTGTCTTAACCATCAAAGACCGAACTGCTTCAGCAAGCAGCTGAACCACACATGCTAGAGAGCGCTGCCCTCCTGTGGCCAGCTGAAAGCCCACTGCAGCTGGCCAGCCTGCCCTTGGGGCCCACATATACAACAGCCACATCTGATACCCACTGAGAGGCTGAGAATTAGGCTGCGTGGCAGAAGCATCTTTCCCAGGCTCATTGACCCTGACGATGTGAACACACAACCTGGGTATCTGCTGGGGTGTGGATACCCCGGCTCGCCTCCACAATCCCTTATGGAAGGCTGTCCATAGGGCTGTAATAAAAATAGGAGGAGTCAAGTTCTTAGCCCATGCTGAGGCCCAACTTAAATGGCGTCGTTCCTGTCCACACGACATCGTGTTTGTGCTGCTTCATTGCTTGGGAGAGTTTAGTTAATATTAAAGGTCAAATCCGAATGTTCTTGGTACTAACAGCCCAAGAAGCATCTGGGCCTGTGGGATCTTGGTCATTCCCACTGCATTGAACCCACTCTGTAGTCTGGAGCCCCCTCCTCACCTGTTTTTGGCGTGGGGCTTGTCTCCTCTGCAATCTTCACAAATCTCTGGTTCTAATTCAAAGCACTCGTTCACCCCACCCCAGAGAGCCTACAGACAGCACTGTTCCTGCCAGTAGCCATTTCCAAAGCGTGTGCTCACTTCCCACAAGGTCCCAGAATAAGCCCTCAGCATACTACAGCTGAAAGCAGATAGCTATGCTTGGTGAGCCACGTTTGAAGGCAGGAAAAGATGACATCCTGGCCACATAAGGGCTGTGGCCTGATGTCTGTTCCCCATGCGTTTTGGATATTGAAATTCTACCCCCATGGTGATAGTGGCGGTGGCGTCAGGAGGTGAGGCCCTTGGAGGTAAATAGCCAGTTTATGAGAGTGGAGGCCTCATGAATGGGATTGGTGCCCTGTTAAAGAGGCTCACGGAAGCTTGCTTGCCTCTTCTGCCACTTGAGGATACAGTGAAATGACTATGAGCCTTCAGGAGATTTAGCTCTTTGGTACAGCACTTGCCCAGCAGGCATACTTTGTTACAGTAACCTAAAGACCCAGACATCCCACATTTGAACATCAACCTTTAAAACACAGGTGCTGACCCAGGCCTGCTGGTGACTCTAAAGCTGGGACTTCATTCACCATAAGCGGACAGAGAGACTGCCAAGAAGACTGAGTCTTTCTGAGTCCCAGAACAGCACTCAGGTAAGGCTTCCGAGGAATAAGCCTCCCGTCACCTGTCAGTCATAACTAGGGTGAACTTAACATTTTAGTCCCCTCTTGCCAGAGGAAAGAACAGGGTTCTGCCAGTTTGTCTTCTCAGTCCCACCCTAAAGTTCCAGAAAGAGCTTGGGCTTCACAGCACATAACCCTCACTCCTCTCCAAGAGGCAGTCAGACTCCAAGAAAGGTCAGCTGCACAAAATGTGGAACCTCTAACCCCACAAAAAACAAAACAAGGAAACAACCCAGAGCATGTTTAAGTTCAAGCGAGTATTCTTCTAATACTAAGTACTCAGGAAGCTGAGGCAGGAGGATGGTGAGTTTGAGGCCAGCCTAATCTAGAGAAATTGTCTTAGTTACTTTTCCCTTGGTGATAAAAACACACCTAGGCAACTTATAGAAGAAAATGTTTAATTTGTGTTCACAGTTCAAGAGGGTTAGTGTAGCCAGACTTTGCTAGTTTGTGGGTTTTTCTTTCTTCCACTCTTCTCCACTCCTTTTCTTCTTCTCTCTACCCCTTAACACTAGATATGAGTGAAAAAGGATGGAGAGGAAAGGAAAGAGATCCTGAATAAAGTCAGGGGTTAGAAAAGGGGAACGTTATCATTAGACTACTTCCTGCTGATTGGCATGCCGAATTCCTTGGGGGCAAGTTTGATCTTTACCGTCAGGATATCTAATTTCATCTTCTTGTTTCTTCTTTGCACAAGACTACTTAACAAGCTGACCAACAGCAACCAAGAACCCACTGATAACCTACCATGCCTCTCGGGGGCCCTAGCATTTATATACCCTCTGAAAAGTCCCCAGAATTCCAAACATCACACAATTGCAGAAACTATCTGCAGCTGGCAAAACCATGCCTCTGCTACAGCACTTGGCAAATCATAGTCAGCTACTGTGAAATAGCCACGTATCCCCACACCTGGGATCAAAACGAAAACAAAGTCTCATAGTAGTTTTGTGTTGTTTATTTGTTTTTTGTTTTTTTTTTGAGACAGCGTATCTCTGTGTATCAGTCCTGGCTGTCCTGGACTCACTTTGTACATCAGCCTGGCCTCGAACTCACAGAGATCTATCTGCCTCTGCCTCCTGAGTGCAGGGATTAAAGGTGTGCACCACCATACCTGGAAGTTCTGTGTTTTTTAAGGAAACCAAAATTCCAAAAATTTTCACTACAGGTTAGAGCCATGACCATTGGGGCAGGGTGCATGGCATGAAGCAGGCAATCAGGCAGGCATGGAACAGTAGCTGAGAGTTTACATCCTTATCCACAAGTAGGAGACAGAGAGCACAATGGCATGGGCATTCGAAGCCTCAGAACTCATCCACAGTGACATACCTCCTCCAATAAGGCCACACCTCCTAATCCTTCCCAAACAGTTTCACTGAGGACCAAGTATGCACCTACCAGGCGTGGTGGTGCACACCTTTAATCTCAGCACTTAGAAGGCAGAGGCAGGCAGATCTCTGTAAGTTCGAGGCCAGCCTGGTCTACAAAGCAAGTCCAGGTCAGCCAGAGCTGTTACACAGAGAAACCCTGTCTCAAAAAAAAAAAAAAACATATGTATGTATGGGGGGCCATTTTCTTTAAAGCAACTACAGAGACACTGACAAACAGAGGCTGGGAATGTAGCTCATTGTGCCAGCATTTGCCTAGCCTGTGCAAGATCCAGGGTTTAGCCCCCAGCACATCAAACAAATAATCATGTTTACAGACTGAAAACAGCATATCCTAAAACTTCTATGTTTTACTCTCATAGAAGTTACATGGAGTTCAATTGTTCTGGTTACATTAGTGGGATAAAGTATCTGTTTCAAAGAAGAATAAAACTGTATACTTTCTGTATGTATTCAAAGTTCTCCCTCCTACTCTCTCTCTCTGTGTGTGTGTGTGTGTGTGTGTGTGTGTGTGTGTGTGTGTGTGTGAACAGCAGCACTAAATTATTGTTATGCTTCTTAGGGATGACATAATTTACTCAGTAATCAATGTGAAAATCAAATGACCCTGTTCAGTGAGTGAGAAGTAATAAAACAAGATCAACTCTGAATAGCCAAACAGCTCTATATTACACAACAAATAATTTCCATAAATTAAGTCATTCAATAACACAAACATATTCTTTTTTTCTTTTTCTTTTTTCTTTTCTTTTTTTTTGGTATTTTGAGACAGGGTTTCTCTTTGTGTAGCCCTGGTTGTCCTAGAACTTGTGGTATAGACCAGGCTGGCCTTGAACTCACAGAGATCTGCCCGCCTCTGCCTTCCAAGTGCAGGACTTAAAGGCGTGCACCACCACATCTGGAAGATATTCTCCTAATGTCTACATTTTTAACCTTCTCTGACCTAGCTGCCACCTTAGCCAGCCCCACCAGTCACTCCAGATGTCCCCATACTCTGTACTCACGATGCTAAGCACAGCACTAGGAGACTGTGTGCCGCCAGAGTCCCCCTTGTGGGGTGTCAGGTACAGATGTTAGAAATGTAAGACTCTCGGAAGTAGATAGCCTTAGTTTGCAGATTCCGAAGCAGTGTCAGCTCCCTCTGTTCTGTGACTATAAGGAAAAAATTATAACATCTCTATGAGAAAAAGAAATCAAAGACAAATGCTCCCCTGCCTCCCCAAATGGTTTTCTCTGATGCTTGCTGCTCCCATGCTGCCTCTGCCCTGCTCCTTTCTGAGGACAAGGTCTCTGTGGATCACTTGCTCCCTTCCAGAAGCTTTCCTCCTCAGCGTCTTCCTGCTCTCCCCGTACATACCCGAAGCTCGATCCTCTTCTTCTGACCGCCTGTCTGTGGCTCTTACATTAGCCTTCTAAGTTCACAAAAACTATCTCAGCAGCCAGAAGAACAGAAAAGCAGAGCTACTATGGCTGGAAGGGAAGATGGGGCTCTGAGGGCTACTTCCATCCCCCACATCATCCTCCCAGCCTGGGGCATGTGACTAGGGCTCCACGGCTCAGAACAACCAACAGGATCTTTTCACCAGTCCTCAGCTCCAGCATCCTTCCCTTCTCTGTTCCTCAGCTACTGAAGCACCCCTGCATTTTTTTTTTGTCTCAATAAAGTCTCGTGTGACCTTCCAATGCTGTTCAGAGGTTGCCTTCTTTGTGATGTTGTTTATACTGAGCAGCTCTGCGTCTTGGCTACCTCCTGAAGTACCTCACACCACCTCCACTATTACGCACAACATAGGTTGCGTTCTGCTAGACTGTGGGTGATGATGAGGATGTGTGAGATACAGGCGGTCGGGGAGGACAAGCCCTGGATCAACTAAAATAGGCATGCCTTGCATGTATTCTGGCCATGAGGCTGGTGCCTTAATTTACATGCATGGGCTGGAACAGGCAAGCTAGCTGGAGATATGGAGAAGGAAAGCAGATCTCCAGCACAGGCAAGAAAACTGAATCTAGGCCCTAGACAGGGGCACGGTCTACCAAAGTCCAGTTGTTTATCAGATCCCTGTGACAAATAACTGAGGTGCCAACTTAATAATGGAAACTAACGTAGTTCATGGTTTCAGTCTACAGTTGCTTTGGGCCTGTGGTAGCCCAATATACCACAACAGCGTGTTTGGAGAAGCCTCTTTACATCATGGTGACTAAAAAATAAACAGCCACAAAGACAGGAGCTGGGAGCAAACTATTCCTTCAAGGTCACACTCCCTAAAGACCTAACTTTCCCTCTCTAAGGCCCAGCTCCTAGAGGTTCAGCCACATCCTAAGAGTGACACAGCCTGGGGGGACGAGGCCTCTGAGGGGACATTCGAGATCCAAACTACCACATCCAGGACTGCTTGCTTGAGAGCCTCATGAAGGACAAGAAAGATGGAATAGTGACACCCTACCTGCCTCCTCTTTGCAATCATATTCCCTCTACTCATTTCATTAAGAACTAATTTCTAAACAGGCCCTATTCAATTCTGATGAATAAAATCCAGCCTAAAATCAGAATCAACAAACTCCCCACTACCAACTGCTATTGAAAAAGAATTCTAAACAAGGTATGAGATCCTGGCACTGGTCCAAGACAGAGACAAAATTCAGAGTCACAGAACTAAGCCAGAAAGCCTGATAGACCAAGTTGGAGGCCTCTACTCAGAGGAGTTCTCAAAGGCCTCCATACTTAGAAGTGTTTCTTTAAAAAAAAAAAAAAAAAAAAAAAGGAGGCAGGGTGGCGAGCGAAGATGGCGGCGACCTACACTGACGCATTCTGAACGCGGGGAAAAAAGAGCCATAAAAAACACAGAGTTACTGGGCACTGTGCAAAAACCGGAGGGGCTAGACCCCACCCCGGGAACGCTCACAGCTCCCAAGGGACTGTTAAAAGTCCCAGGGCAAGGCTCTCCCCATCTCTCACAGACACGGAGGCCACTAAACCGGGGACTCGGGAACTCCCATTTGGAGAGGCGCCTGGTAAGATCGATCCCAACTTACAGCAGACAGAATCAGGGTCCACTTGGCCATAGATCGCTGGCCTATTGGGCTCCCCACACATCAGGCTGAACTTATACCCACTTAGAAAAGGTTGCGAGATAGTGGAAGCCTTAGCAAGGAACAAACAGGGGGCTCAGCGGGTGGTCCGCAGCAGCCGCTTGTAAAGCGGAGGGCGGGAGGTTCCGAGAGAGCGCAGGAAGCAGGGAACACAAAAGCAGGCGGGAGGGGCCAAATCTCCCACACTCAGGATAGCGCAGCTGGGGAGAGAGCACTGCTGGCAGGGCCAAATTCCCGCCAGTCCACGGCAGGTCATCTGGGGAGAGAGACAGGCGTGGGTGGGACCAGGGGTCCGTGCACCCACGGCGGAGCTGCTGGGACGAGAGGTGCACTCAGGCAGCCAGAGGATCTGGGGCTTGGGGTACCCACGGGACCGTGGCGGCGCAGACAAGAAGGGAATTAGACACAGGGTCCAGCCCTGTGGCGAGAAGACTAGAGAGAAACCAGAAATCGGGACCATAGCTGTATCCTGGAAAATCCAGACATATCAGGTGTGGAGCCAGACCCTGTCAGCCTCCGGGACAACTAACAAAGCCCACAGAATTTGTGCCTGTGCAAACAGGCCCATATCATCAGAACCATTACAGGCTGATAACTCAGAGTGCAACATAGAGAAGTCTGAATTGGGAGCAGTGAAACAATCCTGGTTCATTACTCACAACCTGGGAATATGCTGCACCAGATCACAGTGCCTCTGGCCATTAAAATCACAGTGACCTTGAATTCCCCCTGTAAGCAACGACAGATAGCCAAGTAACTCGTCCCCTGCACCAAATCATCCACTGTGGTTCCAAACACAGAAAACAGACAGCCAAATGCATCCAATGGTGAAAGGTCAAAAAAAAAATAGAAATCAAGGAATTATGACTGCAACAAAGCAGAACCACCCTAGCTCATCCAATTCGGATGACCACACACCAACAGAAACACATGAAAACATTGACAACTCTGCAGTATGGAAAGTGATAGAGTCCCTGCAAGAAGAACTTAAATCTATGAAGGAATTCAAGGAAACCACAATTCTACAAATCAAAACAAGGAACAACACCATTAAAGAGCTCCAAGCCAAGGTGACAGAGCTTGAACAGGAAAAGGAAAAGGCCATGAAAGATTTTCATACAAAAACAAGCAAGCTGGAGAAGGAAATGTACAAAACGAACAAAACCATACAAGACATGAAAATAGAAATAGAAACAATAAAGAAAACACAGTCAGAGTTAAAAGAGGAAGTGGAGAACCAAGGGAAGAGAACAGGAACTACGGATGTGAGTATCAACAATAGGATGCAAGAGATGGAAGACAGGATCTCAGGCATGGAAGATTCAGTGGAAGAAATCAGTACATCATCCAAAGAAAATGAGAAGGCTAAAAAATCTCTCACCCACAACATCCAAGAAATCAAGGACTCATTGAAAAGACGGAACCTAAGAATTATAGGTATAGAGGAAAGAGAAGACTCCCGACTCCAAGGTCCAGGAAATATCTTCAACAAAATCATAGAGGAAAACTTCCCAAACCTGAAAAAAGAGATGCCAATAAAAATCCAAGAGGCATACAGAACACCAAACAGATTAGACCAGAAAAGAAACTCCTCTCGCCACATAATAATTGAAACCCCAAATGTACAGAACAAAGAAAGAATATTAAAAGCTGTAAGAGAAAAAGGTCAAGTCACATACAATGGCAGACCCATCAGAATTACACCTGACTTCTCCCCAGAAACGATAAAAGCTAGAAGGGCCTGGTCAGATATACTACAAGTCCTAAGAGATCATAGATGCCCAGCCAGACTACTTTACCCAGCAAAACTCTCTATCAACATAGATGGAGAAAACAAGATATTCCATGACAAAATTAAATTTAAACAATATCTACCCACAAACCCAGCCCTACAGAAAATCCTAGAAGGAAAATCCCAACCCAGAGAAGAAAACTCCACCCAAGAAAACAAAGGGAATAGAAAACCCATCAGCAACTAAATCTAAAGAGGAACAGAACCACCGCCTATACCAAACTAATGGGAAATAACAACCCCAGGTCACTAATATCCATCAACATCAATGGACTCAACTCCCCAATAAAAAGACATAGGTTTACAGAGTGGATCCGCAAGCAAGACCCTTCCATATGCTGTATACAAGAGACACATCTAACTACAAAAGATAGACACTGCCTCAGAGTAAAGGGTTGGGAAAAGGTTTTCCAAGCAAATGGACCCAGGAAGCAAGCTGGAGTAGCCATCCTAATATCAAACAAAACAGACTTCCAACTGAAGTTAATGAAGAAAGACAAAGAAGGGCACTATATACTCATTAAAGGGAATATTCATCAAGAGGAAATTTCAATACTGAACATCTATGCCCCAAATACAAAGGCACCTACTTTCGTAAAAGAAACACTTCTAAAACTTAAAGCGCACGTCGATCACAACACATTAGTAGTGGGAGACTTCAACACCCCACTCACAACAAAGGACAGATCATCAAGACAGAAGACAAACAGAGAAATATTGAGTCTAACAGAGATCATGAAACAAATGGACCTAACAGATATCTACAGAACGTTTCACCCAAACACAAAGGAATACACCTTTTTCTCAGCACCCCACGGAACCTTCTCCAAAATCGACCACATAATTGGTCACAAAGATAGTCTCAGTAGATACAAGAAAATTGAAATAACACCTTGTATCTTATCAGACCACCACGGAATAAAGCTGGTCTTCAACAGCAAAAGAATCAACAGAAAGCCTACACACACATGGAAATTGAACAGCTCCTTACTGGATGACCACTGGGTCAGGGAAGAAATAAGGAAGGAAATCAAAGACTTCTTAAAATCCAACGACAATGAAGACACAACATACCCAAACCTATGGGATACATTGAAAGCTGTGCTACGAGGAAAGTTCATAGCACTAAGTGCTTTCAAAAAGAAAATTGTGACAGCTCATATTAGTGAACTAACAGCTAAGCTGGGTGAATTGGAAAAAAAAGAAGCAAACACTCCCAAGAAGAGCAGAAGACAGGAAATCATCAAACTTAGAGCTGAAATCAACAACTTAGAATCAAAAAGAACTATACAAAGAATCAACGAAACCAAGAGTTGGTTCTTTGAGAAAATCAACAAAATAGACAGACCCCTAGCCAAATTAACTAAAAGGCAAAGGGAAAGAACACAAATCAACAAAATCAGAAATGAAAAGGGAGAAATAACAACAGACATTGAGGAGATCCAGAAAATATTCGGACATTACTTTAAAAATCTATATTCCACTAAATTTGAAAACCTAAGCGAAATGGACAATTTCCTCGATAAATTCCACCTACCAAAACTAAATCAAAATCAGAATAACAGCTTAAACAGCCCAATAAAACCTAAGGAAATAGAAACAGTCATTAATAATCTCCCAACCAAAAAAAGCCCAGGGCCAGATGGCTTTAGCACGGAATTCTACCGGACCTTCAAAGAGGAACTAACACCATTACTTTTCAAACTCTTCCACCACATAGAAACAGAAAGATCACTGCCAAACTCATTCTATGAGGCCACTGTCATTCTGATTCCTAAACCACACAAAGACCCAACAAAGAAAGAGAACTTCAGACCAATCTCCCTCATGAACATAGATGCAAAAATACTTAATAAAATACTAGCAAACCGAATTCAAGAACACATCAAAAGTATCATACACCATGATCAAGTAGGCTTCATCCCTGGAATGCAGGGATGGTTCAATATACGAAAGTCTATCAATGTAATTCACCACATAAACAAGATGAAAGAAAAAAACCACATGATAATCTCGCTAGATGCAGAAAAAGCATTTGACAAAATCCAACACCCCTTCATGCTAAAAGTTCTGGAGAGAACGGGCATACAAGGACCATACCTAGAAATAATAAAGGCAATATACAGCAAGCCAGTAGCCAACATCAAATTAAATGGAGAGAAGCTTGAAGCATTTCCCCTAAACTCAGGGACAAGACAAGGATGTCCACTTTCACCATATCTCTTCAATATAGTACTTGAAGTCCTTGCTAGAGCAATAAGACAACTAAAGGAGATCAAAGGGATAAAAATTGGAAATGAAGAAGTCAAATTATCCCTATTCGCACATGATATGTTAGTATACATAAGCGACCCCAAAAACTCCACCAAAGAACTCTTACAGCTGATAAACAACTTCAGCAAGGTGGCTGGATACAAAATTAACTCAAAAAAATCAGAAGCCCTTCTTTATACAACAAACAAATATACCGAGAAAGAAATAAGGGAAACAACCCCCTTCACAATAGCCACAAACAACATAAAATACCTGGGGGTAACTCTAACCAAGCATGTAAAGGACCTATATAACAAGAACTTCAAGCCCCTGAAGAAAGAAATGGAAGAGGCCTTTAGAAGATGGAAAGATCTCCCATGCTCATGGATAGGTAAGATCAACATAATAAAAATGGCTATCCTACCAAAAGCAATATATAGATTTAATGCAATTCCTATCAAAATACCAACACAATTCTTTATAGACCTGGAAAAAGCTAGTCTCAACTTCATATGGAACAACAAAAAGCCCAGAATAGCTAAATCAATCTTGTCCAATGAAAAAACATCTGGAGGTATCACCATCCCAGATTTCAAGCTGTACTACAGAGCAACAGTAATAAAAACAGCATGGTACTGGTATAGAAACAGACCAGTGGATCAATGGAATCGAATTGAAGACCCAAACATGGATCCACACACCTATGGCCAACTAATCTTTGACAAAGAAGCCAAAAACGCACAATGGAAGAAGGACAGCATCTTCAACAAATGGTGCTGGTCCAACTGGATGTCCACTTGCAAAAGAATGAAATTAGACCCATACCTATCACCTTGTACAAAACTTAATTCCAAGTGGATCAAAGACCTTAACATAAGGCCGGCCACACTAAAGATACTAGAAGAAAAAGTAGGAGAAACCCTCGAACTCATTGGCACAGGTGACAACTTCCTGAACAGAACACCAACAGCTCAGGACCTGAGATCAACAATCAATAAATGGGACCTCATGAAACTGAAAAGTTTCTGTAAAGCAAAGGATACTGTCATTAGAACAAAACGGCAACCAACAGACTGGGAGAAAATCTTCACCAACCCCACATCTGATAGAGGGCTATTATCTAAAATCTACAAAGAACTCAAGAAACTAAATGCCAAGAAACCAAATAATCCAATCAAAAAATGGGAGATGGAGCTAAATAGAGAATTCACAAAGGAGGAATCCCTAATGGTCTGGAGTCACCTGAAGAAATGCTCAACATCCTTAATCATCAGAGAAA
>CAJQZJ010032551.1:3803689-3836759 GCA_907164525.1 Lophiomys imhausi
GGGGGGGGGGGGGGGAGGGAGGGGGGGGGGAGGGGGGGGGGGGGGGGGGGGGGGGAGAGAGAAAATACTCGGTTCAAACACAAGTGTTTTTTTTTTTTCAAATACATCTGACACACAGTTGGCTGAATTAGAGGAAACCAAATACACAGAGAAGTGGGCTATTTATCACTCTAGCATCTCCCCACCCCATGGGCAGGGGGAGAACCATATAGCATTAAAATGTTGAAGAAGGTTCAGATCTTCCAGGAAAAGGCATCTACAGAATAAACTTGTTCAGTTCCGGCCTGGCCTGGAAAGATTTTACCAAGTATCTCTATGCATGAAGTCCAAGCCCCCAAGTACACTAGGGTGCAGATCAATTATGCCACAGGTTTCACAGAATGAGCTAGAATACCAGTCTTATTTAATCCCCACAGACAAAGCTGAAACAATTGCTTCTCCCCGGGGTGAAATGCCACCAATCAGATTCTGGGAAGAAGGCCAGCTCTCAGCTGGATCCCGAGGCTTCTGGGCCAGGAACAGGACCTTGAGAGTTTGGTGATAGGGTTTCCATTGTAGCTACATTTGATGTGTTTCCCAAGCACAGTTAAGATGTAATTCTTAGACAGAGTTGGAAAAGTTAAAAGTCAAATGTAAAAACAGGGTAGATCATGAACTCAATTTTTCTTCCTATTTTTTCTTTTCTTTCTTTCCTTGTGTTTCTTTTCCTTCCTTCCTTTCTTTTTCTTCTCTCTCTCTCTCTCTCTTTTGAGACAATGAGACAAAGTTTCTTGTGTAGCCCTAGCTGTCCTGGACCACTCTAGGCTGGCCTAGAACTCAGAGATCCTGGTGCCTCTGCCTTCCGAGTGCTGGGATTAAAGGTGTGCACCACTACACCCAGCTTCTGTTTAACCTCTATAGTAGGCACATAAGCCATATATTTAGTATTTTTATCTATCTTAAAATGGTATCTAATAAGATAAAACTTTTGGCTTTTTGAATAAGAACACTGATGAGATATCTATAACTATTTCCTAGGATAAGGCTTATCTATCTGCTCCCATCCAACTGACATTCTCAGATATCTTTACCAGGCACCCTCCTTTTAGGCTTTGGAACTCAGAGATAGACAGCAGCTTCCTCGGAGATAAAGTATTCCAGCTTGGAGGGAAGTTTAGTAAGATACACGATGTGCTAAGAGTGGGTTAAAACATTCCATCACACAGGAACTTCATCAAAATCTCTGGAAGTAAACAACTCCACAGCTTCAAGAAGTCCCCGAAACTCACCACATTCACTAAGCTCCTCCCTCCTCAGTCATATATAAGCTATAAAGACTTTAAGAGGCATTCGCAGAGACTCAGCCTAAAAGAGACAGTCTCCAGCCTGTTTAACTGCCCACAAACTGTGCCCTAAGCCAAAGACACTGTGTACTCACATGTATTTAGACATTATAGTATTAAGTTCCAAGTCTTATGGTAGAAAGTGGAAGCAGCCAAGCTACTAAATTTTTTTTAAGTATGTATTGATTTTCTACAAATGGGACAGATTTACTATAAAACATGTAACAATCTACAAATGCTCAAAGAGTGAAATAAATATGTCACTGCCCACTATGAGTATGAAAAGAAAGAAAATAAATTCAAATTGTGAAGGACTTGAATTGGTTACAGTTGCATGACTTTGTTACTGCAGTCTCGTGAGTTAAAGGGAGATGGAACAACATGTGCCAACTTCTACCATCCTTCAGTTCAAAGGAAGAAATACAAAGCCAAGCGCACAACTATTATACTACTATTATGGAACACCCATTTCCGGTCTTCCAACAGTGCCACAATGCCTGTTCTTCCAGGAGGCTCTGACCTTTCACCTCTAAGGCGAAATCATATAGCAGAAATTCTTCCAAAGGAAGGAAATTAATTTGTAGAACACAACTGCCCTAGATGGTGCAATCTTCTTCGTTTCTTGACCATCAGCCAAATTAAGTCTGGCCTGGAATGAGGCAAGGGGCAAATTATCAGTAATTTAAAACATCATTAACGCCAGGCATGGTGGCGCACACCTTTAATCCCAACACTTGGGAGGCAGAGGCAGGCGAATCTCTGTGAATTCAAGGTCAGCCTGGTCTACAAAGCAAATCCAGGACAGCCAGAGCTGTTACACAGAGAAACCCGGTCTCAAAAAACCAAAACCAAACAAAACAGGGAAAAGGTTACTATATTTGAGCCAAGCTTTCCTGATCATTTAAATATGCATCTCTATTTGTAGGAAATATTTGCAACATGAAAACCCTATACTTTCTGAGAACTGGCATAATATCCTAAGGCAGTGGTTTTCAACCTTCCTGATGCTATGGCCCTTTAATACAATTCTTCATGCTGTGGTAACCCAGACCATAAAATTATTATCATTGCTACTTCATAACTGTACTTTTGCTACTGTTATGAATTATAATGTAAATATTTTTGGAGATAGAGGTTTGCCAGAGGGGTTGAGACCCACAGGGTGAGAACTGCTGTCCTAAGGGGGTAAACCTCAAATTTGACCTAGCAGGACAAGTTATAACCCAAATATAAATTCACTACAACATTGAATATAATTATTTTCAAACTGTGTAAAAAAATGTTATGAAGCATAAATGAATGATGCATTTAGACTTGGGGCCAATTCCCAGGAGTTCTCATTATGGATATGGAAATATGTGAAGATCCAAAAACCTCCACAATTCAATCCACACTGGATTCCAAGCATGTCAGGGAAGTGACGAACAACATGGGAAATGGCCCCCTTCCTGACACCATCATATTTTAAGAAAGAGCAGCCTCTTTCCCAACCAGAATATTGCTTAAGCAAGGAAACACAGTTTACCATGTATGTGCAGATGTGTCGCTAACAGATCACATTTTGGCAGCACACAGAGAGCCATCTTGATTTCTATGATTAAATGCCAGAAGGTAACTGAAATCTGTTTCTCAGTGTAGTGGCCATTTCCCCCCTGAGAGCAAAGGGCTTCATGTTATTTACATTTTCTACAGTCACCCTCGCTGCTAGAACTCAGGCGTTATTTCCCAGTTACTCATACATGTTTTCTTACCAGTCACATGTCACCTTATTATGTCTTGTGTCACAAATGGTGTTCATGAGCAATTTTAAGTAAACAAAACAGCATTTTACTAAAAATCATTACTAAAACTAAACAAAAATTGAAAGAAAAATGAATAAATGTTGACTGAGCGCCTGCTTCCATCAATGATAGACACACAACATGTCATATCCTCCAAAATACAGGGTTTAGTGTTAGAGGCTAAACTCTAATTCCATTTTGATATACTTTATAGGTCAATAATCAGTGGTATTTTTATAATCGGGAGCTTTTCTGATAGGAACTTAAAAGGAAGATATGACCTCTATTAGATTCCTAACTATCCACGAGCCTGCCAATGAGTCCTGTGACACAGAATATTCTAGTATTTCCTTTATAGCATTACAGCATCTCTTTTGGTAGAATGGAGCCTAAAAATGCCAGCATTCCTCCAAAACCACAAGGGAATTTGTCAGGTGAAAACCTGTCGTGTGTCTGGAAGGGAAAATGACCATCAGTGTTGGTCCCTAGAAACAGAAAGCATCACCACTAACTAAGCCACGACGCATCTGCCTCTATTAGGAGATTTGGTGTTTGGAGCCAATCAGAAACTGACACTGACATTTAATTGAACATGAACTCACAGTTGCCATAGAAATTTACACCAACATTCTCTCTGATTCTTTTCTTTCCATTTGTGTGATGGGCATGTGTGTGTGTGTGTGTGTACACTCTGCATTTGTGTGGGCACACCTATGTGTGGTGGGCATGTACATATATATGATGCCAGGGTTGAGGTCATCCTTGATTACTCTTCCACCTCATTTGGTGAGGCTGAGTCTTTAACTCAGGCCCAGAACTCACTGATTTGGCTGGCCATGCTAGGTAGCTTGCTGGGGAAGGGGGGGGGCACATGTCTCGTTCTTCTGAGGCTGAAATGGCCCACCATTTACATGGGTTCTATGATCTGAATTTCGGTCTCCAGGCTTGTGTGTCAAGCACATTAACCACAGAGCCATCTCCCCAGCCTCTCAATTTTCTTTTCTTTTGAGTGTTCAGCGCTTTCATCTTTGTAGTGGAATCTTCACTATGAGCCCTTTATTATAAAGGTATCAGACAGGTACTAGTTAGGAAAGCATTCTCCTCAGGAATCCGGTAGGTATACCCTTTAAATAGTGAATCACCACAGAACAAGCTTGCTGCATTTGTAACAAAATACAATAATAAAATTTTCACGTGTTGAAAGGCAAGAAAAGCATAGCCAGTCCACTTACAGTGAGTTCACAGAAGTCGGTACTGTCAAGGCTTTTGCTTCGATGTAGTCTCCCTTTAATTCGTCTTAGAGAAGGTTTTCCTTGGCTTACACCAGAAGTAGCACCATGAGGGGTTTCAGACGATGGAGTTACCCTGCAAGAAAGTGGGGGGAATGCTCAGCGAGACAGTTATACAGGTGAACACGCTTCTACTTGCAGGTTGTTATGGAAATGCCAGACACTTTTCTTCCCCTTAAGACGAACATTCTATCAAATACTATTTCTGGATATTTCTTAGCAGGTGACTATGTTAGACATTTTCTTGACAGAGTTCAAATATTTCAGAATTAAGATTCAGGGAAAGGGGCTGGAGAGATGGCTCAGCAGTTAACAGCACTGGCTACTCTTCCAAAGGACCCAGGTTCAAATCCCAGCACCCACATGGCAGTTCAAAACTGTCTGTAATTGCTGGGCTTAGTGGCACATGCCTTTAATCCCAGCACTAGGGAGCCAGAGGCAGGTGGATCCCTGTGAGTTCAAGGCCAGCCTGATCTACAGAGTGAGTTCCAGGACAGACAGGACTACATAGAGAAACCCTGTTTCAAAAACCACAAAAAAAAAAAAAAGAATTCAGGAAAAGTCGACTCTACAGCCACCAAAGAAACAGTTCAGAGCAGGCTGCCGCTTCCTGGGGAGTTTGCGGGCATCCGTTCCCCTCTGGGCAGTGACTTATGGAGCACTTAGTCCAGTGCCTGGCCCAGATGGGACATGCAAAGACAATGGTTAGCAGGCTTTTGTTAAGCATGAGCAAGACTTATTTGAAGGCATATCTCCCATGTTTAAACATGAGAGTCAACACTTAATTCAGCATTATTGTGGGGGTTAGGAAAACAGATAACAGAAAAAACAAATCTAAGCATCCGCAGAACACATCCTGGAATCTACGTTCATAAGTGAAAATGCAGAACTTCTGGTTTCCTGAGCCTCTACTGGCAGCAACAAGAGCAAACTGGCTAGAGAAGGGGCCTAGCCCCTGCAGAGAAATGGCCCACTGGTGTCTGACAGAGACAGTAAGCCAGACACAGCAACTGGCTTGTCTGAGTGTGGGTTATGAAAGCTGTTTTCCTTATTTTATGGTGGCACCTCCTGCATAATACAGTCCAGATTCACATTGTTGACTCTTGTGACATACTTAAGTTTTTATGCTTCAAGTGCTGTGTGAAAGGGTATGTCCTCAACGTGTCTCTCTTTAAAAAGACACATAGGCTGGAGCTACAGCAGGTATTTAAATAGTTTCAATTGGAGATGGGGGAGAGGGCAGAGTTTTGCTACATGGACTGGGGTGGCCTGGAACGCAACTGTCCCCTGCCAGAGCATCTTCCCCCATGCTGGTATTATAGGCATCCACCACTCTTGTCTGATTCTACGAGCAAAATAAATTTGCTTTCTTTATTAGTAAGGAAGTAAATATCATAAAACAGTCAAGAACACCTATAATTTGGAATGAAACGAATGCACATGTATAAATTATATATATGTATTTTAGGTAGGGTTTCTCTGTGTATCTCTGGCTGTCCTGGACTCACTTTGTAGACCAGGCTGGCCTTGAACTCCCAGAGATTTGCCTGCTTCTGCCTCCTGAATGTTGGGATTAAAGGTGTGGGCCACCATACCTGGCAATCACAGACAGCTGTGAACTGCCATGTGGGTGCTGGGAATTGAACTGGGGTCTTTTGGAAGAGCAGCCAGTGCTCTTAACCACTGAGCCATCACTCCAGCCCATAAAATATAATTTTTGGAAAGTACAGAGCAATATAAAAAAATGAAACGTGTAAGCTGCCCCCTTTCCCCTTATCTCAACCTCCACCTCTCTTCTTAACATACTATGATCACCTCTTTCCCAGGCAAGTGTGTTTATTGGTTTTGTGGGTTTTTGTCTGTTTATTTTTTGAGGTTTTGATGTTGTTGTTTTAAGACAAGGTCTGTCTGTTTAACAGCCCAGTCTGACCTGGAACTTGCTTTGTAGATCAGGCTGGCCTTGAATTCAGAGATCTCCCTGCCTCTGCCTCCCAAGTGCTGGGATTAAAGACCCACCACACTTGGCTGTGTGTTGCTTCTTCTTTTTTTTTTTTTGAAGGCCTCATTTCTTTATTCTTTTTCTTCTTCTTCTTATTCCCATAATAAGCCATACAAAACTATTTCTCTGATCTTAACAACTATATAGTATTTCATATATAGATGTAACATTATTTATTAAACCACTCCTTAGCTGATGGGAATTCAGTTTCCAAATGTGTCCTATCAAACCATAGGACAATGACCATCTCTTACATTTGCATGCAAATTTAATCCTTACCGAGTTAAATTTGGAGTGGAATGCAGGTGCAGGGAGGGAGTTTCTTAAATGTTAACAGGCACAGTTACCAAAAGGTGTGTCCACAAGTGTGGGCAGGAGAGTGCTCACTGATAATCTTTAAGGAGCACAGCAATTCTATCACTTTGTTGGCTTAAAGCCCAACTTCTCCATGTTCCCTATGATTTTGTATTGCTGAACTACTGACTTCTGTGAAAAGGACTGTTGTAAAACTTCCCACCACAAATAAGGCCTTTTCAGTTGATCTTTATACATCTGTTAGTTCTTGTTTTACACATTTCAAATACTTTTATTCCCTTAATGTTTGAGAGTTGGATCTTAGGGATTTAATCTACATACCTTTTATTTTAATGCTATTTTTATGATAATTTCCCCCATCTGTGTGTTTTAATCTTTTACATTTTTCTAGTTTATGTTTTTGTGTGAGTATATTTTTTCTCCCTTTTTTTTTTTACTTTTTATTGGATCTTTGTGAGTTTCATATCATGCACCCCAATCCCACTCATCTCCCAGTCCCCTTATACCCACCTCCACACTTGTAACCTCCCCAATCCCTAATAAAAAAAAAAATCTCATTGTGGAAGCTGTACTGTGTCAGAGTGTGTCTCACAGCATAGCCTTTTGTATACCCAGGCGAGGTGCAAGGCCCACTCTCCTGAGTTGTGCCTTTATTTTCAGTCTTCCCATGTCTTTTTCTTTTCTATTTCATTGTATCTCTAACTCTTGGCATGAAGTTAGACTGTTTTTTTTTCTTTTTTACCTAATCTGAAAGCACATGTCTTCTGAGATGGTATGAGTCCATTCAAACTTAGCATGGGTACTGATCTATTTAGATGGATTCCTCCAGTCTAGTCTTATGGGTTTTCATGTAAATATTTTCTTCTTTATTTTTCTGCTTGATTAGTAAGGTTGGGCTTTCTCTGACCCCATGTACCTTGGGACTTCATTCTGTTTCCAAGTAGTAATAGTTTAAAGTTACATTGGGTGACTCAACTGCCAGCTATCTAACTATAACCACATATGCATGAACATACTCACTATAACCACACATGCATGAACATACTATAACCACACATGCATGAACATACTATAATCACACATGCATGAACATACTCACTATAACCACACATGCATGAACATACTCACTATAACCACACATGCATGAACATACTCACTATAACCACATATGCATGAACATACTATAACCACACATGCATGAACATACTCACTGTAACCACACATGCATGAACATACTCACTATAACCACACATGAATGAACATACTCACTATAACTACATATGCATGAACATACTCACATATGCACAGACAGGGAGTTGGATTCCCTGGAGACATTCAAATATGCAGACACTCAATTCCCTTATAGAACATGCTAAAATGTTTGCACATAATTTATGTGCATTGTCCAAATATCTGAAATCATTCCAGATCATTTATAACACCTGATTACAATGTAAATGTTATGCAAGGAATTGTAATGCTACTCTTTGGGGTAAAAATTGCAAAGTAAGTATTGACATATTTTTACCCAAAGCTAGTAGAACCTGTGAATATGGAATCCAGTGTTTTAATGGCTGAGTGTAAATAGTTAAAGTCACCTTTTTTTTTTTGGTTCACCAGAATTCTTATATCCTCCTTGGCTATAAATGGCCTTATACCTCTCCACCCCCTTAGTGCTTCTATATCCTCTTTGTGGGGACCCAGGAAATGGAGGCTTATGAGAAATGCCTCGTGGCTGGAAAAATGAAAGTAACTTGTGGGAGATATCTAAGATCACATCAGCCAGAAGATGCCGGGGAGGAGTTGAAGCCCGATCGTGGGTATAGCTGATAGGGTGAGCAAGACTTCCGTACTTGTGACCAGTGCAAGATTGTAGTTCCTTATTGATTGGCAGACTTTGAGAGGGGTTGAAGGAATAATGACAGGCTGGCCCTATCTATTGAGAGATTCTTCGGAAAGCTAGACTGCCATTATGGGTCATATAAATGGGTTACTTCCTTTAAAAACCTGGATTGGAGGACTCCTCAGTTATTCAAATTTAAGCCAATTATGGGGGCCCTCAATGTGTTTATGGACGGGGGGAGGTAAAGAAGGGGCAGCTGTGGTCATATTTCAGGATAGTGACTCAAAGATGTATACACATCCCTGCCAGGGCTCAGCTCAGTTTAAAGAACTGTTTGCAGTCATCCTAGCTTTGTTCAAGGTCCCTCAATCTATGAACTTGTTCTCTGACAACCAATATGTGGTAAATTTGCTTCCCAGACTGCACCAATCCTATATAAAGTTGTACAGTAATCCCATCACCCTTTTAATGATTCAAGCACGAACATTATTGCTTGACAGGGTAAATGTTATATGTACATCATCTCAGAGGCCATCATGGGCTACCTGGCCGGATGTCCTTAGGAAACCTCCTTGCTGATGAGAAAGCTTCATCTAGGGTCCAGGCTGCTACTCTACAGGAGGCACATAGTCTTCATGATCTAATCCACTTTAATTGGAGAGGGCTTCACAAAGGATTTCCCCAGGTCCGGACTGAAGATTTAAAAAAGATTGTTCATACTTGTAAATGCTGTCTACCTTTTCTACAAGTCCCTCCTTTACAACTGATGGGAGTAAATTCTCGTGGCTTAAAACCTAACACACTATGCTCCCTTTCGAAAACTTAAATACATATTTTTCTCCATTGATACTTTCACGCCTGTTGGGCCACTGCCCATACGGGCAAAAAGACTAAACATGCACAGAGTCATTTTTTACAATGTTTTGCCACATTAGGCCTACCTCATCAGGTAAAAAACAGATAATGGACCATGCTTTGTTAGCAGGGACCTTCAAAACTTCTTTCACCAATGGTAGACTAAACATACTACAGGAATTCCCCATAATCCTAGGGGACAGGCAATCATTGAGAGACATCACCAAAACTTAAAAACCCAACTACAAGAATGAAAAGGGGGAATGAGCCCTCATCAACAGCTTGGGCTAGCATTGTTTGCTTTAAACATTTTAAATTTTTCAAAAAAAATGAGACTCACATTTCCAAAAACATTGGTCAATTCAAGATCATAAAATAGACATACAGGTAAAATGGAAAGATCCTGGTACACGATTGTGGAGGGAACCTGACCTGCTTATAACCATGGGACGAGGATTTGGATGTGTGTTCCCAACAGGAGAACCAAGTCCTATATGGGTACCTGCACGGAACCTTAAATTTCTCCCACAGGGTGGGAGGTCTCTTGCACCTGATGATGCCGCCACATCGGCTGAAACAAATGACCAACAAGGAGAGAAAGGCTCTCTGGCGGCTTCAAAACCGCATGGCCAGATTAGGAGGAGAAAAAGAGGAAAGAAGAGGAAAAAGGCCAATAAACACCTAACGCAAAAAGCTCCAGGACTAAAAAGAGAGCTCCTGAGAGGCTGTTTTTCATCTTGTCTTCCAGATGCTGGTGTGCCTGGTTTGGTTGTTGATTGGAAGGTTGCAAATCCCACAGGCAAGAATGGAAGGAGGCAGAGGCAGGAGATCACCAGTTCGGGGCCAGCCTGGACCAACCCTGTCGGACAGATGTCCCTAACTTTGCCTCCGCTGCTACAGTAGCTGCTGTGACCCTGACACAAACCACCACTATGGCTCAAACCCTCCAGAGTTGTCCATGATGTCTCTGGGATACAACAACAGCAGCGACTTGCCAATCATCTTGGGGGGGGGGGGCAACAAGAGATCAACTTGTTAATCCTCAATATAGAGTAATTCCTACTGTTATGATTGCTAATTTGTCTACATATATGAAGGGGCCTTGAAATGATAAGTGTTTACAAATGTCAAGATTGCTACTTAATGATGCTATAAAATTTAATGATGCTAGGGTTCTGATTATCCCTACTACCAACTTCTTTCAAGATATCTAGAGTCAATTGACTTCATGGTTTTGATTGTCTAATCTGACATTGATGGGTGGGGTTAATTCTTGTTTATGCTTTAATGGTTTTGGGTCTATATCGGTGCTGAAGGTACCACCAACGAAATGTACAACTAAGCCACAAGCTGCTAATGCTTGCTCAGGTGATTAAGGGGGGTTTTCCTTAATGGGGTCCCCCACAACCCTTGGATTAACATGGCCCTTAATGAGGCCATGTGAGACCTTTCAAGGGTGATGCGCACTCACAAAGGACACCACCGGTCTATCCCTGTTCTCTTGCTTCACAGCTGATGAGCAATGGGCAAGAGGCTGGTCTCTCTCCAAGAGTCTCTCTCTCTCTCCGAGAGTCTCTTCCCCTTCTTGTTGTTTAAATAAATAAAACAGGGGGAAATGTGGGGACCCAGGAAATGGAGGCTTATGAGAAATGCCTCATGGTTGGGAAAATGAAAGTAATTTGTGGGAGATATCTAAGATGGCGCCAGGCAGAAGATGCTGGGGAGGAGTTGAAGCCCTATCATTGGTATAGCTGATTGGGTGAGCAAGACTTCCGTACTTGTGACAATGCATGATTATCATGTTACCAGGCTTATGTTATGTGATGTAGTAGGATGACCTTTAATGTGATAGGCCTACATAGCCTCATGTTGAAACACCCATTTGGTTCGGTATATACTAGGGGACAAAATAGTAAAAATGGATAATGCTAGACAATACCCCTGTCATGCCTGTTTGTCTTCGGAGTGAAAGCTGGAGAGTTGGGTGGGCAGCGCACTCACCTTTTCTCTGAGACCCCTTTTTGTGGTGATCACCCTATAAGGGTCCCACGGCACCCTTGAGCTCTACTCTCTCTGAAAGGTTGACAGGTTTCCTAACTGATAGATCCTTCCTGTCTCCTTAGCTTACTCTTCCAGTATTTGTTTTGTCAATTCGGACATTCTCTTTCCTATTGATGAGCAAGTTTTAAACTTTGAAAGTGTCTAGACGTCATTATTGCATTGTCCTTTTTTCTCTTTCTCCAAATTGCCATGTCCATCCAATGCCCTCTCCCTCCTCTAGGACTTGATAATCCTGGGAGTCCTGGGGTACTTCTATTTGTGGGTTACTTCTATTTGTACTTCTATTTCACTTGCCTGCTACAGTATTCATTGTGCCTGCCTTCGGTGACTCTGACAGAAACACAGGATGTGTTGCTGGGAGGTTTGGGAGAAAACATTTTGAGTCAAGAGACTCGACAGATCCCTCAGAGAACACACCCTCATCCCTCTGGCCCAGCACCCACAGACTGTTGTAGGAAGTAAGAAACAGCCCCTCTATCAGCCACCATCATAAGCAGAGATGGGAAAGAGCTCACAAGCCCAGGACATCACACTAACCCTAAAGGGTCTCAGATCTCCCACCACTCCGTCCCTGGGTTCTTCTCAAGCCAGATACCCTGGCTGTGCCCTGGACAGTGGTTTTACATGCTTTTCCTCTTGGAACAGTTATTCTGCTTACTAAGCACATGTCAGAATTCTCAGAAATGCTAGTTCACAGAAGCCATTCTTTACTATTTACTCAGACTGTCATTAATTTGGATTTAATGAATGCTAAAAGTTTTGATGAATTTCCAGTGAATGTTCCTTCCAGTTCAGTTCCCAAAGTACAAATTCGATGATGTCATGCCTGGGATTCTCAACATGTAAAGAAGCACCCTACATGTAGCCCCATTGTCTTCTCTGCAGTTGAAGTCCTCCCCAGAACAATGAGGAGCTTTGCTCACAGGGAAACATTTCAGGATATTGGGAAGGGCAAGGACTTTCTTGGACAAGACCTCAAAAACACAGGAAACAAAACCAAAAATAAACAAATGGAATTACACCAAAGTAAACAAATTCTGAACAAAAAAAGGGAACAACCAGCAGCAAAGAGGCAGTCTACAGAAGGGAGGAAAAGAGCTACCACCCTGAGCATAGGAGGAACCCCAGAAACCCAAAAGCTAATGAGAAAATATTCTAATCTAAAGAATGGCCAGTTGCATGCAGTGGGTGACTACAGATCACAGTTTCTTAAACTGGATCAAAACCCTACATGGGTCATGTAACTAAATGTGCGGGTCATGGAAAATTTTGACAACAAGTAAGTTTCTGTTCAGGTAAAAAGTCAAAACTTAGCTGGGAGCTAAGAGGAGCAAGTAAGTGGTGGAGAAATAGAAAAGAAGGATAAATAGAAGGACGTGGGTACACTGAAGAGAGGCAGAACTGCAGATTTGAGGGTAGTGAGGATCAACCTGATGTGAGTAGCTGTGATCCCACCTGGGACCATGGTGGGGTCCTGGCCTCTGCTGCCAGTAGGGGCCACATCTGGGTCCATGGCTCTGCAGCAGCAGGGGTCTGTTACCACCAAAAGCTAGGTGGTCTGGGCTGCCACAACCTGGGAACATGCTGATGTCTGAGGGCTGTGCAGAACTGGCCCACCTGGGCATCATGGGATAACTGGCCCTAGAGGCATGAGAGCAGGAGAGCTGATCCTGTCCCTAGTGAGCTGCAGTACTCAGGAGAGCAGGCCCTGCACATTTCACGAGTTGCGAGTGAGCTGGCCCCAAGGATGTGAGCTTGGGAGAGCTGGCCCTATCCTTTGTCTCCCTGTGGTAGCATAGATGAGGGAGAGATACCTTCCTCTCCCTCACCTCTCATCACCCATAGCAGGTGGAAGACCTGATCCTGGGGTCCTGAGAGCAGGAGAGCTGACCATGTCCTTCATCAGCTGCAGCACTTGAGAGAGCAGGCCCTGCCCATCACCTGGGCAGCACAGTACGGCTGTGGGGATTGTGGGTGAGCTGGCCCCAAGGGTGTGAGTGTAGGAGAACCAGCTCTGTCTTTTGTTGGCTTTGTGGTAGTGATGGTGAACTGGTATTATGGAGCTCAAGTGTGTAACTCGGACTCTGAGGGCAGTTCCAGAAATACTCAGAGGAAAGTGTTTATTGACAGGGAAGTACAGTAGGGAATGTAGGTCTAAGCACTTTATATAACTTACTTTAAATTAAGGAGAAATTAATGACTAACCTACAAGAAAGTTGTTCTTTCCCGAATCCTAAATGTCATTAGTTACAAAATCAAGGGTGTTGTCTCAGTAGGAGCACTATACCAGATTGCAGTGGACGGCTAAACTCCGCTGTAATTAGAGATGGGAGTGAGGTGGGGACAGAGTGGCACTAGGGTCAGATCCTTGATATCAGTTCTGGAGTAGCTGTGTGACTTTGGGGAACAGTTTAAATCCGTCAAGATCTTACTTTCCTTCAGGGTTTGGTGGCTCACATCTATAAACCCAGCATGGAAGACTGAGGCAGGGGGACTGGTTTGAGTTTGAAGCCAGACTGTTCTACATTGTGAGTTCCAAGCCAGCCTGGACTTCAGAGTGAGAGAGTCAAGAATAGTGAGGGTGGAGGGTGAGACTCTTCCTCCTCTCTCCTCACATTTTCTTTATGGAACCACATTTTTATTGGGTACAGGCAATGTGCCCAGAAGGCAGGACCCCAGGCTCCTCTCGTTTGATTTCCGTTTCTAAATGTGGCCCTATTCCTGGCTCCTGGAATCTGGCTCCCATTGGCTGTATTAACTGACACCATTAGGCTAGGTGTGCTCTATAGGGCAGGCTCCTCTGTCTTAGCTGCTCAGAAGGGAAGCTGCATCCTCCCCCTCCTGGGCTTGAAAGGTAATGCAGTCGGCTTCCTAGAGAGGCCCTCATTTGGGGACTAGCTGGCTTCTGCCCAGACATTATTACCAACCCAGTAAATTGTTTACTATTTCCTTCTAGTTTCTTGTGTGAGCAATCTCCTGGTTGAGGCCATCAGGGAAAAGTAAATACCATCTTGTGCTATCATTCATGTCACACCTGAAGGTGCAAATCTCTGGCTTTCTTTTGGCAGCTGTCCAAATCCAGTCTGGTACTTTTGACATGGGCCAGTGAAGCGCTGTAAGTCCCCCAGGAAACTAAAATTCCCCTCTTCTAAAATACACAGCGAGATACAACACACCTCCTTGCCATTGGGTACCATCCCTCCCAGGCCCTTCCCTCAGCTGACATGTCTTCCTACTCCCCATCAAGGAGGTCAAATGTGTCCAGGAGTCTCTGTCAGTCACTCAGTATGGGAGCAAATTAGGAGCTTTGCTTATTGCTGTTTCTGACTACAGCACACATAGTACGAACAATCCCCAAGCCCCTCTGCCTCACCCCTTCCCAATCTCCAGTATAACAGAACTTAGTAACAATGAAGAATTAGTTCAAATAAATAAATAAGATGGCAAAAAATGAAGCAATTACATATGAAAATTATACAAAAAAATTATCACCAATCTCTCTACAAGGCATTAATTTAGGGGCTAAAGAGATGACTCAGCGGTTAAGAGTATTGGCTGCTCCTGCAGATGTTCTGGCTCTGCTTCCCAGCATCTCCTTAGTGGTTCCCAACCATCCTTAACTCCAACTCCAACTCCAAAACCTTCTTGTGACTTCCACTCTACAGTTACAATGCACATAAATAGTACACATACATACATGAAGGCAAAATACACACATAAAATTTTAAAAAACCTAAAAATTAAAGATATTAACTTAAAAGTATGAGCAGCCAACAGCCATAACCAACTCAAGGCAATGTTAGTGAATGACAGTACAGCGTAGTTTGTCCCAAAGGGGAATTCTGAACAAAGGTATGGGAACAGGAGGCTTGGGGAGCTGAGAACAGTGGGGCAGTCGGCTTTCAAAGGACACCAATCCTTACTAGCATATTTCACTAAAAATTACAAAAGAACTGATAAGATGGGTTAGCCAGTAAAGCTCAATTGGACATACCTAAATTCCATCCCAGGGACCCTGGTGGCATGAAAGAAATGACCCCTGCAAACTATGCTCTGACCTCCACACATATATTATGCTACACATATACTGACCCCTGAAAACTATGCTCTGGCCTCCACATATATATTATGCTACACATATACACACGAGCATACATACACATACATACAAATAAATATCATTAAAATCTTTTTTAAAGGTAGTAAACTTTCTTTGCAGTTTATAGTTATCAGATTAGAGATGCCCCAATAACTCATATAATAGATTAATAACTGGCTACTCATTAAATTTGTGAAAAGGACAATGTGTATAATGGTCCATAATTTGCTTATTTAAAAACTGTGTGGAAGTCCCTATTGTTGAAGACACAATGGACTTCAGTCAGGGCCCAGAAACTCCTGAGCTGGAACTGACCCTGAAGCCCCCTTCCTGAGGGCTAGTTTCCATGGTACTAAAAGACCTCATGCAAGCTTCCAAAGAAGAGAGGTAACCAGCAGTCCTAACCAGCTATGATGTCTAGAACCACATCAATGACCAGCATAATGTGAGAATCCTAAGGGTGCTGTGGTGGCATGCAAGCCTTGGTGGTAGCCAACAACTCTTTAATTGGACTAGAGCCTCACTCAACATCAGAGAAACCATGTCTAGTACTGGAAACCTAGCTACCTACTCAATGCTAGTGAAGTCATAGTTCCTGGAGGAGAATCTACAACTACTAATTTACTAGACCAGCATAATCCCTAACAATAAAAATAATCTATAAATATTTGTCCTTATACCCACAGATAAGTGTAGCCTTCACACACACACCCTCGTCAGGGAAACTTCTCTTTTCAATAAACAGAGACCACTTACAGAAAACCACAACCAATCAAAATTTGGACGTGTAGAGCCAAATTCCAATGGAGACATCTACAAAACACCCCTGCACTTAAGGCTCAGGGAACATTGTAGAAGTGGGGCAGAAAGAGCCAGGGGATCAGGGAGTTTGCTGTGAGATTATAATATCAGAAGCCACATCAATGAAGTCTCACCAACATGACTGCCCAAATGTGAGCTGAAAAAAGATGACACGAATGGACATGCCAAAGTTGACAGGAAAAAAAAAATCCCTCAAGGCCTCAATCCTATACAAAGAACTACAGGCAGTGAAGGAAAGTAGGGAGCAGAAGAGGTGGCGTTCCTCAAGAAAGAGCACAACAATTGGCTGTGGAGTGCAAAAAGATCAGTCCTGAAAACACACACACACACACACACACACACACACACACACACACACCACTATCCAGACCGAACAGGTTACATTTAGGAATATGTGTATATATACACATAGGCATTCCATCACAATTAGTGAAAAACAGGTCATGAATTTGGAGGAGAGTGGGCAAGTGGGCAGGGGTCTATGAGAGGTTTTAGAAGGAGGAAAGGGAAAGGAGAAATGCTGAAATTCTATTATAATCTCAAAAATAAAATAAAAGTCTGTGATAGGACTTAGATTTTTGATACATGTCCCTGCATGACCCTTGGGGACCCAAGGGTGCACCATGAACCAACTCTGGAAAAAGAATATTCTACAATGCACTTCCTGGGTCCTTTGTACCTATTTTCTGTCATTCTCAGCTTTATTCTTCCTGCTCAGCTTTCTTTTTAACCCCAATAGCCAGCATGAAACTGGTGTCCAGGCAAGTTAATCATGTAAAATGGAAAAATATGGTAGCTACCTCACAGAGGAACTTAAGTGAAATTACAGAATACATGGAAAGCATTTCTCCTGGGCCAGCAGGGAGGAGCGTGAACAGTATCTCCCACCGTCCTCCATTACGAGGAGGCTGCCTGAACAAGTGCATTGAGACTACATAATTTCCAACAACTATCCAAGCAAATGCACAGGGATATTCTTAGAAGTATGCCGGAAGTGAACTGCTTGGTCCCTCCCTGAGGTCAGGGTAAGCACTCCTAGAAGAAGTTGGTATAAGAGCTCAGTTGTTGAGAATAAAATTATTATGAAAACGTTTGTCACATGTCACACAAAAATAGATCAGGTCATTATTATTTGGGCTTGCGGAAGAATTTCAGCGTATTTACAAAAACGGTGTCTGCAAATGTAATTAAGTTGAAGTTCTTGAGAGGAGAGCACCCTGGATTACCCAGGTGGGCCCTGGATCCAGTGATGAATGCCTTTAAAGGGCAGAAGAGGAGGTGAGGGGCACAGAGCAAAAGGCCTTGTGCTAATAGAGCCAGAGACTAGAGTGACACGGCCATTAAGAACACCCGGGCCACCAGAAATAAGAAAGAAAAGAGAGGGTCCAGTCCAGAGCCACCCAGGGCATGTACACCTTGACTTGGGACTCATGACCTCTGGAGCTGTAAAAAGACAGGTGTCTGTTCTCAGGATCCTAATAAATACAGTGCGGCAACCGAAGAAAGCCAGCACGCCACACATACACGCATCTGTCCAGGGCAGGGGTAACAGGCCACAGCAGTTCTAAAACCATTGTGTTAAGCAGCTTTCGGTCTCTGTAAAAACACGTGGAGAAAGCCAGCTCAGAGGCGGGAAGCAGTCTTTGGGCTGTGTGTTTCAGAGGTATTCAGTCCATCTGCTTGACTCGTTGCTTCTGGGCATCTGAGCAGGAACATCAATATGAGAGAAAAAAAAAAGTTGCCCACCGCATTGTAAAGAAGGAATAAAAACAGGCAGGCAAAGAGAGGCAGGGGACAAGGTGAAGCCCCCAAGGACATGCTGCAGTGACATCCTTCAACTCACCCTCCACTCCTTGCCCCAGAAGTTTCTATCACTTTCCAATCACACCTTCAACAAAGAGTCCGACCATAGATGAGTCCACAGATGTGGTCAGAGACGTTATGAGCCAATCACCTGTAAATCATTAGCCTCAGCAGCCGGGCTGAGCAGCCCTTCAACAATGATTTGGGTGGAGGTCATTTTATACTCAAACCATGACAACAGCAATGTTCCTGAACAGATCACTGAAAACATTCCCACTTCTGGTTTCCAGGATACAAGAGGAAGGGATGAGCTGAGAAGAGGTTCTTCCAATGTGAGGCTGTTTGTTCTGGTTTCTACATTAATTGGTGCACAGATACAATGATCCCTAAGACATTTGCAGAACCAGTTAGAAAAGCAGAAGATACCACACAAGGGGAAGCTGATAGCCACAAACACCCAAAGTGTGGGAACAAAGCATGAGATCACCCCACTCTGTCCTTCACGCTGGCATAAGCTTTGCAGGCACGAGGTCTATTCACACAGAACATAATCATTCAGAGAGAGAGAGAAGACAGGAAGCATACACATTTTCATAAATATCTTGGCATAAATCTTCATGTATGCAAATTTTTATAGTACAAAAATTCACATGTTGTAAGCGGGCAGACGCTGGTGCCTTCCAAGGTCTGGCTGTGAGACTGGAATCCGCAGTAGGTTCCCTCCTACTGCTCTGAAGTTGGGACTTGTATTGTCCCAATGCAACGCTGTAACATTTTAACGCTGGTTTCCCCTCCCCCCCAAACTCTCCAAGCAATTGCTACAAGACCCTGACAAGATGAAATGTTATCTAAAAGAAAATTCCAGAGGAAAAAAAATGGATACTTGAATTGAACTGCACAATAGTCTCCAACTTAAAAGGGGGCAGGGCAGTGAGAGGGCTGTGTTCTCACATAGCCTTTTCCTCTGTGTCCCTCCTCTCCTCTTTTGTCCCTTACAGACCATCACTAATGGATTCCGAGGCCACCTGGATAAGATGTTCTTATCCCAAGAACTGCCAAGGCTGAAGGCCTGAGTTTGATCCCTGGAACCCACATGTGGAAGGAGAGAACCCATTCACTCATACACATGTGCTACGGTGCACACACCCCCATTCCACCCCCACCATACAAAGAATAAATAAATGTGACAATAAAAAAAAGAATTATATATCTGTTTTGAGAAAAGAGTATGTTCTTTAGCCTGCCACTATAGAAATGAGATGAACCTTTGAAAACTTGCATCAGATGGAAGTGAAAAAAATTTTTTTAACATGAAGAAGTTGATATGAAATGTAGGAGCTTTTTGTGGGCCATTCTTAGTAAGATAGTTTTTATCCCAGGCCCTGGTTCACTCTTGACCTCCAATGTGAATTTCCGGAGTACCAAAATTACCTGGATTTTTATTTCCTTGAGTCCTGTCTTCACAAGTGATGACAGAGAATAAATCTCAATAAATGTTGGTCTTCACCCCTAGCAGTTTCTCAATTAGCATCCATCAAACATCAAGGAAATGATGTCTTTTAACTTCCTCCCTAGCCGTGCATGGTTAAGAATACATTTATTGGGCTGGGGATGTAGTTGAGTGGTAGGGGTCTTGCCTAGCATGCATGAGGTTCTAGGTCTGAGTTCCAGAACTGCCCCAAAGGATTCACATATTGATTCAGCTAATACTTATTGAGAAGCTATCTGGGGCCAGAGAGCATTTGTAGGAGATTTAGCAATGGATTAAACAGAGAACAGCCCTCCTCTGCCCAACTTATATTCTTGTAGAGAGACAGAATCTATATGAAAAACCAGCAAGATATATAGTTTGTTTCATCAGCTAAAAGTAACTGCTGATGTTGACACCCCCCCCCCCATATGCCATCAATATAGCCAAGAGTGACCTATTCGTTTTATGACTTACTGTGTGTGTCTCCAAGCCCCATGGCCTCTTAGAGGCAAGCACCTTTTCCCAGTAAGACATCTTGCCAGTTTTTGTTTTGTTTTGTTTTTGAGAATAGGTCTCAGGTTGGCCTTGAACTCATGATATTCCTGTTTCGGCTTTCCAAGTGATGGAATTACAGGCACTCACCACCCTGCTCTGCCTAAGAATGGTCCATTCTTCATTATTTGCTAAAGATCATCTTCCACAGGCTTTTTTCCCCTTTCAGTGCTTGGGCTCAAGCCCAGTTTGCTGCATGTGCTAGGCGTGAACTCTACTATTGAGCCCCACCCCCTTTCCCCAAGGACAACACATTCCTTTTTTTATTATTATTATTTTGGTTTTTCGAGACAGGATTTCTCTGTGGTCTTAGACTCAGAGATCCACCTGCATCTGCCCCGAGTGCTGGGTCTAAAGGCCTGTGTCCAGCTTCCAAGGACACATCTTAATTCAATTGTTGCCAGTCTTATCAGTCTCGCTTTCTATGTGCTGTTCTTGGCCTCTTTGCAAGTGTAAAATGGCTTTTCAAAATAAGTTTGTCATTAACAAATGAGGGAGGAAGGTGGAGGATGTTAGCACTTTCTAAGCTTGTGTTACTCGGCCAGACACAGCCATAGGAACCGCCGGTTTGAAATCAGAGCTGATCTTTGTAACACCACGGGAGAGATAACAAGAGTTACCTCTGTTTCTCCACGGCTTACCCGTGGAGAAACAGGCATGACAATAACTTGCTGAAGGTCGCACAGGGGAAATGTGAATTCTGTCCCTGCAATTAAAGTCTTTCCTTCACTACTGACCACTTTAAGAATTCTTTTTAGAAACCCATATATCCTCCGTTGATCAACACTTACAGATTTTGAAACATTGTTTCAGGTTTTATACAGCAGAAGTTATTTCTGCACTTCACTAAAGCAGATCACCCTATTTAGGATTACATTACCCTATAGTCAACAGAGCTGAACAACTCAATAAAATACTCATACCCTACACTGAGCACGGACTAATTTTCTAATTAAAACCGTCACTGACTCTCACAATTACTGACCCCTAACCCCACCCCACTCCATTTCTTTTCCTTTCCTGTTTCTTTTGTGGGTGAACATTGAGCCTACATCTCCAGCCAGCGGGATGCCCAGGTGGCACTGGAATCCCAAGCGGCATATTTAGATGCTAACGCAACATACAGCCTACAGAATAAATGACCATGTGAACAAGATCTGGGTAATTCCTACATATTTTCACTTAATCGTGTTCTTGTCAATTACCCGGATAACCGCTTCCAGGTCCAAGGAAGCAGAAATCGTGGAAATAAAACGGCAGTCCTCGACAAAGCGACGCTAACATCCCAACTTCCTCCCCGTAGCGTGGGAACGGCTCGTCTTTTACTATGTGCCCAGCAGCAGACGCATTCGGGTGGGGGGGAATAACGGAAGGCGCACGCACAGACAAGGACCAGTGGCTCGCAGGGTTGCGTCGCGGTCTGCGGCAGAGCTCAGTGGCGAGCAGTTCCCAGCCAGCACTCGCCGCCGGAGCCCGGGGGAAGGAGACTCCGAGCGAGGCCGGGATGCGGGGCGCGGGGTCCCCGCCTCTCCCTCCCCGCGCGCTCTCGGAGCCGCCCGCAGGAGCGCGGCGCGCGGCCCGGGCGCTGGGCGCTGGCTGCTCCACCAGCTGTGCGCTCCCCGCCGCCGCCAGGCCCCGCGCCCCGGTCCCTATCCGCTTGTCCCGGGGGCCTGTCCACCCCCCTCCCCCACGGCGCCCCCGTCCCCGTCCCCGCGCGACCCTGCCATGCTCTCCCCCTTCCCCTCTCCGAGCGCCCCAGCCCCGAGCTCTCACCACAGCTTCCTCTTGAGCGGCAGGAGGCTGCCGCGGTTGGACGGGGTGACGCCGATGGCCATCTGCAGCACCGTCAGGTATTTCTGGTACTTCATCTTGTCCCCGCTCCGCTCGCGGGCAGGGCCCCGCCGCCGCCGCCGCCGCCGCAGACACAGCCCCTGCAAGCGCTGCATAGATCAGCTCTGGGCCATCCGCCGCCCCGCCGCGCGCCCCGCTCCCGCTCCAGCCGCCTTGCGTGGCCCGTTCGCGCCGCCGTGCGTGGCCCGGTACCGCCGCCGTGCCGTGCGCGCCCTCCGCCGCCGCCGCCGCCCGCTCTCTCCACCGCCCCGCGCGAGCTCGGCACGCTGCGCACCGGCAGGCGCGGCCTGGAGGCGGCGCTAAGCGAGCCTCGCACCGCGCAGGTCCGCGCCCGCACGTGCCTCAGTTTCCCCAGGGGCTGACAGTTTATTTGCAGTCGCGTATGGCCGTAGAGAACCTCAGAGCAGGAAAAAAAAATGTATCTGAGTACCGCTTAGTGGTTTGTCTCTTAAGTGTTTTGTTTTCTGTCCTGATGGGATTGGCGATTTTATATTTCTACATCGTGTCCTGGATATACGTTATACATACATGGGATGCGATCCTCATGCACGTGGTAGTTCTGGGTAGTGGGAATGCTGGAGTCGGGCAAAAATACCTCAATAATCAGTTGTGAAAAGTTGAGATTGTTCTACGACCTTTAAACTTACTGTGGGTCTAATGTACAGGGAAAAGAAAAAAAAGTAGATAACGGATGCATTTTACACTTCGATTTAAAGTATTGCAAGTATTAAGAATTAAAAGCAATATATGTAAACAACACTTCTGCAATCATCTGTGTGGATCCAGGGTCACCCTGAGAGCACTGGAAGGGGGTGGAGCTGGTGAGGGGGCTCACTAAGTCAAGTGCTTGCTACAAAAGCACAGATACCCAAGTTCCATCCCCAGCACCCCTGTAAAAAATGGGAGTTGTCATCCAGTCTCGCCAAAGGAGTAAGAGAACTCGTCCAAAAGAAGGTGGACAATGACTTAAGGAAGACATTTGATAGCCACCTCTGGTCACCACACGATTCCCGCACGCATGTACACACAACAGGTGCAGTATTGCGGGGATCTTGAGTCTTGCGTGGCCTGTAGAGCGCTGTGGACCCACGTAGTACCTTCTACGTGCTTTGCAAACTCTCACTGTAGGATTCTTGTCAGCGTTGTATTTGAGGCGCTGCCATGCTGGGTCTCAGAGATCCCTTCAGGCAACTCTGGTTTTTGTTCGTCGTATTTCCTCACTATGTCCTCATTCTTTTGTCACAGCGTTCATGCTGGTTAGTTTTCCTCAACTTAACTCAGAACTAGAGTCACCTGCAAAGAGGGAACCTAAATTGAGGAGTTGCCTCGGCCAGATTGGCCCGTGGGCCTGTCAGTGTGGGCATTTTCTCGAGTAACGATTTCTATGGGAGGGCCTGGCCCACTGTGGATGGTGCCACTTCTGGATTGGCCGTCGTGGGAAGCAGGCTGAGCAAGCAATGAGGAGCAAGCCAGCAAGCAGTGCTCTTCCCTGGTTCAGTTCCTGTCTCCAGGTTCCTGCCCTGACTTCTCTCAGTGACGAACAGTGATGTGGAATTGTAAACTTAAACTCTCTCCTCCAAATTGCTTTTGGTCAGTGTTTTATCATAGAAACAGGGGAGCAGACTAGTACACCATTCTTTTCTTTTGTTTCTGTTTTTGCTTGTTTCTTGTCTGTTGCCCAGGCTGCTCTTGAACTCACATCAATCCTCCTGCCTCAGCCTCCAAGGGATGGGATTACAGGTGTATGCTACCACACTTGGCTTTACATCGCTCCCCTTTCTTCGGTTTCCGTTCTCATTCAGTAAGTTCTGCTGACTTCAGCTCTATGGCCCCTGGGAAGTACCGTTCCCACAGTTACCTGTTCCTTCTGTACTTCCCCTTGTGTAACAAATTCCACCTGCACTCCATCCTCAATGCATTTATTGTTTCTTTGCTGCATTTTCATCTCTGGTGATCAATGTCTTTCTAGTTGTATACAACGCTGTGTGGATCAGCCATGGCAAGAAAAGGCAGCCATGCAACTGCACCCCTTGCTGTCAGCACCTGAACTTAAGAGCAGATATCCACTGGCCAAGTACAGACGCACTCTGAAAGAACCCCTGTGAGATTTTGGAGGTGGACGAGGTGTAAACATGATGGCTTGAGGTTGGATATCCAACACACACACATACACATTATTGTTCTTCATCCCTGGAATCCCAGTACTGGAGGGTGGAGCACAGGGTGGACCCAGGAAGATCTGTGGGACTTGTTGGTCATTAGCCCAGCCAAAAGCCAGAGAGGTCAAGTTTCACTGGGAAACCTATTCTCAAGAGAACAAGATGAAGATCGATAGGTAGTACAGTTCACTAGATGCACAGGCTGCACACAGGTGTTAGATTTCTATTGTTGTGACAAAACACTATCATCTGGGCAACTTATAAAAGGAAACATTTAATTAGGGGGATTCGTTGTAGTTTTAGAGGGTGAGTCTATGACTATCATGGTGGGGAGCATGGCAGCAGGCAGGCAGGCATGGTGCTTGAACAGTAATTGAGAGCATGTATCTTGAGTATCTTGAGACAATAGAGAGGCTGAGAGAGAATTTAAAATGGTATGGGCTTTTGAAACTTCAAAGCCCACCCCTGTGACACACTTCCTCCAATAAGGCCACACCTCTTAATCCTTCTCAAACAGTTCCACAAACTGGAGACCAAGATATCTAATATATGAGCCATGAGGGCCATTACCACTCAAACTACCACATGCGGTGTACAACAAGCACGTGCACACCCCCACACAAGTAATCTGCTGTGATTGATCACTGATAATGATGGCTCACCATTGGAAGGGACTGTGGACTGAGTGACCATTGATCACTGATAATGATGGCCTACCATTGGAAGGGACTGTGGACTGAGTGACCAATAACAGAGCTTATGTCACATGCACTTGCTCAGAGTTAAGTGTGCTATGATAACTGAAATCTGAACCATCATTTGAGGGATTGATGCCATTTTACAAAAATGTAGTAGTTGACACTGGGAATATCTGAACCTGTACAGCCAAAATTACTTCTATATGTATGTATATAATGTACCATGAAGAGTACTGGGAACACGCTGCTGGTATGCCCATCAGGAAGAAATACCAAGTATTAACCCTAACCCTCCAGTGACTTACTCTTCATGTAAGATTAGCTCACATACATTTCCCTGTGGTTTGGGCTCCCAACATTATTTAACATTCAAGTAGGAAACCAACTCTACATCCATTTCACTTCAATTTGTCCAGGACTTTTAGCACTCACAGAAAATGAGGAACTGGGAGGTCCACAACACTTCAAATGCACACACATGCAAGAGAAGACCTTGGAGCAAGGCTGAGGATCACACCTTGGTACAAGTGCATACTAAGCAAATGTTCTGCCGCTGAGCTACACTCTCACTTTAAAAAGTCCCCTTGAGAGCTGGGCATGGTGCCACACACCTTTAATCCCAGCACTTGAGAGGCAGAGACAGGTGGATGTCTGTGAGTTCGAGGCCAGCCTGGTCTACAAAGTGAGTCCAGGACATCCAGAGAAACCCTGTCTTGAAAAACAAACAAACAAAAAAAGTCATTTTGAGACATGTGCTTGGTAAATCCCACACACTCCTCCTGCCTCAGCCTCCTGAGCATGACTGTCATGCCCAATACCATCCTCTTCAGAAACATCAAGTTCATCCTTTTACATGGCTTTTGCTGTTTGTGGAGTGTTTGATGAAACGCTACATTGTGCTGAGTGGTTGATTTACACAATCAAAGGTAGGAGGATCTATTTGGGGAAAATGAGAGATAGAAAGAAATATCAATGAAGCACTCTCAACATGGCAGAAGAGTCTGCATCGGCCTAAAAGGCCGAGCACTATGGGGGAGCGGGGGAGCCAAACCTAGCCTGTTCATAACTCCAGAGATCAGCTAAAGGTTTGCAATGCTCCAAAGAGGTTTGTTCAAAACAACAAGAAAGCCCCACTGAATCTTGGTGAGAATGATGAGTTTTATGGCATTTTGTTATGTCTGCTGTCTATCCTCTCTTCTCCAAGATGTTATCAAAAGACACACTGGAAAGAGGCAAATGAGTTAAAAGAGGGGAGAGGGAAAGACCCTTTCCACACACATAATAATAAAAGAGCAGAAACAGAGGTGTAAAGACCAGAAAAAAAAAAAACAAACTTTCAGGAACAAAGTTGTTAGAAGAAGAAATAAAGGCATTGTATAAAGATGAACGAGTCAAACTATCAAGAAAACATCACAATTAGGAATAAGATCCATGTGACTGAGCCCAACAGTATATGAAGAAGCCCTCTAGGATGTAGTCCTTCATTTGATGGGATTGCACACATTTTTATTCCTAAAAAGTCTGTTCCATTGGTATCCCTTCCTTACTGGGATCTAGTTTTCTGTCGGCTGTAAACACCACTATGATATTCTATGAGGGATGTCTTCATTTCAGATGCCCTTTCTCACTTCCATTGTAATCAGCATCATGGGTCCCCAGTCTGGGCTGAGCATCAGGATCAATCACCCCTGCCCAGTACAGTAACTCCTTTCTTTGTCCATTCCAAGAAGTCCAGAGGGACTGCTTTTTCCAGCTCAATGGAGCCATTTTGTGCCTCCTGATCAAAGCATCTCTCCCTTTGGCTCTGAGACCTCTAGGACAACAGAGTACATGCTATTAGGGACAGGGAGACACTTTTTTTTGCCAAGGAGGCACTGGGGGTTCTGGTGAATGGTGTCACTCTCATTTCTTTTCCACTATTCTTGAATCAACAAACCGTGATTCTGGGAGATGGCAATTTTTGCTGAATGCTAGTTGAGAACATTGGTGGCCTTCTGGAAAACCTTGGTCAGCTGGGAAAGGGATTCCCACATAGCTGGTATTATAATATTCAAAAGGTCCTTTCAATGTTCTATCAAGCTAGCTGTTTCAGCATGGTAGATGCTAAAGTCTGAATGTGTGTTCCCCAAAATGTATATATTGATGTCCTTTAATGGGGATGACACTGGATACTGGGGCTTTTGGGGGAGGTGACTGAATGAGATTGGTGGCATAAAGGGCTGTTTTCCTCTTCCACCACCTGAGCATGAACCACAAGTGGGCTCTCACCAAACCCCAGTCTGTCAATGACTTGATCTCGGATTTCCCAGGCTCTACCATTGTGAAAAACAAATCTCTGTAGTCGGTAAGTCATCAGTTTGTGGCATTTTTGACTAATCCATGGAGAACATGATAAGTTCAGTGGGGCCATTACTATGCTCCATTTGTTGGACGAGTTCCTTGCTCAGAAGAAGTTTGACAAAGAATGCCACATAGTAGATTTGGCAGAAGCACTATGTGAGGGAAATAAGTCCATGTTCAGACTAATTATCCGTTCCACTCAGGGCAAACCATTGTTCCCCCGTAGCCGAACTTTTAAATTATTATTTAACACTTATTTATTTATTACTAAATTCACTTATAACAAACACCAACAATTTCTTAACTATTAATCCTATAAACTCTTACAACCTCTTTAACCTATCCACTAAACCTATTGATAATTATTTTTCTAACCTTTTAGAATGATACAGTCTCTGGGGCAGGTCCTCAGTTGTCAGGAACACAGTTTTTGTTGTAGATTCTTTAACGCACTTAGCAGTCCTTTTTCTGGATCTCTCAGATGCAGGTTCGTCAGGGTAAGTTGGTTATTGCAGTCTCACCTTAAATAAGGCTTCATGCTTTCTTCTCTGTGGGAGACCCCAGCCATCTGCAGGCCAACTTACTTCTTTTGAATCAGGAACTCAGCTGCTCTGCCTCAGTCCTTAAAGCCAGGCACAGTTTCCTTTAGGCCACTGTTCGGACAGATCAAACCCCTCTAGGCAAAAGATGAGCCACAGGGTTTAGTCCTTGGCCTTTTGGTGTCTTGCTCAGGCTTTCTTTGCTCACCAGCTTCTTTCTGCTTCAGGGAAATCTGGCCATCAAATGATGGCCAGCACTTTTTTCAGCAGGACTCTTGGAGCTCTCTAGCATCAGGGGCCTCTTCTCTTTCTGGGCTCCATGCACTGTCCTTAAATAGGAGGAACTTTGTTTCAGCTTAATTTGGGCTCCGCCCACTTAGCAGCTGAAAACAATGTCGGGCCAGATACTTTGTTTCTTCAAGTCCATTAAGTCTTTCCTGTTTTCCAGACTTCAACCTTGTTTTTCAGTCTATTGAGTCTTTCCTGTTTTTCCTGACTTCAACCTTGTTTTTCAGTCTATTAAGTCTCCTGTTTGTTTCCTGTTTTTAGTCCACATGCTGATAATGCTCTTCATGCCCTGAATTAAGAGACAGTATCAGAAACCCCTATATATTTTCTAAATCTAATTTATCTAACCCCTACATTCCCCCATTGTGGAAGAAGCTTAATATAATTAACCTGACACCAAGTAGCTGGGTGCTCATCTCAGGGAATGGCTTCATATTAGGGGTCAGTGTTATTCTCTCCTGCTAGAAAGCTGGGCACTTGACAATACCTGAAGCCACAACTGCCCTGGTGAAAGGAAGTACATGTTACTGAACCTGTGTGCAGCCTCTGTTCCTGGCTCTATAGCCACATTGTTCATGAGCTCACTGGTCAATGACCATAATGATTGGGGGCAAAGAGACTTATTTCCACAGGACGTCCCATCTAAGTCACTTGGTATCAAAAGCCCCCTTTGCTTTTCATTCTTTGGTGACCATTCTTCAAGTTGCAAACACCTTCTTGTCAACAATTTTTTAACCACATTCCACACGAGTCCCATCCAACCAAATCATTGGCCACAGGCCATGAGTCAGTATATGTCTGACCAACTCTTGCAAGAAAAGTGAGCGGCCAGGGGCACTGCTCAGCTTCCTGCTCAGCAGGAGTGTTCTCCTATACACAGTTCTTCAGAGACGTCACAGAAAGGGGTTGAAGTACCATAGGTGACCTCTTTCAGTGGTGACTGTTTTTGACAGATAACTATCTGTAATCAGGCTGCTTATCTGAGTCTTCCTGTCTGCTGATTGCAGGAGTCTTCTTAGTTATGACTGGAAGAGGAGGTAAGGCAGTGGGAGTGGGGACCACTGGCATTTGGGTCCTTCTCCCATAACTTATTTGTGCCACGAAAGGCTCAATGCCATAGATACCAGGTCTGTCTAGCAATGGAGTTCTGCTGTGCACACTCGCTATCATGACTTCATGGTCAGATTGCACTCAGCTGAGGAAGCATAGCTTAGGCCACATGGTAGCTTGGTGACAAGTGCTCTACTGTGACTATGGTCTACACAACAGGCCAAAAATCTCTTTCTCAAAAAGAGAACAGTTAACTATAGAACACAGAAGTCTCTGCTCCAGGATTGGAGCTCACCTTTCAGCCCATGCCAAAACCTCCAAATGGCATTCCTCTCTGCCACCAAAACCTTCCAGCATGGTCACACCTGCCGTGTTGTATGTCCCAAGCAGTAGAGCAGCATTCTGGGCAGATATTGGAGGTGTTGCAGAGCGTTCTCCTGTTCCCATCCCCACTCAAAACTAACAGCTTTTTGCATCACTCAGTAAATAGGCTGGAGCAGCAGACTTATATGAGCAGGTGTTTGCTTCCAAAAATCATACTCACTAGGCATTTTAATCTCTTCAGTTATAGAAGGCAGCATATGCAACACACAAGCTTCTTCTTTGAAGGTATAAGAATATGTCTACCTGACATAAACTACAGAAATTTCAGTGAGACAGAAGACCCCTGAATTAAAAAAATATATATTTATTTATCACCCTTTAACATGCAAGTATCTCACCAACAAGTGCAGATTGGCTGTTTCACATTCACAGAATCTAGCAAGCATAATTTCATCAAAGCAATGGGCCGGTGTGCTGGGGTATGAAAGGGAAACCCAATGAGGTTTCCTGTGAACTAAATTCTGACACAGGGATAGAGACCTGCTATAGAGTAGTGAGAGCGTATTGCTGGCTTTACCAGCTGGAAGCACACCACTTCTAGTGGTCTTTATTAACAAGGAGGCATTAAAAAGTATTTACCAAATCAACAGCTGCATACCAGCCACTGGGTGGGGTGGGGTGATGATTTGCCCAAGCAAGGAAATCAGAAACAACTTCAGATACAGTAGCAATATCTGGTTTAACTTAAGCTCACCGTTATCCACTGTTCCTCTCCTAGATCCACCCACCTGCTTGGCCCACGGGCAGCTGAACTGGGATGGGTGAAGATCACCACCTCTGCATCTTCTGGTCCTTGCTGTTGGAACTAATCCCTGTAGCCTCACCCCTACCGGAAATGGATATGCTTTTACCTTACTGTTGTTCCGGGAAGAGAAAGTTCTTGTGGCTGTCTCTTGGCCTCCTTGGCCATCATAGCCTCACAGGGTTAGGGAACGAAAGTGAGGATTCTGCCTGTATGTTTCAATTGTGTAGTTTGGAACCTGGAAAGGGAGCCATGAGGTGGAGTCTGGGGACCACCGGTTCCATTGTGAGTGGACTTACTCTAACAATTCCATGACCATCTGACCTCTAGTGGCACCTGCTATGACTGGGAGACCACAGTGACCATTTGGGTCTTGGAGCTAGGGTCAGTCCAGAGTCAACAGGAACTCTGTGCCCCCCCACCCCCCCACCACGAGATGATTCATTCATTTTCCTCAATGCACCATTTTCTTGGTAAATGGCCATGGGTCCCTTAAGATAGTCTAACATTCTAAAAAAAAAAAAATAAAATAAAATAAATGATCTTCCTGAAGGGAGTTTAGTTCTCTTTTATTTAATGGGTTCTGGCTCTATAAATTGACCCTGGGACTTGTTTCAAAGGGTGTGATTCTGTTTTGTGATTCAAGTTACATTTCATCTTTTGAAAGTTTAATAGACTTCTAATCTGTTCCGTGTCTGTGGATGCCAGGGATGATCCAGTGCGATAGGCCTCTATTGTCACACTATTCGGACTGTTGCTTTGACTCTACTGCCGCTGCCACTTGGTGAGATTGGGTTTGCTACCAACTACTCCTGCCACTGTGGGATCCAGTTGCTTAATTGTGGAATGGTCAAGTCAGTATCTCATGTACTAATCCCACCAAACATGTCATTTTTCTTCCGTGAAAAGAGCACTCTAAATCATCCCTGGAGTTATTTTGAAGTATATAACACATTGTTATTTAGTTGTAGTCTCTGTTCTGTGCCCTAGAACAATAGAATTTGTCCCTCCTCTCTAAATGCAACTCTGTGCCCACTGGCCCACATCGCCCCTCCTCCAACCCTTGGTAGCAACCATTCTCTCCATTGCTACAGTTCAACCTCTTTATATTCCATAGAGAAGTGAGATCATATGGCATTTGCCTTTCTGTGTTTGGCAGGATGCATAACATTCAAAATATTTGGAAGAGAAAATATCCAAATAATTAAAATACTCAGTAAGTCAAAGCTAAACAAAGAAAGGAGAAAAACCATGTAACAGGCAAGGCAACCAAAAGCTGCAAACTCCTCTACTTGCAGATGTACGTGGCCACAAAATGTGAACTGTGTTTTCAGGAATGGTTCCACAACACAGTCTGGACAAGGTAGCTTTCACTCTAATTCTTGTCGATGGATGAAATGCTCCAAGTGCAAAATGGCTTTTCAGACTCTGTTCACACAAAACACTTTTTTTTTGAAGACACAATAGGAGAATTAAGAAGTTGAAAGTTTAGAGGATTAAGTAAGACATAGCAGCCAATACTAAACCAAGGAAAAGCTGACATAGCTATCCTAAGAAAATTTCTCATTAGAGAAATAAAATTACAAAAGTACAAATAACTTTGTGTTGATAAAAAGCTTGATTTGTTGGGAGTTTATGACAACCACAAAATTGTGTATTTCTTACATATATCTTCAAGGTATATAAAGCAAACACTGATATAACTTCAAGATGAAACAGACACAGTTATAAATATAGTATGTGCATTATATTTCTGTTATTGATATAAATAGTAAGCAAAGATCAGTAAAGATGTCAAGGATTTGGATAAAATTACAAAAGAGACATAATGAGATCTTTAATTGCTATAAAAATTCCTATTTTCTCACATACAGACATTGTCTAAATACAAAGAAAACACAAAGCAAATTTCAAGACATCTCAGAGGTCTCAAATTGCACAGAGTTCTTAAGAAAAAAATAAGCTAAGAGTCATAAAAATGGTCCAGGAACCTCTATTATTAGAGATTTTTAAAAGTAATAACACATGAAAATAAAATAGCAGAAAATATTTTGAAAAGAATCTCAACAAAATATTTTATGTAAAATTTCCTTAAAAATGTAACTTACCAAAACATATTCCGGAAGAAATAGGCAATCTGTAATAAGAAATAGGATATTGTGCTGGAGGCTAGGGTCACAAACAAAACCACAGGAATAGGAATCTTATAAGAGCCCTAGTGTCCCATTTTGCCCACAACAGCCCCAGCTTACACCAAAAATTAATGTCCATTGATTATTTTCATAACTCCCTTAATTCTCAAACATGTTCCAGTTAGAGGATCAGCCATATGTTCAGCCTTCCTGCTTATAATAATCACAGAATCTAAATCTGCAGTCCAAAACGTTCCTCAAAAGAAAAAAAAATCCAGGCCTTTATTCATTAGCATATCAAACATGGTGGGAGGATCATTTTCAGCTTAAACAACAATTTACAAAAGAGAAAATACACCTCAACTTTTGAGACTAAATTCTGGCTGAAAGTCTGGAGGTGCAACTCAATGGTAGAGCACTTTCCTAGCATGGATGGGGCCCTGGGCTCAGCCTTGGTAGAAGAAAAGAGAGAGAATGGGTGAGAGCAAGGTCAAGGGAGCAAGTGAATGAAACACACATGCACACACACACACACTCATACACACACATTCACACTCATACACATACACATTCACATGCACACACACATACACACATTCAGACACACACTCACACTCACATACACATTCATACCCACATGCGCACACACACATACACACATTCACACACACACTC
>CAJQZJ010032551.1:3836769-3888907 GCA_907164525.1 Lophiomys imhausi
AAGGGACAGGAGAAGTGAGAGAGAGAGAGAGAAGGGGAGGGAGAGTGAGGGAGGGAGGGAGAGAGAGAGAGAATAAAACCTGGCAGACCACACATGACAAGAACATTACATGAGTCATGCATGGTGGCGCACGCCTTTAGTCCCAACACTTGGAAGACAGAGGCAGGCGGATCTCTGTGAGTTGAAGGCCAGCCTGGTCTACAAAGCTAGTCCAGGGCAGCCAGACCTATTACACAGAGAAACCCTGTCTCAGAAAACAAAACAAAAAGACAAGAAAAGAGAAGAAAAGAAAAGAAAAAATTACATGTACTCTTAAACATGGACACAAAAAGATAAAGAAATGAAGCGTTACTGAGAAGACAAGCAACACTGGCAAAACTTTAGCTATACTCAAAAAGAAAAAGCAAAGGCCGACATAGACAAAAGTGGACCTAAGAAGGATGCCTTCACCAACACCTGTTATCTTTACTCTTTTGATAACAGCTGTGTGTCTGGGGTCAGGCTATCGCTCACTGTGGTTTTGATTTGCATCCTTCTGATAAGCATGTCCAGGGTTCTACCTCTGAGCTCTATCTAACCCTAACCCTAACCCTAACCCTAACCCTAACCCTACTCCTAGGCAATGCATTTTTGAAATAGTGTTTGTTGGCTATTTACAAATTCTTTTTTTTTTGAGAAATGTTTATCCAGGTAATTCATAAATTTTAAAATCATTCTTCTGCTGATTTTGATTTCTTATGTATTCTACAAATTAGTCTCTTACTTGAAGAGAGTTTGCAGATGCATTTGAAATCAGGTACTATGCTTTTTGTCTGATTGCTTTGGCTATTTTGGGTCCTTCATGATTTCATACAAATTTCAGGAGTTCTTCTATATTAATAAATAATACCATTAGTATTTGAATAATAATTCATTAAATCTGTTGGCTGTTTTGTGTAATATGGATATTTCAACCATTCTGCTAACTAGTGTTTGTCAGCTTGATCCAAACTAGTGTCTCCTAGGAAGAGAGAACTTCAGCTGAGGTTCTGTATCCATTTAGTCTGTGGGGCCTTTTGCTGATTGATGATTGATTAATTGATTGAGGGCCCGTCTGCAGGTGGCAGCACCACTGGGCATGAGGTCCTGGGTCGTATAAGAAAGCAGGCTGAACACCCCCAACGAACAACATTAACCCCATGGTCTCTACTTTAGTTCCTGCCTTTGGGTTCCTGCCCTGAGTTCCTGACTTGGCTTCCTTCAGTTACAGAGTGTGACCCAGGAGGTGTTAGATGAAATAAATCTCGAGTTGCCATTTGCCATGGCGTTCACCACAACAATAGAAAGTCAATTAGAACAGCCATATTCCTCTAATCCATGAACATGGAATGTCTTTTCACTTGTGTGTTTATCTTCAATTTCATCAGTTTTGTCTTTTCTTCACCATTCATTTCTTGCCTAAATTTATTCCTAGATAATTTTGTAACTATTGTGAATGAAATTGCTTTCATGATTTTTTTGTCAGTAATTTTATGATTATTGTATAAAGAAACTGAGTACTTTGGTGAGTTACTTTTATATTCTGTAATTTTCCTGAATTAATTTATCAATTCAAACAATGCGTGAAGTTTTTGGATGCTTCTATATATAAAGTTTTGACATTTGCAAGCAGGGATAAATTAACCCTTTCCTTTTTATTTGGATGAGTTTTATTTCTTTTCTTGTCATATTGCTAAGACTTCCAGTACTGTGTTTAGTAAGAGTAACAAAACTGAATATTCTTTTTTTTTTTTTTTTTGGTTTTTCGAGACAGGGTTTCTCTGTATAACAGCTCTGGCTGTCCTAGACTTACTTTGTAGAACAGGCTGGCCTTGAACTCACAGAGATCCACCTGCCTCTGCCTCCCGAGTGCTGGGATTAAAGGCATGCGCCACTACGACCGGCAAAACTGAATATTCTTGTCTTGTCTTTGACATTAGAGGAAAGAATGTTAACTTTTCCTTCATCAATGTGTTTAAGACTGTTGTTTGAGGTACATTCTGTTTATACTTCTAGTGGGAATTTGTTATTGTGGGGTTTGTCACACCCCTTAAAACCTTGTTCCTGAGTAAAAGACATAGAAACATTATATTTTATTAATAAATGGTGGACCTTAAGCAGGGCAGATTCTGAGCTATAATAATTCTACCATCCTTAAAAACCCAGGTAAATGCATCAAAGGGAACATGAACATAGACTTTGTTTTAGACACGTTGCCCTAGTGGTGCTTCCTTATATGCCCCCAGTGTATGAGGAGGCTCTTGGCCCTCATATGACTGCTGAACTGGGACGAGGGACTGTTATGTAGGGACACTCCACTCCAGAGGAGTGGGATGGAAGGGTTAGGAGGTAGAGGGTGGGAGGATGAGACTGGGAGGGGTGGAAAGGGCACACTGTGATGGAGATGAAACCTGAAGTAATAAATATTTTTTTAAAAAACCAGATAAATACCTGACATTTGCCCATCTGGTGACTCCTGGGAGGCTGGTGCTCCATCAGCCTGTCCTCAGGGCAAGATGCTGCTGACCACACATTCACAGTCTATGCTATCCCATGGTGACTATTTCCTCTTCTCCATCTCTCCCTGTCTGTCTGTGGTCAACTCTGAGACCCACCACCCAATTCCAAGTCCCACCTTCCTATTCTTTCCCTGCCCAGGCTGTCAGCAACTTTTCTTATCCAATCAGGGATAATTGGGGAGCATTCTTTGTATCACATGGATACAGGAGATGGTTCAATATTCATAACAATGCCCGTGGCAGGGAGATAACCAGATCTCGGGCACTGAGATCAACATCTGAAAATACAGTGCACAAGACCCTCCTCCGACATATATCCAATTTAAATTTTTTTTTATCATGAATAGATGCTGGATTTTATTGAATGCCTTTTATGAATTTATTGAGATGATCATATGATTTTTATTCTTCATTTTACTGTCATGAATTACATTTATTGGTTTGAATATGGCTTTAGAATTGGTGTGATTCTTTAAACATTCATTAAAATTCATCAGTGAGGGTATTGATCCTGGAATTTTCTTTACTGAAGGACTTATTGATGCAATGAGATTACTTGTTTTTGGTTTGTTCAGGTTTCCTATATTTCCACAGCTCTGTTTTGGTAGGTTACATCCATCCAGAAGGTCATGCATTTCTTACAGACTTTTCAGTTTGTTGTTGCATAGCTGTTTATAAACCGCTTATGCGTTGCTGTGGAATTTCAATGCATTCTTTCTCAGCTCTGCTTTCATTTATGTTTTCCTTCCCCCTTTTTCTCTGTGAGCGCAGCTAAGGCTTTGTAGATTTGCTTCTTTTCAAAACACTAACTCGTCATTTCATCATCATTGATATGGATTGTAGTTTGATCTCTATTTTGTTTATTTCTGCTCTGATCTATGTCTTTCCTTTCTTCCTTTCCTTTGTCTCTTTCTTTCTCTCTCTCTCTTTCTTTCTGTTTTTCTTCTAGGGTTTGGGTTGGGCTGGTCTTGCTTTTTCCAGTTCCTTGATTGTATAACACATTTTTTGTTGTGTTTTTGTTTGTTTGTTTTATTTTGTCTGTTTTTGTATCCCTCTGTCCTTCCAAATTCTTTGACTGACTAATTTATGATGGATTTGTTTTAAGTTGCAAACTTCCCTGCAAGTGCTGCCATTGGAGTATCCCTTAGGTTTTGTAGCGTTATATTTTCAGTTTTATTTGTCCCAAGACATATTTTTAAAGCAGGGTCTTTCTATAGCCATGACTGACCTCAGACCTGCAAGAAAAAGTACATCTACAAAAAACTCCAGATATTCTATAGATAAAATATACAGTCATTCCCACTATATGTTTTTCTTGTGCTTTGTAGGGCATTCATCACAAAGGAGTTGTTTTATGAATTCAGAGCTGCCTGGAATTCAAATAGCAGAAATGCTCATTTAGTACAAGCTAATATATAAACAGATTCTAGGTTTTTATCATGAATTCATAAGCAATAAAGGCCTTAGTCATTTCCTTAGATAAAAGATATGACAATTGTTGCTTTAGGGTGTAATCAAGTCACAGATAAAAATACAGTGCCACCAAGAGTTCTCTCTTTTCTTTCTTCTCTTTTTGCCTGCCTTCCTTTATTTATATATATGTATGTGCTTTATAGCTCAGGCTGGCTTTGAACTATGTAGCTGAGGGTGATTTTGAACTTCCGACCCTTCTTTCTTTACCTATCAATTACAGGTGTGTCGTAGTCAATATTCCATTTCTGTGAAGTGATGCCATGACCATGACTATCACAACTCTTACAAAAGAAAGCATTTAATTGGGAATAACTTACATTCAGAGGCTTCGTCCATTATTGTCATGGTGGGGAGCATGGCGGCATACAGACATGATGCTGGAGATGTAGCCGAAGGTTCTACAGATCCAGAGGAAGCAGGCAGAGTCAGACACTGGGCCTGGCTTGAACATTTCTAGCCTCAAAGCCTAGCCCCAGTGGCACACCTCCTCTAACAAGGCCACAGCTCCTAATCCCTGCCAAGGTAGGTGCCACTCCCTAATGACCAAGCATTCAAATATATGAGCCTGTGGGGACCACTACTCCTTAAACCACCCAGGGTGTGTGCTGCCGTGCCCTACTACAAGATGCTGAGGACTGAACGCAAGGTTTAATGCATGTGAGGCAAACATTCTACCACCTGAGCCCAAATCTTCTGACACCTTGTTGGGTACCTTTTCAGATCGGTCACAATTTCCTAATGCCATGGATACAGGCATCTGTGCAGAGTTAATAGGAAACATTTGATGACATTCCCTGCCATGAAGATCTGGTTAAAAACAAACAAACAAACAAACAAACAAACAAAAAAACAGAGGACATTTTGGATCTCAGAAGGCCGGGAAACCATTTTTCTACACGATAACAGGGAAAAAGATCTTTGTACTGTAGAATTGAAGAGGTTTAATGTAATAGGGCTGCCAAGGCATCAGAGGAATGGTCAAGTGCATACTATCTTCTTACAGAGGTGAGTGTGAGTCAAAGAAGTTAATTACTGCTCCTGCAGACCCATGATAATTAATTGATCGGTGGCCACATCACGGTGGTAACAGCCCCCCCCCCCCCGTTTGCTTCGTTAGTTTCATTCCATGGACTTGAGGGAGGAGTTTCTTCCCTGGGAGTCTCATGCAGCTAATGGTTGACAGAGCTCTTAATGGCATACTTTCCCTCTGGTCTCTGGTCCCAAGTGGCTCATAGATAGAAGAAGTAAGAAGAAATTATCAATCATATGTGCCTTTTTTTCTTGGGGTGTACCCCTTTTTCTCTCCTATACAATGTGGTGGCATTATTTTCCCTCAAACTCGTGTTCAATAGCATACCTCAGCTTTTTCAGGGAGTCCCCTAAACTAGTGTCCTGTGGCCTAATGTCATGGCAGCTCTTTCAGTTTTCTATCTCAGATTATGTTTTGTTTTGTTTTTCGAAACAAAGTTTCTCTGTGTAACAGCTCTGGCTGTCCTGGACTCGCTTTGTAGACCAGGTTGGCCTCCAGCTCATAGAGATCCACCTCCCTCTGCCTCTCAAGTGCTGGGATTAAAGGCATGTGCCACTTTGCCGAGTTTTGGATTATTGTCCAGGTGAATGTTTTATCTCCTTTTGTAGACAATGACTTCCTGGTTGGTAGGATTTATATCTGGTTCCCACATAGCCTTTCCCAGTTCTTTGCACACAATATTGCTTACTAAATGTTTGATTTATGAGTTAGTTTAGCCTTTATTTATTATATAATGAACACCCATACTTTTATGCTATATCAGGAATTATGTGGGTGCTAGTAACCAAGAACCAAATTTATCACTAGTTCAACACTGAAGGTTCTACAAAGTCATGAGGGACCCAAGCATTTCTCTTGGTTTTCTCTGCTTCCATATTCAGGCATACAAAATGGCTGCCAGAGTTCCAGCAGGGCTGTGTAAAATTTAGGAGAATAGACCGAGAAAGACAAGATAAGGCTGGAGAGATGGCTCAGCGATTAAGAGCACTGGTAAGAGCACTGGCTACTCTTCCAAAGGACCCCAGTTCAAATCCCAGCACCCACATGGCAGCTCACAACTGTCTGTAATTCTCTTTTAGCCTCACAAAATTAAATTAATACTGAGGAGACTCGGTTGAGGACTGCTAGGTGTGGTAGCACACGCCTTTAATCCCAGCACTGGGGAAGCAGGGGCAGGTGGATCTCTGTGAGTTCAAGGCTAGCCTAGTCTACAAAGTGAGCCCAGCACAGCCATGGATACACAGAAAAACCTTGTCTCTGTTGGGTCCTGTCTCGAACAAACAGACAAACAAACAAATGTAAGCAAGCACGTAAGCTGTCGCGTCCCCCCTTGTCCAGCAAGGAATGACACAACTCATAAAAGCTCTTCTCCTGCAGTTTATTCAGGTCCCTTGAAAACAGTCTTCCGAATATGCCCGGGCAGACCCAACCCACAGGCTAAATACTAAATGAACAGCCAATCAAGTAAAGCCAAGTGGTGCTATCTTAGAGGCCCCCGTATGCGGAAGCAAGCCAGATCAGCGGTCTTAGCCAAATATGGACTTGTTTATCATCGAGAGCGCTCACCGTCGGGCTGGTGGAAGGCGGAGACCAGCGCCATCTTTAAGGCGCGGCACGTCGCAGCTCTCTACAGTTCCTCCTTTTTTTTTTTTTTTTTTTAAAGTTGGTAGAGGTCCCTGGAAAGGTTTCGTAATCCCCCTATTTGGGGATCTCACGGTGGGCCTGAGCCTGTAGGAGGGCGGTGCTCAAACTCTTACCCGTCTCTGGGTCAGCCTCCCCACTCGGGACTGCCCTGTCTTAGGTGGCCGAGACTTACCCGTCAACTCCATCACTGACTTACCAGACCCTAATATCCGTGGAACGAATTCCTCAGTGGGCAGGGACTATGCTTAGTGAAGATTTACTTCACGGCAGCAAGCCATGCCTGAGGGGACTGGCCCGCCTCAATGGCGACAAGGGCTTGTATAATCATGGCTGCATTACGCTTTTGTGTGGTTCTCATTTTATAGATGCACCATAGGCAAACCAGAGAGGCTAGCATCATTAGTATCGCCAAAGAACCTACACCCGCCCACTCCTTAAGATGATCCATAGCCGTCTGTATCCAAGAAGTCAAGCCAGTAGCCAGGCTCAGATCCACCCGAGTGGAGTTGATGTGGATGATTGTCGCTCTCAGCTCTCTCATCAAATTTTCAAATTCAGCCGACCAATCCTGTAAGAGGAACTTTGACAATTGTCTGGACAAATTAGCAGCTTTTGTATAATTTTGATATTGTACGGAAGTAACACACAAACCTTGCATTTTCCACTCACACCCTAATTGTGCTAGTTGCCAAAGTGAATCAATCTGTTCTTGTATTAAATCTATGCGTTGATTAACTATCATAAGACCTCCTTTGAGATGAGAATTCATAGAGGCCTGAGTATCCAATGCCTGTGCCACAGTGGCTGAGATGTTATTCAGGGCATTGGCAGTCTGTATAGAACTAGACAAGGCGATAGCTGAGGCAGTAGCTCCCACAGCAGCAACAGTGATAGCAGTAACAATAGCTGCAGTGATGCCAAAATCTCTTTTAAATCTGAATAGCATCATGGTATTAGGAGCCTCTACAGGAACTGGTACATATCGAGGCATTCTAGTCACCACAGCCACAGGAAAGGCTGTGGCATTCCAGCATAGGGCATAAAAACATGTGCCTGGAGTGCATACTAACTTTTCTTCACCTAAGGATGCACTCCCATTACTTACAATCCACAGAAAAGGAGGCCAGAGACATACTGGCGAAGCTGAAAAGCTCTTGTTGCGATAAGAATGAAACAAAGAATTCCAAGTACCAGAGCCACTACTGCTAGAGAAATCCAATCTGGTAGCAGACCCTAGGGAAAAATTACCTCTTTGATAAATACCTCCCCCAAGCATAATGACAGGTCCCAAGTCCATGCAACTTCCATTTACTCCACACAAAAGCCACAAATCAAAAGGATTGGTGGCAGTCTGCTGAGGATCCCTAGTAGATATATCAAGCATTCCTGTACAAGACTTATTCACTGTATTACTAATCATGGGGCTAAAGGAAAAATGATCTTGTTGAACCCAAACTGCTCTGCGCTCTTGACATCCAGTCCAGGGAAAAGGTCCTTCCTCTCCTGTGGATCCTTTACAAAAAGGTGCCCAGCGTGGCTGTCTGGGGGGGTCCCAGTCAGAGACTCGTGTGGGCCACCATCCTTCAAGGCGAGAACCATTGCCTGAAAACAAACCACCACTCCTACCCCCAAACCTCAATTGTGGTAAAAAATCTGCTGACTGCTGAGACAATTTAATGCATTTTGTATCATCTGACCTATTGAAGCTCATTAAAAAGCACAAACTACCCTTCAAGCTGACATTTCTATTACCCTCTATAGGGCTTCTCTGATCATCAAAGGGAAGGTAGGGTAAGCCTAAGCTTCTATTACTGCTAAATAAGTGTGGAAACACAGTTGCATCATGTCTGACCGGCATCGGCTTTGGGAATATCGACAGGATCCCCCATCTCGGCTCGGTCATTCCTGACATACTCACTGCTACTAACACCAGAATCCTTAGGAAGGTCTTCATGACGAATCTTCCTCACAAGGCGTTCAGGCACCCACACTGGATCTTGTTGATTCTGAGGAAAAACACAAACAGACCCTCTTGCCCATGTTAGCACGGGGTCAGGCCCCCGCCAAGAGCCTGTCAGAATGTCCTTCCACTTCACCATGCTTTTAGGTGAACCATGGGAATCCTGATGTCTGTCCGCTGCTGAGCGGCCTTGAGCATCCAAATTGAAAAAATTTAAAGTAAATAAGGCTAAAGATATTCTCTCCTTGGGGGTACGGCCTTGGCCTATTCCCCCTTTTTGTTTTTGCAAGCATTCTTTCAAGGTGCGATGAGCACGCTCCACAATTCCTTGTCCTTGAGGATTGTATGGTAATCCGTGATTAAGCTGTACCTCCATCTGATTACAGAAGGAGACAAAGGACTGAGCCGTATAGGCTGGTCCATTGTCCGTTTTCAGCTGCTGTGGTTTTCCCCATGCAGCCCAGGCCTCTAAGCAATGTCCTATGACATTGCGAGCCTTTTCTCCACTCATAGGTGTAGCATGTATGATACCTGAGCAGGTATCCACAGATACATGAATATATTTTAAAGTTCCAAACTCTGAAATGTGGGTAACGTCCATTTGCCAGATTTTGAGTGGCAACAACCCTCTAGGGTTCACTCCCACACTGGGAGGATGATGATGAATCACACACTGAGGACAGTCCAAAACTACTTGTCTAGCATCTGCTCTAGACAAATGGAATTTCTGCTGTAGAGTTTTTGCATTTACATGAAATAATTGGTGAAACTGTCTGGCTTGATCTAGGAATGAGCTCCAAAAAATGCATTCCATCCTGGTCCATTGATCAACTTTATCATTACCTTCACTTAATGGTCCAGGTAATCCTGTATGTGCTCTGATATGTTGAATATAAAAACACCTTTTTCTCTGCCAGATTAAAACTTGTAACTCTTGTAATAAGGCACATACTGTACTACTATTCTTAATAGGACCTGCTAATTCTAATACTTTCACTGCGTTGACCACATAGACTGAATCTGAAATCAAATTGAATGCAAATTGACATTTTTTAAACACCTCAATTACTATTTTTAACTCTACTATTTGAGGGGAGCCCGGTTGAAATTGACATAACACGGGCTTTTGTCTTTCTATCAAATAGGCTCCACAGCTTGTCTTTGAGCCGTCAGTAAACACATTTGCTGACCCTCGAAGTGGTACTGCTGAAGTAACCTTAGGGAATATCACTGGGTGCTCCTTAAAAAATGATAGCAATGGATGTTTAGGATAGTGATTATCAATCACTCCTTCAAAGCTACATTGCAATATTGCCCAGTCATCTACAGTGCCACACAAAATCTTAATTTGATAACTGGAATAGGGCACTATTATACTGGCAGGAGCAACTCCAAAAGACTGCAAGCATTGTTGGATACCATTCAAGGCTAAAGCAGCAAGTGCAGTGGGATAATGTTCTATGGATTTTTTCGGAGAAATCTTTGAATAGGTTCATAATAATGGTCCGTCCTGCCATAACAATCCTGTAGGTTGACCATAGGTGGCAAATATGCACAATGCAATGGGCTGTGCTTCCTGCCATCTCTTTAGGAAGGCACTCTGTAACCTTTCTTCCACTTTACATAAAGCTTTTCTTGCTTCGTCTGTTAATTGCCTAGGAGAATTAAGTGCTGAGTCACCTTTCAAAATATCATATAGGGGTCTTATTTCATAATTTGGTAACTTTAAATAGCCTCTTACCCAATTGATATCTCCTAACAACCTTTGAAAATCATTTAAAGTCTTTAAATTATCTTTTCTTATCTCAGTCTTTTGAGGTATTATCTTTTCAGGTCCAACCTTCGCTCCTAAATAATCAACCACATTTTCCTTTTGAACCTTATCAGGAGCAATAAACAACCTTTTCTTTTTTAATAATAGAACTAATTCTTCATAGGCCCGATCTAACATTTGTTCACTCTTAGCTGCCAGTAAGATATCATCCATATAATGAACACATCTCAAATCTGGAAAATTCTTTCTCAAGGGAGCAATGGCTTCCCCCACATATAGTTGGCACATAGTGGGGCTGTTTGCCATGCCCTGGGGCAATACTACCCATTCAAACCGCTGATCAGGTTCCTCATGGTTACAGGATGGAACAGTAAATGCAAATCTCTCACTATCCTTGGCACACAAAGGGATGGAGAAAAAACAATCTCTTATATCTATAACTATAATGGGCCATGAGGCTGGCAAAGATGATAAAAGCGGCAAGCCGCACTGCACTGGGCCCATGATCTACATTTGTTGATTTATGGCACGCAGATCATGCAATAATCTCCATTTTCCAGATTTCTTTTTAACGACAAAGATAGGTGTATTCCAGGGAGATACAGATGGTTTTATATGCTTTAAAGACATCTGTTCATCCACCAAATCTTTGGCTGCATTCAATTTTACAGAGGAAAGTGGCCACTGAGGAACCCATACTGGATCCTCCGTTTTCCAAGTTATAGGAATGCCCTCCTCAGTGGCCCCTAGGAAAAACCCAGGCCCTGTCTCTTTTGTCTTTGCTGCATAGATATGGGACTCTTTCGTCCCTGCAAATATTTTCCTATTCCAAAGCCTGGAGCATATCCCATATCTTGCATCATACATTGGGCTGAATCAGAATAGTCATTACTCAATTTAAATCCCATATCCTTTAAAAGGTCTCTTCCCCAAAGGGAGATAGGGAGCTCAAGTACATATGGCTGCATTTCTCCTGAGTGGTTCTCTTGGTCCTGCCACTTTAATAACCTTGCACTCATATCTGGAGTCTTAGCATAACCCAGGCCTTGAAGTGTTTGAGAAGAGGCTTGTACGGGCCAACCTGAAGGCCAGTCTTTCTTTGCTATGATACTCCTATCTGCCCCAGTATCCAAAAGGCCCAGGATCTTTTTACCATCAACTTTTAACTCCAAGACGGGGCATTGGTCCAAATCCAGGGAGAGAAAAGTCAAATCTGTGCCCGTGGACCCAAAACCATCTTTTCCTCTCTCTCTATCCTTTGCTGCATAGCAGTCATGTAAGCTCGGCAACATGATCAATTGAGCAATTCTATCTCCAGGAGAGATAGCCGTTATACCACGGGGGGAGGCTACCATGATCTTAACCACTCCTGTATAATCTGGATCTATAACTCCAGGATGGACAATAAGTCCTCTCAAGGCTGATGATGACCTCCCCAACAACAAACCAACTGTACCAGGTTCAAGGGGTCCTTTAAAATCTGTTTCAATTAACTGGACCCCCATTTGGGGTGTTAATACGAGTCTGGTGGTGGAGCAGAGGTCCAATCCTGCTGAGCCTGCAGTGGCTCTCCGCGGTCTCTTGGATGGCGGAGGGTTGGCCATCTCTCTTGATTCTGTTCTTTGTCCTGATTCTCTACTGCCCCATATATTTGTGGGCCCTGAGGTCGTGGGCCCCGCTGTCCGTTTTTTGGACGAGCGCCACCGTAACCTTGAGTTAAAGGCTGGATTTCCATCTCTCTGATTATTGGCTGCTTGCTCAGTGGCATACTCAATCAAGAAAGCTTTCCAGTCTAAGTATTGCCCTGGACTTAAGCAGGCACGGACCAGGCCACTCCAATCACTTGGAGTCATACAATGTCTGCTTAATGCTTCTACTTGAGCCATTGTAAAAGAAGCAGTAGTACCATAGGTACGAACCGACTCTGCAAGAGATTTTACTACTTTAAAATCAAGCGGTTCCTCGTACCTGTTCCCTTGTGGGTCTTGATATACAGGATAAGCAAACTGTAATTCTGTTCTTACTTGTGTCCACATCCCTGGGCAGAAAGATCTCCCTACTTTCAGTGACTGAACAGGCTGATCTGTCTGAGTGGCTTCTGGATATGGGGGAGGAGTTGAAGGCGCCATGGCAACAGCTCCACCCACACCAATTGCAGCAGCAGCTCCTCCCACACTGACTGCCGCCTGCATGTCCTTCTCTTTTATCTTTTTCTTTTCCTTTTTTCTTATAATAGTCCTCTCCAACTGTTCTAGTAGAGCGTGTAGCTCTCCTTCAGAATCTGTGCTTTCTGAGTCCTCAAAATCTCTAAAATCTCTAAAATCTGTGAGATCGGGATAGAGAGGAACTTTCTTTTTGCCTCCCTTTTCACTGTCTGCCTGCTCAAATCTTTCGCCTTGGTTACTTTCCTTTTCACTGTCTACTTGCTCAGATCTTTCCCCTTGCAGCAGTTCCAAGGCTGACTCTCCCTCTTTGATTGCATTACAACATCTCTGATCTTCTAAACAACTCCTCACCATTTTCCAAATCGGTCTTACTCCATGCTTCAGAGTCCCTTGCTCCCAAGCAAAATCCAAGTCCCTGCCCAATCTGTCCCAGCAGGATACTGTAAGATTCCCGGACACCGCAAACCACGGAGCCACGGAATCGCATTCATTCAAAAATCTTTCTAGGGTAGACTTCTTAATCTTTAATTTCCTAGCTAAAAGTAGCTCCTGAAGAGCCAGAAAAATTGGGTGTGACTCAGACAACCCCATGTTTAAAAATTTACTTTCAGTTTGCAGCTTCCCCACGAAACTGTATCTTTTGTTCGCTATCTCCGCGAAACTTTACCGTACGTTCACTATCTCCGCGAAACTTCACCGTACGTTCGTTATCTCCGCGAAACTTTACCTTGTGTTCGCTATCTCCGTGAAACTTTATTGTCCTGATTTATCCCAGGAACTTACCAATGCGTTGCCCCTGACTGCAGGAGTTCTGAGTCTTTTCTGGGTTCCCCGTACGGGCCACCACTTTGTCGCGTCCCCCCTTGTCCAGCAAGGAATGACGCAACTCGCAAAAGCTCTTCTCCTGCAGTTTATTCAGGTCCCTTGAAAACAGTCTTCCGAATATGCCCGGGCAGACCCAACCCACAGGCTAAATACTAAATGAACAGCCAATCAAGTAAAGCCAAGTGGTGCTATCTTAGAGGCCCACGTATGCGGAAGCAAGCCAGATCAGCGGTCTTAGCCAAATATGGACTTGTTTATCATCGAGAGCGCTTACCGTCGGGCTGGTGGAAGGCGGAGACCAGCGCCATCTTTAAGGCGCGGCACGTCGCAGCTCTCTACAGTAAGCAATGGACCGGGCTACAGAGATGTGTTTAAGGGTGTTTGGTGTTCCTCCAGAAGCCCTGAGTCTGGTTCCCAGCACCCATTTGAGGGGCATCACAACCGCCTATAATTCCAGCTCCCAGTGGTCTAATGCTGCCTTCTGGCCTCTGCCGGCACCTGCACTCAGGTGCACAACCCCCAACCCCAACACACTTAAAAAAAGAAAAGACAAGGGATAGAAGTACTCTTTGCTAAAACAAGTCAGTGCCCCCTTTAAGGACTTTCAGGAATGTCTATTTCAACTGAAGACTTCTATTTAAATTTCACTGCATAGCTTATAGCTACAAGAGAGGCTGGAGAATAAACCTTTTCAGATTGTTGCTCATTCTCCTTGAAAACTATCTGAGTGATGTTTCTCAGGAAGAAAAGGAGAGAGAAAATTGAACGAGTGCCCTGAAACGCTTGCCATAAAGGGTCTTGACATTTTCCATCTACGTTTAAAAAGTGTCACTTCCCTCATTTAAAAAATTTCTTCAAAGTCTTTAGTAACTTATTAGAACCTAGCTGGTCTCTAACCTCCACCTTCCAGGACAGTAATGAAATTGAATATAATCTGTTAAACTCCCCACTCTCCCATCAAATGACCCCATCTGGTGTTTCCTGCCTTTGACATAGAACCATGTGTGGTATCATCAGACTAGTTGAGAGATAGAAAGTAGTGTTAGGCGTGGGTTAGAGTTTCCATCTATTGGTGATTATATTTGTTCCCTGCAAACACTGTAGGATTTGGACAAAATTCTATATATTCAAGAGCAGCAGCAGCAGCAACTTGAAGCTCAGCATGGGGGGGGGGTCTAATTATCAAATGGCTACTGTGGTTGACACAAAGTATCAAATTTCCAAAAGGGTGACGAAAGAAGCATTTCCCAGGTGCTCGCTCTTAGCCCCCCACCGTGAATCCCCCTGGGAAAGTGCCTGATTCAGAAACGAGAAGTGATTCAGGTGAACACTTCATCTGTTTTATCATCGTTTTCATTCACTCAGTACTCACCAAACACACACGATGGGCCAGGTGTTGTGTCAGTCATCTGGTAAAAAGGGGAATTTTCACACATAGATATCCCATTTCAGCATTAAAGACACATGGAGGAGCCAAAATGAAGAGCAGGGTGCTGAGATGAGCCGCTGAAATCAGCTTCTGCGGACCCATAATCCCAGGCAGCCTAGCATAGTGTCTAAGCTTGGGCATTTTGTAATTCTCTTTTAGCCTCACAAAATTAAATTAATACTGAGGAGACTCGGTTGAGGACTGCTAATGTGGGATTTTTGACGTGTCCAGATCAGATGTTCTCCATGAGCAAAGACAGAAGCAGAATCAGTCTCTGTCACTGGTGGAAATTCCGTGAGAACATCTCAATGTGAAGGTGGTAATTTACATAAGGACCACAGAAAATGAAATTTAAAGCCCAAATCTAGATCTAGAAAACACTTACTGTTAATCATCCAAGAATGGGGTCACTGGGGTTGAGGGTAAAAACACTGGCTTGTCAGAAATTTCAATTAACTAATTGATACGACTGGAGGTCATGAATTTTTTTCTGCTGCCAGGACATAAAAGTGTGCCTGCAAGATGACGCTTGTTCCAGAGCAGCTAGGGTGCTGAGCCCCAGGGTCTCCAGGGTGTTTAATTTAGAGATCATGTCATTGTCCCATGCTGTTGACCTTGTAATGCCAATTGGTCTGGTATGCTTGCCTTGTCCCTCTTAGTAGGATAAATAATTTATAATTCTGGAGCTATACAAATGCAATGTCCTCTTATATAAATTCTGTTTAAATGTAATTGTGTGTTGTCCTGTGCATATTCTGTTAATTTTTAAAATGATTTTTGAAAGGCTTAAAGGGATCTTATGTACAAAAAATATTGGACTGATTTAGCAGAATGATGGGTGGCTTTAGGGCTTAGATCAGTTTTGCATCTTATGTTTGCAACACTCCCTCGCTTGATTTGAAATGTTTGAGGGAGTCATTGCATCTGTATTTTTGAAGCAGCCAAGGAAAGTTGATTCGTTAAATATATATGATGCTTCATATTAAATGTACAAATTAACTGAAGAGTAAGTGAAGAAAGGTGGTTGTGGGTTTGATAAAAATCATAAAATTCTAAGTAGAAATGAGTTGTCTGTTAAGCTTAAATATCTAAGGGAAACAAGATTCTTACATTGTAACTTTATTGGTAAAATGATTAAAGTAAGCAACTAGAAAGGTTCTCCTAGGCTTACAACATCCTGACTGGGATGGATGGTCAGCTCCCCAAGAAGATATCAAACCGAAAGTCGGCCATCGGCAAACAGAGATGCTAACATCGGTGGGGCTCAGGAAGAAGACTGATACTCATTTAAAACATTAATATTGAAAAGTCACAGCTCTTCATATTGATGACCTAAAAAGTGACATTAGAAACAGTGCATACGGATAAGTAGTCAACCACAGTCATCAAACCCACCTACCCTTCAAACCCACTTAACCCCTCAAACATTTCGCCTGGTTCTTAATGAGATCCACACCTTCGAGCCTTAGACACATCAGGATGAGCCCTACGATCTGCTTGCTCTGTCCTGTGGCAAATCTCAGAACAGTATCAAAGTTTCTGCTCCTGTCTAACTGCAGCCTGGTCCTCCGTGATTTTCATTTCATGATTCCCGCATCCCCAGCCTTGAGTCCCTCATGCTGCCTGTCCGCTTTCAATGTTTGCAGATGGCAAACACTTGTGAAAATATGTGTCACTTTTCTTTCTGGATTTGACTCATAGTACTTGGTATAATCTTCTATTTACTAGAAATTTGCTAGAAATGTTTTTGTTTGTTTGTCTTATCCCATGATGATTTAGGCACAGATGTTTTTTAGATTCAATTCCAAAAGTTTAGGTAATAAAAACAGAGATAGAAAATGACAATATATTGAAAAATTTACACACACACACATACAAAAAAAAAAAAAACAGAACAGTGAATGAAGAGGGAGAGATATTTTCTGCAGTAGTGTAGCCACTGATATGATGCCCATGATCCTATAAGCAACTCTAAAGGAATTCAGTGTGGATCACAAAAATAGGATGTAAGAGTTAGAGGGAAGAGAAAGGGGTTCATCAGGACTGTGTGTGGGGTGAGGGTAATGGGGGCAAATATAATCACAATACATTTTCACACATATAAAAATGTCATAATGAAACCTATAATTAATATATATAATATATCCATAATGTATGTTAATAAGAGCTGGAGAGATTGCTCAGTGGTTAAGAGCACACACTGCTCTTGCAGAGAGCTGCTCTTGCTGAGTTTGATTCCCAGCATCCATAGAGGGCAGCTCAACATGCCTGTAACTCCAGCTTCAGGGAAATATAACACCGCGGGCTTCCCCAGGCACCACATTTACCCAAACGCACATACGCATACACAGATACACGTACATACACACTTAAAATAATAAAATAAGTCTTTAAAATATATGCTAATTAAAACATTAGAAGATTAAAAAGACAACCTATGGAATAAGTGAAGTGTGTGTGAGGTTTTTTGGTTGTTGCTGGTGTTGGTTTTTTTGTTTGTTTGTTTTTGTTTTTGAGCAGAACAGCAACAGCACAGGGATTAAGAACAATTAATAAAAGAGACTTCATGAAACCAAAAAACTTTCACATCACAAAGAACACCATCATTTGGACAAAGTAGCAGGCCATGGAATGGAATTTTATTTTATTTTTTACCAATTACACATCCAGTAGAGCATGAATACCTAAAATATATAAAGAACTAAAAAATAAAAATAAAAAAAACCCAAAACAAAACAAAAACAAAAGCAAAACACTGAATATCAAGAAAACAAATGACCCTGTTTTAAAATAAGGTACATATCTAAACAGAGTATTCTCAAAACAGGAAACTCAAATGTCTGAGAAGCACTCACAAGAAATGTTGAAAACATCCTTATGCATCATGGAAATGCAAAGAAAAACCACTTTGAGATTTTTGTCTTAAACCAGTTAGAATGGCCAAGATTGGTAAAAAAAATTGACAGCTCATGCTGGTGAGTTTCTGGGGGAAGGGGAACAGTCATCCATTGCTTGTGGGGGTGCAGATTTGCACAGCCACTGTGGAAAGCAATATGACTGTTCCTCAGGATGCTGGGAACAAATCTACATCAAGAGTCAGCTAAAGCACTCTTGGGTATATATACCCAGAGTAGAATCTACATAGACTCTACACCCTACTACAGAAACACTTGTTCAAGCATGTTCTTTGCTGCTCTATTCATAATAGCCATAGGTTGGAAACAGGCTAGGTGTCCCTCAATGGATGACTGGGTAAAGAAGATGTGATACATTTGCATAACAGAATATTACTCAGCTGTTAAAAATGAAATCATAAAATTTGCAGGTAAATGGATGTAAATAGAAAAAAAAATCATCTTGAGTGAGATAACCCAGACCCAAAAAGACAAATTTGGTATGCATTTCCTTGTATGTGGATGTTAGCTGTTAGGTCTTCAATAAGGCATATAACCAGAGGGTTAGTTCCAGAGTAAAGAACTAAGGGGGCGGGATGGATCTCCCTAGGAAGGAGAAATAGAATAGATATTCATGGATGGGGAAAGACTGAAACAGGAGGATCAAACTCGGAGGAAGAAAGGGGTTTGGGGGGAAATAGGGACAACTAAAGTTAAGGGCATTTGAGGGGTTGTATGGAAACTTAATGCAGTAGAGGATATATATATATATATTATATATATAATTCATATATATATATATGAAATTTGTTGTATGGAAACCTAATGCAGTAGAGGCTTTCAACACACACACACACACACACACACACACACACACACACACACACACACTCACACACATACATATGATGACCTAAATGGACTAATCAAATGACAGAGGAGACAAAGTCCCAACTGGATATCTCTCATCACCAAATGAAGCCTCCAGTTTCAGGAATGGGTTACATCTAATGGAGTTGTTGGCCAAAGGGGCCCCATGGAAACCCCCAAACAACCCAAGCTGTTGCCAAGGCTATTGATTGCTTTCCGCATACTGATCATAACACCTTATTGCTAAAGACAACAGCTACTTAACTCACTGAACATGGAGAAGTTGAGCTGGTGCCTGTCTAGAGCCCTCACCCCTACTGACAGGTGCTCCTGTTAATAGAAGGTATTCTGCATGCCACCAAAGAAGAAAGGCAAGCACCAACCCAGCTACAAACCTTTCAACCTGCAATGGTGACCTGCATGCAACATGAGCTAGTGCAATAGTGGCACAAAGCTTGTGGGAGTAACCATCCACTATCTGACTGGATTTAAGACTCACTACACGAGATAGAACCTTTCCTGGACACTGCTCAGGTGGCCAAGAAGCTGAGACTAGTCAGGTCAGGGATCTAGGGGGAAATCAAATAATACTGCTAAAGGGATGTAACAACAAAATGACTCCTGACAATATTCTGCTGCACTCATAGATCAGGGTCTTGCGCAGTCTTCATCAGAGAAGTTTCGTCTTGCTGCAGATGGGAATAAACACAGAGACCCACAGCTGGACAAGGGACAGAGAATGATTGACCATGACATACTCAGTCCTAAATGGGATATCTCCATCAAATCTCTCCCTTCATCACTCAGAGAAACATGGAAGAGAAGGAGGAAAGATCGTAAGACCCAGAGGGTATGGAAGACACTGAGGAACCAAGGCCTTCTAGATACAACAGGGCTGATACACATGTGAACTCACAGAGACTGAGGCAGCATGCACAGGACCTGCATGGGTCTGCCCCTGATGTGGTCCCAGTGCTGAGAGGAGAAATGGACACAGTCTCATTCCCCCAAATGATAGCTATTCACAAATGAAAATTTGAATTTTTTTCAATGGAGTCCCACTGGATCTGCAAATGACACTTAAGGGCAGGTGCCTTGCCCAGCAGTAGAATGCCAACTCAAAAGGGACTCAGTGGAATTTTTGGAATTTGGTTTTTGTTTTGCTTTTTATCCTACAGGTATTTTACTTATATATTACGGTTTCCAATTTTATGTTTTCGGGGGGGTTCTGTGCTGCCAATGTGTGTGCCTGTATCTATATGTACTTATTGTAATTTTCTTTGGTTCTTTGTTTTTCTATTCATTTGTTTGTTTTGTCCTTTCAAAGTTTGTCTGCTTTTATTTTATCTTATTTTATTATGTTTTTTTCTTTTTAGATCCCTGTTTGTTTTCTAATGAGAAAGAGCAAGAAAGGATGTGGATTTGGGTGGGAGGGAAGATGTGGAGGATCTGGAAAGAGTTGAGGGAGGGGCAATCTTAATCAGAACATATTGTATGAAAAATAATCTATTTCGATAAAAATCTTTGCGAATTTCATGTGTGTATAGTGAAATATGATCATACTCACACCTCCATCCCTCCCTTGAACTTCCCCAAGGTCCCCACACACATCCACCTTCCAACTTTATGTTCTTTTGAATCTTATCTATTAAGTCCACTTAGTTCAGCCCACATGGCCATGGGACCATTCATACACCAGTGGCCACACCTCAAGAAGAATGAGTCTCCCTTCCCCATCAGCTATCAGATGTCAATAGCTCCTCAGTTAGTTTGGGACAGATGAGTACCCCTCCTGGCTATGCTGGAATTGAGGCTGGCTTGGTATGGTGCAGGTCACTAGATCCACTACGAGTTCACGACTGCAATAAGCGTTGTCATGTCCAGAATACAGAAGACAGTATTTTATATTCCTCAACCTTTTCAGGCTCTTGTATTCTTTCCACCCACTAAGCAAAAAAGATTTTTAAGTCAAACATCTGATGAGAGATTAATATTCACAATATGCAAGAAACTCAAGCAATTAGATAGAAAGAAAACAAATAATGGTGTGAAACCAAGTGCGCCCCCAGAGGAAAGAAAACAAGTAATTTTCTTAAATGGACAAAGTCCTGAACAGATATCTTTCAAAAGAGGACATGTGAATGGCTAAGTGATACATGAGAAAATGTTCAACAGCACTTATTCTGAGAAGCAAGTGAAACTATAGTGGCTGTTAGGATGGCCAGTCTAAAGAGGATGCCAACCTAACTAAACATGAATGAACAATTCTCTCTGTTTGGGACTCACAGAGCATCACAACAGAATACACACGCCATGGTAAATTATGTGCATAGTCGAAAAGGCTGAGGCAAAGAGTAGTCGTTAAAGCATGAGGATTGCATCAACTATTCTGAAATAGTAACATTTGTCTGCAGACACTTATGGTCAGGGTGATATTCATCTGGGGTTGAAAAGACAGTTGCTGGGCAGATGTCCTTGCAGGGACACAGCTTGCATAAGATTGTGATGGCTTCCATGGAAGCTTGTAACTCTTTTTAAAATTAGTATTTGTTTGCTTGTTTGTTTGTTTACATGTGAGTGTGTGTATGTGTGTCTGTGTGTACAGGTCAGAGAGTGTTGGACCCTGCTGTTAAAGTTAAAGTCTAGCTTTACTGGAAAGTCTCTGAGCTAGGAACTAAATGACAGACTCCCCCCCCCCCTTTTAAGCAGGATTCTTTCCTCTTCTGTCTGATCTGGGGGGGTCTTGAACTTTTAGACCACACCCTTTATCTGAGGAATGTCACATAGCCCTCAGGGAGATTTCAGGCCCAACCCTGTCTCCTGATAAGAAACCTTCCCAGAGATTACCTGAAAATACCTCCCCATGCTAATGGGATCTCTTGGTGCCTTGGCTTTTAGTCAGTAACCTTTGTCCATGCCTCTAACCGTACCTGGAGTTCTTCCACCATCCCTGCTGTCCATGAGATAATTAGGTACTGCATTCCCTTTCTTATGACAGGACCATGCTACTGAAGTATTCCTGGCACACTTAGCCCTAGTGAATCAAACACATTCACCTCCAAAAACCCTCCCTACTGCCCAAGGTTTATAATGTCCCTTTTCATGAAATAAAGTCTGTCTCTCCATTCCTCCACCACCAGACTCAGCTGTTTATTTGGGGCTTGGGAAATAAGGACTCATCGCTGGAACTGCCTGCCTGGCCAGGTCTCCTAGGGCCAGCAGCCAGGGCTCATCTCTGAGGATCTGAAGCTGCCTAGCCAGGCTCACATCTTTTTTTTTTTTTTAAGCTTTGTGTATTTCTCTTTTTTATGTTTATTTATTACTTCAGGTTACATCTCCATCATAGTAACCTCTTTTCTTCCCTTCTGTTTCCACCCTCCCACCCTCTACCCCCTATCCCTTCCATCCCATTCCTCCAGAGTGGAGTGTTCCTACATAACAGTCCCCTGCCCCAGTTCAGCAGTCACATGAGGGCCAAGAGCCTCCTCATACACTGGGGGCTACAAGGTAGCATCACTAGGGCAAAGTGTCTCATGGACAGGTAACAAAGTCTATGTTCCTGTTCCCTTTGGTACATTGGCTGTTGAATAGTTGTCCTGTACTATCTGGCCAAAATCACTATAATCGGATTTCAGCCAGGCTCATGTCTTGCCCGTCACCCTAGTAACCACCTCCGAAGCTCCCACATCTCCCATCCCAGTTCATCTGTGGCTGCTGGTTGTTGGCTGTTCCCAAAGTACCCACAGGATTCACCTGGCCACTTGACTCAGCTCAGGAGCTCCAAACTCCCAGCTGCTGTCTGACCTGGGGCCAACAGCTTAGCTCAAATAGCAGTAATCTTTCAATACATGACAGAGAGAGTTGGGGTTACCCTAACCCTTCTGCTTGCTTAGATAAAAGAGTTGTACAACTTGGTGGTAGAGAAAATCCTTTCTCCTGCCTCTCTGGGATATCCTGTGGCAGGGATCCCATCCTGTGTTTCCTCTTTTTTCTGCCCAGAAACCAACATATCCCATACCTCCTGGCAGAGAAGAAGTATACTTCTAGCTTGTTGCCTGACAAGACAGCTTCCTGGGAAAATACCTGACAAGGCTCTGGAGGACATAGAATGACAAAAAAGCAGCTTGGCCCTCTCCTTCCACCATGAAGGTCTTGGGATCAAACTCATGTTGTCAGGCTTGGCAGCAAGTCCCCTTACCTGCTGAGCCATCCCACCTGACCAGTGTCTCAGCAGTCTTTTTACAAGAGTTGCCATCAGATGATCCTGTGTAAGAACACACCCTTCATGATCTCCCAGTTCATTTTGCTGTCCCAGTATTGTTATCACTGATACCAGTGGTTTTAATTTGATTATAACCATTCTCACAAAGACAGTGAGGCCAGAGAGAAAAGGGGACTCTCTGAGGCTGTTAATGGGAGTACAAATTAGTAAAGTTATCATGGAAAGTGGAACAGACTGAAAGTAGGACTGCTCTAGGACCCAGCAGCTCCTTGTCTCTGGTATTTACTCAGCCATTCTGAAGTCATTGTGTGGGATACCTGTGCACTCAGGTTCACTGTGACACTATTCTGAGTCAAGTTACAGAATCAATGTGTGTGTCCACCAATGGATGGATGAATAAAGAAAGCTTAGTGTGCTTAGTGTAAACACACAATGGAAAGATACTCAACTTTTATAAGGAAGAGAGTTGTCTACATTTATGGCACTGTGATGGCTATTCTTGGTTGTCAACTTGACTATGTTTGGAATTAGCTAAATCCCAAGCAGCTGGGTGCATCTGTGAGGACTTTTTTTCTTCTTAACTAAATTACTTGAAGTGGGTATACCCACTTTTAATCTGGATCTTTTGAGGTGGGAGGACATACCTTTAATCTATCTCACAGCTTCTGGTGGCAGCCTATATAAAGGACATGGAAGAAGGAAGCTTGATCTCTTAGCCTGCTTCTTCTTGCTCTCACAGGCAAGTCCATTGGTTTACTGGCATTACAGCCTATTTCTTTGGAATAGTTGCCCAGTCTCAGTCCTCAGCATTTTATTCAACCAACCAGAGACAATGTAAGTAGGACCAATTAATTAACATTTAGAATGCTTAACACCACCCCATCAGGTGAGCTAGCAGGCTTTTCGTTCTGGGAAGGGAGTGGAGTAGGAAGGTCAGCTGGGTGTTTCCTCTACCTCTCAGAACTAGCAGGTTTTCACCTAAGCATCTGGCTCTTGAGTCTTCAGCAGCAAAACTAAACTAAGATTTTAGTTTTTAATAACAACAGATAATGGTGGAAGAAACATAAAACTAGATCATGATATGAACTCACTGAGTGGAGATGTTAGGTTTAATTAGAAAGCTTGCACAGTTAAAAAGATGTCAAAAGTTTGTCTGGCAAAGAATGGTTGGCTGAGGCATTTCTCAAAAGATGGCCTAATGAAAACAAGTTGGAGATGCCTGATGTTCCACAGCTTAGTGTTGATGAAGGGATTCTAAGACTCAGGGAAATTGCAGTGGACACACTGTGCAAAACCTAATCCTCCACAATGGGAAGGCCCAGAAGACATCCCTTCACTAATCCTAGAAGATGCAAAATGGGGAGGGTCACCAGCACATTTGAAGAGCTTTGTTATTGCCCTTTTCTTTGTGCCAGACCTTAAGGTCTGAGTCACTGTTGCTCAGCTGAATGAATTAAATGCAGTGGGTTTAATTGGGCCACAAAATAGCAGGGGCCAGGTGGCAGTGATGACTTGCCAAAGGCAAGGTGACCATGGATATCGTAATGGCTGTATGGTCAGGGACATGGAAAGAGCATGATTATAAAATTGGTGAGAGACATTTAGGGAAGAGGATATGTCTATAGCTATAGCTCTCCAAATGAGTGAAGGATATGAAGATACTCATGTCTCATGTAAATGCTCATCAAAAGGTGATTTTAGCAGAGAAGGAGTTAATACTCAAGTAGATAGGATGATCCCTTCTGTGGACAGTCATCCTTTTCTCCTAGCCAGCCAACCCCTTTATTGCCCAATGGGCCCATGAACAAAGTGGCCCGTGGTTATGTATGGAGATTATGTATGGGCTCAAGAACATGGGGTGCCACTCACCAAAAGCTTACCTGGCTACAGCTGCTGCAGAGTGTCAGATCTGCCAACAGCAGGGACCAACACTGAATCCTGTCACCATTTCTCTGGGAGGCCAGTCAGTGACCTGGTGGTAGGTTGACTACATTGGAGCATTTCCTCTGTGGAAAGGACGATGCTTTGTTCTTATTGGAGTAGACACATATTCATTTTATGGAGTTGCCTTTCCTTCACATAATGCTTCTGCCAAAACCACCATCCATGGACTTACAGAATGCCTCATCTACCATCTTGGTATTCCATACAGTATTGCTTCTGACCAATGAACTCATTCATAGCCAGAGAAATGTGACAGTGGGCCTACAACCATGGAACCCACTGGCCTTATGTTCTTTACCATCCTGAAGCAGCAGACTTGATAACAAGATGGAATGGCCTTTTGTTTACACAGTTACAGTGCCAAGTAGGTGGCAGCAGCCTGTAGGGCCGAGACAGGGTTCTCTAGAAGGCAGTATATACTTTGAATCAGTGTCCAATATATGGTACAGTTTCTTCCTTAGCCAGGATCCACAGGTCCAGGAATCAAGGGATGGAAAGGGAATATCTTTCTAACTCACTATTACATCTAGTGATCCACTAGGAAAATTTTTGCTTCCTGTTCCTGTGATCATTAGTTTTGCTGGCCAAGAAGTTTTGATACCAGAGTGGGGAGTGTGCCTGCCAGGAGCCACAATAAACATTCCATTGAACTGTAAGCTCAGACACCTCCCTTGCCACTTTGATCTTCTGATGTCCTTAAACCAACAGGCTAAGATAGGAATAACAGTGCTGGGAGGGGTAATTGATCCAGATTACCAAGGGGAAATTGGATTGCTTCTCACAATGGAGATAAGAAAGATTATGTCTGGAGTGCTAGAGATCCTTTAGGGTATCTCTTGGTGCTATCACATCTTGTGTTTAAAGTCAATGTAAACTACAACAGTCTAATCCAGGCAGGATAACAAATGACATAGACCCTTCAGAAATGAAAGTATGGGTCACTCCTCTAGGAAAAGAGCCAAGATCTGTGGAGGTGCCTGCTGAAGGTAGAAGAAATACAGACTCAATCATAGAGGAAGGTACTTATAAACACTAGCTAAGTCTGCATGGCCAGTTGCAGAAATGAAGATTATAACTGATGTGACTGTTTCTGTCATATTTTGTAAAAGTATGTTTGTACAGATATTCATGTTTTCTTTCCTCAATTTCTTATGAAACATAACATCAGTTAAGAGAATATCAGTGGTTATCATATTTAAGTTTGAGACACAAAAAAAATGTCTGTTAAGGTTCATTGTCATCTAGTCTAAGATTTCAAATGTGTTTTCACTTGTACACAGGATAGTTATATCATGTTAGGCACAATTATGACCTGGTTATCGTTTTCATTTGGAAATTAAGCATGCCATAAGGAGATATGATTGTGTGTCAAGTGGACAAGAGGTAGACTTGTGATGGCTGTTCTTGATTGTCAACTTGACTACAACTGGAAATAACTAAAACTCAGTGACTGGCTGGGCATACCTGTGAGGTATTTTTTTTTCCTTAATTAAATTGCTTCAAGTGGGAAGACCCACTTTTAATCCAGATCTTTTGAGCTATGGAGATTCACCTTCAGTCTGGGTCACACCTTCTAGTGGCAGCATATAAAGGACATGGAAGAAGGAAGCTTGCTCTCTTTGCCTGCTTGTTTACTTATTTGGGATTATGGTATATACTGAAGACCAGCTGAGACATCCAGTCTCATGGATTGAGCATCTGTTGGATTCTTGGATCTTCTGTTGGTAGACAACCACTGTTAAACTCTCTGAACCACAGCCTGTAATCATTCTAATAAATCCCCTTTCTACACACACACACACACACACACACACACACACACACACACACACGTTCATTCTATAAATTCTGTTCCTCTAGAGAACTCTGACTAACCCAGCACCTCTTCACATGCCACTTTCTTTCCGGGCATTCAAAGCTCTGGAAGAATGATATCAGTGTTCCCTACAGAAAACCATTCTGCCCGAGAAGAAACCTGGGTGCCAGGGCTGGATTCAAATAAGATGACAATTAGGCTAAGTGTAACTTCATAAATGTTCACACCAGCCACCATGGGAACAAAAAGGAGTGAGGCCAGCTGTGCATCCATTTCAAGAATAAATACCTCCTAAGTTTACCAAGTGAGGATTCCTAGGGCTGCTTGTTATCACCACATCACTACCATGAAACCTAATGGGCCCTAACCTGCTGTCCACTGGTACAGAGGCCATATGAATGCCCCATGGCAGAGAGGTTTGTGGGACAATGGAAATTGTTTCCAGCCCTGTAGTGGAGGTTTGGAGTTCTTTGGAAACTCAGTTGTGTTGAATTAGTATGTAAAAGTTGTGGGAGTGCTTCAGAAAAACAGTCACATAAAAGGGGCATAGGTAATCAACCTAAAGACTTGTACAGGAGAACACCTGGCAGCACTTGTGGTCCTGGTCAACAGGTGTACCTTGGGAGGAGGGCATAAAATTGGCCAATTAGAAGGCATCCTGGTGGATAGTTAGGGAGAAAATATAAAAAGGAAGGCCCAGAAAACTCAAGAGGGCTTTTCGCTTGGCATTTCTTTACATCACTATTCATCATTGCTTCACTGCAGAAAACTCCAGACAGCACCCTGCCAGAGGGTATGGCTGCCAAAGCTTGAGAACCACCAGAGACTGCAGTGAGGAGGTGGTAACTGCCAGCGTCAAGGCTGAATGGATGGAAAAAGCTCAACCTCAAGCGGAAGTGCGCCGATAGCCTGTGCCTACTCCAACAGACGGTGAAGAGACCATGGGCTCAAGTGAGAGACAGCAACTGCCAGCTCCTAGGCTGAATGAATATAGCACTGCCCCTGAGGCAGCAAGGTCAGGCAGCCAGCACCTGGGCCATCAGTGGAGTGTGGCAGCCTCGGCACCAAGGCCAAGGCCACAGGCAACACCGGACCTACCAAGAGGAAGTTAGGAAAAACCAGATGGGCTTAAGAAACAAGTGGGAATGTAATGTGGCCCCTGCCCTGTGCAAGTTTGGAAGTCTCTGACAGATGGAGGAGGCTTGTACCCCAAGCTGAAGTGAAGCAGTGACTATTTCAATGACCAGAGCTGGGTGACCAGTGCAGTGGCTGCTGATTGCTGTGTTCCCCGTGTATGCTGATCGAAGGACTGCTGACCAGTTGCTCTGAAGGACCTGCACCTGAGGCTTGGTAAAGTGCCTAGGGTTGGTGGGTTAGAAGTTGGTTAGAGATATTAATAAGTAGTTTATATGTCTACATAATCCCATTATCCTGACTCTTCATGCATAAGACATGAAGACTGAAACAAGGACCAGTAGGCACTGCATGAAAGTCAGCAGCATTAAGAAGACCATAGTGCCTGCCCCTAGAAGCATTGCAGATGTGGCTGCTGTGTCACATGTGCATCAGTAGGTGGTAGAGAGGAGAGAGGCTATGTCTACATTCAGTGTTCTGACCTATGAACATCTGAATGAATAGTAGCCTAACATTCCTGGAAAAAATCAAGCCAGAGATGAACACCAGTTTGTCGCCAGGGGGCCCAGACAAGGAGCTGGCTTGTGACAACCACCAGTCCAGCATCAGGTTAGCACCAGATGGGCTCCCAGGACAGGAAGAAAGCCAGAGAATAGAAGAACCCTGCCTGGTACCATGGATGCCAAGCAGATGGCCACTTGGGAGAGCTGGACAAGGAGCAAGCCTGAGACAATCACCAGACTGGTACCATTGGGCCAGGATAGGGAGCTAACCTGAGATGAACACCAGTCTGGTGCCATGTATGCCTGGGAGTCAGACAATACTGGAGATGACCCCTGCCAGGCTCCATAATGTGCAATGCACAAGTGGTGCATACTATTCCTCAGACCACTCCTGAGAAAAGCCCAGAAATTGAGAGACCCCAGGTAGCACTAAGAGGATCAAGTCAGTAGTGGAGAAATGGAAGAGAAAGAGAAACAGAAGGATGTGGGCACAGCAAAGAGAGGCAGAACTGGAAACTTGAGGGTAGTGAGGAACATTCTGATATGAATAGCCGGTGATGCCACCTAGGACCATGGTGGAATCCTGGCCTCTGCTGCCAAGAGAGGCCATATCTGGGTCCATGGCCCTGCAACAGCAGGGGCCTGTTACCACCTAAAGTCAGGTGGACATCCCTGATCTGGGCTGCCACCTGGGGACATGTTGATGTCTGAGGGTTGTACAGAACTGGCGCACCCCCACCTGGGCATTATAGAAGAACTGATTGTAGAGGCATGGGAGCAGGAGAGCTGTCTCTGTTTCTAGACATCTGTAGTACTCAGGAGAGCAGACCCTGCACGTTTCAGGAGTTGTAAGTGAGCTGGCCCCACGGATGCAAGCTTGGGAGAGCTGGCCCTACTGCTCATCTCCCTGTGGTGGCATGGATGAGGGAGAGAGACCCTCCTCTCCCTCACCCCTCATCACCTGTAGCAGGTGGGAGACCTGGACCTGGGGTCATGAGAGCAGGAGACCTGTCCCTGTCCTTCACCAGCTGCAGCACTCAGGAGAGCAGGTCCTGTACCTCACCTGGACAGCACAGTACAGCTGGCTCTGGTTGTAGGGGTTGTGGGTGAACAGGTCCCAAGGGTGTGAGTGTGGGAGAGTCAGCCCTGCCTTCTGTTTGCTTTGCAGTGGTGCTGGCAAGGGAGAGAACCCTTCCCCTCCCTTTTGCCTTCACCACAGGTAGCAGATAGGAGAGTGGCTCTGATGGGGTCATAAGAGCAGGAGAGCTGGCCCAGCTCCTTAACTGCTATAACACTTGGGATAGTAGGCCCTGTACCTTACTTGGTTAGCACAGTAGAGCTGTCCCTGGATGTGAAGGTTACAGGCTCAAAACCAGGGCTTTGAATTGGCCCACCCCAACATCTACTCCATTGATGAATGCTGGAGTTCATGAAGAGGCCAGTTCTACAGACCCAAAACTGTAGGATCTCCATGACACAGGGCAGCAACAGGATATCTGAGAGGAGTCTCAGTGAAGTTCCAGTACTGACAAAGTGGTGGAAGCCAGCGAGTCATTGTGGTGAACATTTGTAAGCAGAAAAGTGTGGACAAGGGGGAATATTGTGGGATGTGCTGTGATGCACTGCAGCTCCCAAGATGAGATTGTTTTCCTGTTGGGAGAAGTTGCAAGGATGGAGGGTGGGTCTGAGGGGAGGTGGAAGATGAGAGGGAACAGGGTGCATGATGTGAAGTTCACAAAATAGAAAACAATGAAAGCATTTTTAAAAAGAAGAAGACCACAGTGGTAAAGACAGTGTTCTGGGTGAACTATACCACACAGAGGAACTGATTACCTTGCCACATGTGTGAGGCAGACAGTACAATAGTGGCCTTCAGAGGAAGGAGTAGCAGAAAGGGACCAGTGTTCAAGGATAGTGTGAGTTCTGGGATGGACGGTGTTATCATTGGAATATGAACTGTCTCCCCACAGGGTGAATGGTAAAGATTTGGGCCCCAGATGGTTATAGTATTTGGGGTTCTGGAAACTTTAGGAGGTGGGGGTGGTCTAGCTGAATGAGTAGGTCACTGAGGGCCATGTTCTTGGGGACCATATCATGCTCTGTCCCCACACACTCCTCCTCTGTACCATGGTGTGAGAAGCATGTACCACAGGCTTCAGTTCCCATGATGTTCTGCCTTGCCTCAGGCCTGGAACCTGAAGACCCAAGGGCTATGCACCAGAAGTTCTGAAACCAGAAGCCAAAATAAGTCAAGCATTTTTTGTTGTTGTTGTTGTTTTTAATAAGTCAAGTATTAATCTGTGTTGTGAAGTGTTTGTCACAGGGACACAAGGTCCGACTAGCTCACATACTAGCAGTGATTGACAAACATTCTGAACATATGTAATGCCACTGAACAATTACCTAAAATGATAGGTAATTGTTAAAGGGTGTGTGCAAGTGCCTGTGTGTGTGTGTGTGTGTGTGTGTGTGTGTGTGTGTGTGTGTGTGAGAGAGAGAGAGAGACCATGAGTTTTAAAATGCCACATTCAGAAAGAGCCAGGGAAAATAAACTAAACTAAATGGCGGCTCATTCACATAAATGCCGAGATGTATGCCTCGGCAAAAAGATGGTCCTATTTAAAATTCTTACAGAGGTAGATAGAATACTGCAGTCACAACAATAAAATTGGTTACTAAGAAAAAGGCTCAACTAGAAATCAAGAGAGACTTACTACCAATTAAAATATGGAAATGGCTAAAACCAAACTGTAGAATAAATCTACCAAACAGGAAAAACAGATCTGGGGAGATAGCTCAGTGGGAAAAAGCATGTGCTGCCAGACCTGCCACATCCATGTGGGGGAAGGAGAGAACTAACTGGGGTAAGTTGTCCTCTGACCTCCACATGTATAACTCTCTCTCTCTCTCTCTCTCTCCTCTCTCTCTCACATACACACACACATTCTCAAATTTTTTTTTCATTGAGAGAAGCCAAATATAAGACAGAGTTAAATGACAGTATAATTCCTATATACTTGGCTATTATGCTTGACTATTAAATTTAAATATATTTAAATCTTTTTTAACGTTTATTTATTTCTTCAAGTTATATCACAGTCCTATTTCCCACTCTCCTCTCCCTCCCGGTCCCATCCTCCTACCCTCTTCTCCCTCACCCTTCTATCTGCTTTTTTTTTTTTTTTTAATTTAAGGTGTATCTTCCCCCCAACACCTCCCCCTTTTTGACTAATAAAAGGCTCTTTTTCTTCCAACAATAAATATAATACAAAACAATAAGAACAATATATTTAAATCTTATACATATTTAATTTCTGAAGCAGATCAAATAGGAAATTAATGCATGGAGAACTGAAAACAGGATACTAGGTCTTTGTGTTTGGAGGAAACGGGTGTTCGAATAACAAGAGTGCACAGTCCATGAACAGGACAGATGTAGACAGACTCCCAACCACAGAAAGAAACCTCAAACACCAATGGCAAGGGTAATCCTAACAGTTCCTAAAGAGCAGAGCAGGTGACCTTCAAGAGAATCAAAACCCGAAGAGCTCAGGTTCTTTATTGGCATCCCAAGTGCTGAAAGACAAAGAAGCATTGCCTGGAAATTCTCAGGCAAAAACTCTTCATAGACACACAGCCAGGCTGATGAAGTAAAGAAATATAAAAATTGAAGCAGGGCTTTCCACATTTTTGGGATGTTCTACCTGGTTCTTGAGACCCCAAAGACCACCCACCCAGGAGCCAACTCCAATGTAAAACCTTGAGGGTTGTTTATTCAAGTTCGAGCTTGGACTCCCAAAGCTCACTGACACATCGGTTTGAGTTGAGAGCCCTAAACTCTGAAAATATAGGGTTTTTATAGGGGCTTAAACAAAGAAAGGAGTTTCTAGCACAAAATTGATGACATTTGGACAGACAAAACTGTCTATCCTTAATTGACTCCTTGTTGTTGCCATACCATTATCAGTCAGCCTGACCTGGAGAAAGTTTGTTTAGACTTTTGGGTGCTTTCTCAGAGTGAGCTGTCCAGTTATGTCTAGGGAACACACCTGGAATGCAAGGTCGGGTATATTTTATTGTTTTTCCTGGAACTGGAGGTCAGCTCTGAGTCAAACCTAATACAAAGTGGAATCTTTTTCCAAGATGGAGTCAGTCATACCCCACAGGGACACAGCCAATTATCAGGTTATACAGTTAATGCACTGCTCTTAAAATAAAGTTGAACTGGAAATTCTGGAATTTATAGTACACTTAAAAAAATCATTATTTTTCCTGATATTCTTGTTTCAGTTTGGCATGTGTGTCCTGGGATGTTTCAGACTTCCTCCTCTGAAACATAAAGCCTTATCTTTCTCCCCTGAGTGCTGGCTGATGTCCATGTCTGTGAAAGAAAATGGGGTTATTAAGACTCAGGCATTCTAAATCCAGAAATTGAGAGAGGCCTGCATGTATGTGCATTAAGATTTAAACCGGAGAATGCTCCAAGTAGATTTGCAGAAATCTTTGAGGTTGATATCCCCACCTTCAACATCTCCAGCTGAGAGGGCCCAGTTAACTAACCTATCAGAAAGGGCTTGTAGTTTAATATTTCTGCTCAGCCAGCGAGCTGTTTGTCTCCTAAAAACAAAGATTGTAGAAATGCCTTATGTGATGGTTAATGTGGATTGTCATCTTGATGGAATCTAGAATCACCTAGGAGACACACCTCCTGTCACTCCTGTAAGGAGTTATCTACATTATAGTAGCCTCAGAGAATGGCTGTGAGGGGTTATCTACATTATATTAGCCTCAGGGAATGGCCGTGAGGGGTTATCTACATTAGATTAGCCTTAGAGAATGGCCGTGAGGGGTTATCTACATTAGATTAGCCTCAGAGAATGTCTGTGAGGGGTTATCTACATTAGATTAGCCTCAGAGAATGGCTGTGAGGGGTTATCTACATTAGATTAGCCTCAGGGAATGGATGTGAGGGGTTATCTTGATTAAGTTAGTTGAAACCAAAAGACCCATCATAAAAGTGGGTGGCACCATTTCTTGCATGGCACCCTGGACTACATAGAAAGTGTAACACTAGCTGAACACCAGCATTCAGTCTCCCTCTGCTTCTTGGCTGTGCCCAACATGACCAGCTGTCTCAGGCTCCTGCTGCCCTGACTTCCACCAGGATGGAGTGTGAACCAAAATAAAATCTTCCTTTTGTGAGTTTCTTTTGCCAAGACATTGTATTGCAGCAACAGGACAAGAAACGCACACCTATAAGCAACCTCTCCTGACTTTGCCATACAGACATTGCAGAGCTGCCCTCTGTTAGTAGATCCAAGGGGGAATTCTCAGTTCCCATTATCAGTTCTTCTCCACTGATCCATAAAAACCTCAGTGACCGTTTTTATTGGGAGTTGGGTAGGTTTGTTGGAGTAAACACTTATAATACGCAAAATCAAGGAAAAGCAATGGTGAACAGCCTTGTAGTAGATCAGAAAGGCTTCCTTCTTGACAGGTCTCCCAGAGTGGTCTTGCTGGCAGATACCAGCTGGTGTAACTTAAGGCTACTCAAACATCGAAGAAGAAAAATTAGTACAGTTCTAGTTCATGTGTCAGAAAGCATCCCCCCCCACACACACTAGATGGTCCATGAAGAGCAAAAGTAGTTCATTTCTTTATTTCTGTCAGCCCTACACAGCATATGGCCACATAGACTCTGCATGGTGCCAACAGCAGGGATGTGGGTGTGTGTCCTGGGTTCCCACCAAGAAACCCACTGCACTTGTATCAGATGGCTCTTATTTATTTATCTATCTCTAAGGCATCCCTCAACCCCACCCCATCTCTCTTTAAGTTAATGTCACAACTCACAGTATGAAATAAATCTATGGGAAAAAACTTGAGCCTTCAGATATGAGCCTCACACACCCAGAAAGTTCACACTGAACATGACTTGGCCCAGTCATGGTATGTAACATGCTGGAATGAACTCATGATGATAGTTTCTGGGGTTCTGTTTCTCCCCTCTTCTTTGTGACTGTTGGCCACCAGTGCATGTGGTCAAGGGGAGCAGAATATGGGGAACAGGGTTCAGATAACCATGAGAATGACTGATTAACAACCAGGGATCAACTTTATTGGGTGAACAAAGATTATATAGAAGTTGAGGAATGGGTGGGGTTTCCAGGGTGAATCTAAATCATTGGCTGGAGCTAGGAGTGCCAGGGATGCTTCATTTGCAGTTGGCAGCATGGTCCTATGATAAGACCTATCGCTATCCTATGGGCAGCAGAGGGAAGAATGTTAGCAGGGAACTGTGTCAAAGATCACACTCCAGATACAGTTAGGGGCATTCCAGGAATCCCAGGTGCTTGCTGATAGGTTCTTATCAGGAACAAGGAAGTTAAACCTGTAACTATAAGTGACATTCCTCAGGTAGAGAGTGTGGGGGTCAAGTTTCCCAGATCAGGCAGATGGGAGGGAGCCCCACTGGGAAAAGGAGTTCACCATTTAGTGTTGAGCTCAGGGCTTTCCAGACATGCCAGACTACAACCTTAATAGTGGGGTTCAACAATAGTTCTTCTGTTCTCTATAGTAGCAACATCACACAATGTCTAGTCACATGTCCTATCATAGAGTTCCATATTTCTTTTGTTCTTCACCTTGAGCCCCATCAGAATGAAAATGTCATTGTCTTTCTTGGGGATTGGACCTGGTGCCACAGAACATCTCAGGCAAACTTTCTACCATTGAACTACATTCTCAACTCAACACAAAGGCTAATGTTTCAGATCTCTTGGAAATACTTTGCTCTGTGCCTTTTTATTTCTTTACACCTGTTATATTTTGTGTTGTGTGTTTCTGTGTGTGCACACATATGTGGAGGTCAGAGAAAAACTTTCAAGAGTCAGGTCTGTGGGTTTTGGGAATCTAGCTCAGGACATCAAGCCTGGCAGCAAGCACCCTTAGTTCCTTAGTTGCTGAGCCATCTTGCTAGCCTTCTGTTTTTGAACACTGTGGCAGTGATTTTTAGTTTGACATTTTCTCCTTTTGAGAAAGAGATTATCTTCTATTTTCTTTTCCTTTCCTTTCTTTTTTTTGTTTGTTTGTTTGTTTTGTTTTGTGAGATATGGTTTCTCTATGTAACAAGCCCCTGGCTGTCCTGGACTCTCCTTGTACACCAGGCTGGCCTCAAACTCACAGAGATCTTCCTGCCTCTGTCTCCTGAGTGCTAGGATTAAAGGTGTGCACCACCATGCCTGACTCAAGTTTGTCTACTTTTCTAAGAGACTTCATTGGTTTCATAACCTCCATTGCTTCACTGGAAAGTGTCTTATCATGCTCTGCCTGAAATATGATATAAAATATAATATACAAATATTGCTGGAATTTGCCATTTCTCTTAGTTACTATTCATAGGCTGTGACAAAGCACCATGAATGAAGCAAGTCATAGAAAGAAAGCATTTAGTTGAGGGTTTGCTTGCAGTTTAGGAGGGTGAGTCTATGACATCATGGTGGAGAGAATGGCAGCAGGTAGGCAGGCATGCCACAAGAGAAATAGCTACGAGCTTACATCTGATCCACAAGCACAAGGCACACAGAGAGAGCTAACCGGGAATGGTAGGGACTTTTATAATCTCAGAGTCCATCCTCCAACTAAGACACACCTCCTAATCCTTCCCAAACAGTTCCACTAACTATAAACCAAGCATTCAAACATATGAGCCTATGGGGGCCATTCCCATTCAAACCATCACATTCCACTCTCTGGTCACCATAGGTTTGTGGCCATACCGGAATGCAAAATTTACTTAGTGCTACCTTAAATGTCCCCACAGTCTTTCAGTCTCAACACTGTTTCAAAGTCCAAAGTCTCTTCTGAGACTGAAGGCAATCTCTTATTTGAACCCCCCTGTAAAATCAAAAGCAAATTACAAAATTCCAGCACACAATGGCAAGAATATACATGTATCATTTAAAAAGGAGGAAAGGGAGCATAGGAAGGAGATATTGGATCAAAGCAAGATAGAAGCCCAGCAGGGAAAACTCCCAATTCTGTAATTCTAGATCTGATGTCAATGGGCTTAGATAGCTCAGCCCTTCCAGCTTTGCTGACATTTCTCTCTCTGAGATGGTTCCATTTCCTATGTGTAGCTCTCCCTGGCAGACACCACATGGCTCTGGTGCCTGCAACATCCTGGGATGCCCAATACACTACAGGCTTCACTCTTACAGCCTCTAGCAATGGATTTTCCAGGCCTCCATGCCAGAACTTCCCTGCCACACTCCTGGCCTCAGTAGCTTTCCTTAACTGTAGAGGGAGTTCAGTAGTTACTTTACTCATGTATCCTCTAAAGCCAGAACCACTTAAGGGAAGCTGCTAAGTTCTGCTGCCAGCTTGAGATGGAGTCTGGCCCCCTCATTGAATTACATTTGCATAGACTTTGATGTGTTGTTACTCTTTAGGAAAAGATAATTCTGTAGACTTTCTTTAGTCCTCCCTTCCTCCCTTCCTTCCTCCCTCCCTTTCTCTCCCCCCCTCATTCTTCCTTTTAGCAGTTTGCTGGATTAGCTGGGTGGGCTCTCTCCCTGAGGTCACCACTCCCTTTATTCCAGTTTGCATCAGGCCTTTATCTAAAGGTATCTCTTTAATTACATTCCCTGGTGCTCTTTTTCTCCTCAGATTGTATGCTTTGCATTTCTTTCTTTGCCTTGTTTGCTGCTTATTTTCATTGTAGATCTACACAAGAAGGAGGGACTAATAACCACAGGACAGAGTCAGCATCAGGCTCTCGTCAATTCTCCTCTGCCAACAAAACTAGTTCAAAACACTTCAATTTAGTCTCAGGCAGATTCTTAGGACTAGGGTGAAAGGTAGCTACATTCTTTGCCAAAATACACAAGGATGGTCTCTAGCCCAGTTCCTAATGTTGTTCCCTCTGAATCCTCTTGAGCTTAGCCTCCATAGCCCACTGTGCTCTCAGTAACAAGCGTTACTATTCAAGTTCCTGCTAGGATGTTCGTTAAGCCCCACTCACAACTTTCAGCCACTCTTCTAAAGTTCCAAGGCCTTCCACAGCATGGTCAGGTATGTCACAACCAAACCTGTGTCTCTGGCACCAACTTCTAACCTAGTTTCTTTTCCACTGCTGTGACAAAGCACTATGACCAAGGCAATTCATAGAAAAAAATTGGGGGCTTATTTAAAGTTTCCAAGGATGAGTCCATGATCATTATGGCCAGGATCATTGCAGTAGGCAGGAAGACATGTAAGCTGAGAGCTTAGATCTGATCCACAAGCACAAGGCAGAGAGAGACTGAGAGAGAGATTCAAATATGAGCCTATGGGGGCCATTCTTGAAATTAGATTAAAATAATAACAGATTATTGTTGGAGAAGGGTCTTGTGCACTGTTTTCAGATGCTGATTTCAGTGCCCTGAGATCTGGTTACAGCCCTAACTAAGGCACTCTTTGATTGACTTTAATAAAAAGGCTGACGGTTTATAGCTGGGCAGAGAGGAAAGTGGAAGGCAGGACTTCCTGGGATGAAGAAATGAACTCTGGAAGAAGAAAGAGAAAAGCCTTTTGCTTGGGCATATGGAGAGAGATAGAGGTGATTGTGAGCATGGAAGGATAGCCAGCTATGTGGCTGGATGAGGCAAGGTGAACAGACTAACTTAGATGAGTTAGCTGAGAGTCTGCCCAGCTAAGGCCTAAACATTGAAAAACTTAAAGGGTCTTAGCATATTTATTTTATGGTCCAAAGCCACCCAGAGTCTTAGATCTCTTTTTGTTAGGAGACATAAGCTGCCAGTCTACTACAGATTATGCCATTCATTATCAAAGTTTCATAGCTGAGGTTCTTTTAGAGAAATAGATTGCCATTCCAAGAAAAAAATTCATAATTTCTGACACTCATCTTTGTAATTCCTAGTCAATCTTATTTATCTATTTATAAGAGTTTTATGCATGTATATAATGGAATATAATCACATATGCCTGTCAGTTCTCTCCTTCAACTCCCCCACATCCTCAACAAGTCCTCCAATCAATTTCATACCTTTTTTGTTTGTTTGTTTATAACTCACCAAGTCCAGTTAGTGTTGTACATGTGTGCATAAGTATGGGGCAAACCATACTTATTTTTGTGATTATTGGAAGAATTGAGACTTAATTCTTAAATTTTTGGTGAATTCCCCATTTGTCTCATAATTTTTCTGTCATGTCATTTGTTTCTCACTGATAGACATGAGATTGTTTTAAGAACTCACTTAAGCCCCCTAGTTATTTTGAAGTCTCTCAGTTTGCAACTGTTTACTGTTCTGTTACCAGAGCAGAACATTGGGTCAGTTAGTAATGAGGCTAGGAGACTCAGGATCTTGGTAGGAAGAATACTCAGGAATTCAGGAATAGGACCCCATCCAATGGTGAGCATGCAGCCAGAGGCAAGGGAAGCCCCAGGAACGCTGACAGTCCCTAAATCCTGGGCTATCTCCAAGATGGCAGGACTCAGGGGTAACCTGAGAGACCTGCCTTCTTCTTAGGGGAAACAAATGGAGATTTTAAGAAAGTAGAATTGTGATCGACAGACATATAGAGAGGTACTTAAGAAGGTGCTTGTTCTTGGCAGCACGTCTAAAGATCAGGGCTAGAAAGTAGCTTAGTTGGTAATGCTTGCTTACCATTTCTGAGGCCCTGGGTTTGATCTTCAACATTACACATGATCAGGCATAGTGGCACATGTCCATACACCCAGAAAGAAAGATTCCAGGAGAGGTAGCACATTGCCTGTATCCTAGCACTTGGCAGGAGGAGGCAGGAGGATCAGAAGCAAAATGTCATCTTCAGTTTCAGAGCAAGTTTAAGACTAGCCTGAGCTGCATGAGAACTTGTCCCTTAACTAAACAAACAAGTAAGAGTAAAGCCTGTTAGGAATAGATCCTATTCCCTGAGTAGGGAATAGTCCCTACTCAGATTATGGGTGATTTCATTTTTTTTTTTTGAACTTCAGAAACATGTTCATGATTATGTTTGTTTTTATTTTCTTCCCATCTTTAATTATTGTTAAATATTTACGAGGGTACAAAGGTCCTTCCCTGTAGACCTTGGGGTGTAACCCCCCGATGATGACCTGCACACATCTCCGACTTTGAAAGTCTCATATTGTTCTCCACAAAGCTCTTGTGGAAGGATGCCTGCACACTGTGCTCTGCAGTCTGCTGGTGCTTGACTGGGACAGCGCTGGCGCCAATGTGAGGAGGTATCCCTGTAGCTTGCTTTTTCCTGCCTGATGGTAGAACTGAGCTACTATTTCCGCTTCTGTGAATCTACCTGTTGCTTATTGTGGTCTTCTTCTGATTGACAGGCATGAATTCTGGACTAGTCCCTTGGTGGTTACACATGGGACAAATGTATTCTCCCAGTTTATGAGGACTTGTAGCTTTTTCAAGCATCTCTCTGATCAGTAGACGTTGTGTATTTGCATGTGGTGCAGTTTATTCATCTTCTGCATTATAATTTATGCTTGGCTTTTGAAATGCCACGGATCATTTTGGCAACTCTCCAACAGTTTTGTCTGTATGGCACAAGGCATTTTATATGTATCTATACAAATATATCAAAATTATAAATATGCCTAAATTATACAAGAGTAACTAGCTTTAAATGTTATAATTTAAATTGTATGATTAAAAGAAACATGCGAGCCAAGGGCTTTAAAGAACACTCCACTCCCACTTGGTACTTACTCAGCTCTGGAGCTACAGAAATCAAAGGCCAGAGTCAAGCAATTATCTCATGTCCGTGGGTAGTGACCGTGAGGGGCTCTGCCTCCTTTCCATTCTGCTCTATTTTTGTCCTTAATAGCAGCATTTATCTCAATTTTAGTTTTCATTATTTTCTTTATGTTCATAATCTAAATAGGCTACATAAAACTCTCCTTCAGGAATACTGAAATCCCCACCTCCCTGTATCTGGTCTTTCTTAGGGAACTCTTCTGTAACCCTCTGCCTCATCCCATAAATTCCTGCATAAACTTGCTTTTCTTTAGTGCTGTCTAAAAGCAATGGGAAAGGGGGAAAACTGAAAATTCTTCCTCAGCAACCCTGCCTTCCTCAGTGGCAGCATGATTCTCATTAGTGGAGAAAGAAATATCCCTGTATATTTTTTTCTCTGAGGTGGGGGGAGAGGGAGAGGGAGGGGGAGAAGAGAGGGAGAGGGGGAGGGGGAGGGGGAGGGAGAGGGAGAGGGATTTCCTTGGCTGTTCAAATGGAGTCCTGAATCCTTCAGAGAATTAGACAAGAATTTAGAAGTATAAGATAAAGACTCTGAAGCCGGGCAGTGGTGGCGCACGCCTTTAATCCCAGCACTTGGGAGGCAGAGGCAGGCGGATCTTTGCGAGTTCGAGGCCAGCCTGGTCTACAAAGCGAGTCCAGGACAGCCAGAGCTGTTAAACAGAGAAACCCTGTCTCAAAAAACCAAAAAAAAAAAAAAAAAAAAAGATAAAGACTCTGTTATTGGTTCAAAAGACTAATGATGGCAGCAGGTCACAGTGGAGCAGGTGCGTTCCTTTAACCCAAGCACTGGGAGGTGGAGTCTGGCCAGCCTAGTGTATACAGGGAGTCCTAGGGGCCAGGGCTACAGAGTGAGAACTCATCTCAAAAGAAGGAGAAAGAGTGGGGTGGGGGTGGGGTGGGGGGAGGACAGAAATAAAGACAGGGAAAAAAAGATGAAATTGTCTAGCTAGAGGCTGGATCTTGAGCTGCTGGGGTTGTGGCAAGAGATGCTTTAAGAAGAAATATGGCAGATTTAAGGGAGATCCCATTCTCACTATTACCTTATCCCACTTTTTTGGTTTGTTTTGTGTTTGTTATTTTTAGTGCAAGGTCTAGAGAGATGCAGCTCAGTCTGGCTCTGAACTCTCAATCCTTGAACTCCTAATTATTAGGATTACAGGTATGTGCCACCGTGTCCAACAATAATCAGATATGAATGCTTAGGGGTGGGATAGGTGTTTAACAATTAGTATGTTTCTGAAATTTGGAGATAATATTTAAAGTCACCCATAATCTGATCCACTTGGACATAAGTTTTGTACGGGGTGATAGATATGGATTTATTTGCATTCTTCTACATGCTGACAACCAGTTAGACCAGCACCATTTGTTGAAGATGCTTTCCTTTTTCCATTTTATATTTCTGGCTTCCTTATAAAAAAATCAGAGTCCATAGGTGTGTGGACTCAAGTCAGAGCCTTCAATTCAATTCCACTATTTAACATGTATGTTTTTGTGGGTTTTATCCTTATTGCTCTGTAGTACAGGTTGAAATCAAGGATGGTGATAGCTCTTGATGTATTTTTATTGTATAGGATGATTGTAGCTAAAACTTGATTTTTTGTTTTGCCATATGAAATTGAGTATTGTTCTTTCAAGGTCTGTAAAGTATTGTGTTGGAATTTTGATGGGGATTGTGTTAAATCTGTAGATTGCTTTTGGTAAGATGGCCATTTTTATTATGTTGATCCTACCAATCTTTCCATCTTCTGATATCTTCAATTTTCTTCTTCAAAAGCTTCAAGTTTTTATCATACAGGTCTGATGGGGTGGTGTTAAGCAATCTAAATATCAATTAGTTGGTCTTGCTTGTTGTCTATTACTTACATTGTCTCTGATTGGTTAAATAAATGCTGAGGCCTGAGATTGAGCAAAGACAGAAATGTGTGGGACTAAGGTGTGCAGGCTTGAGAGACAGAGAGCATCTTGGGAGGAAGAATCCTCCGAGGAGAAGCCAGGAGCATGCAAGGAGGACATACACCATGGGGTAGATTAAAGAAGATCATTCTACGTGGCCTGGAACATCGGCATAGCATGGACAATAACAATCCAAACGGACATATGTATATATGGGGTCATATTTGGGTAATAGAATTATGAGCTAGCTTAGATGGGCTAGGATTGCACAATTCAGGCCAAGGCTTGTTAAAATCCATCCGGTGTCTGTATGCTCATTTATAATGCAGGTTAAGGATTAACAGCCACTGACCAATTAATGATAATCTAAATACTGGTAAATAATTTAATTAGCCATTTTTTTACACAGGTCTTTCACTTGCTTAAGTTAGAGTTACACTGAGATGTGAAGGGTGTTGTTTCCCTGATTTCTCTCTCATCCCTTGTCATTTGTATATTGGAGGGTTACTGATTTTTTTTTAATTAGTCTTGTATACAGCCACTTCACTGTAGGTGTTTATCAGGTGTAGGGGTTCTCTGGTAGAATTTCTGTGGTTGTTTATGCGTATTATCGTGTCATCTGCAAACAGCAATACATTGACTTCTTCTTTTCCAGTTTTTATCCTCTTGATCTCTTCTAGTTGTCTTGTTGCTCTAACTAGAACTTCAAGCACTATGTTGAAGAGTTACAGAGAGAGCAGGGAGCATTGTCATGTTCCTGGTGTTGATGGAACTGCTTTGAATTTCTCTCCGTTTAATTTGATATTGGCTATAGGCTTGCTGTAAATTGCCTTCATTATATTTAGGCATGTCTATTATATCCCTGACCTCTTCAAGACTTTTATCATGAAGTGGTATTGAATTTTGATAAAGGATTTTTTAACATCTCATGAGATGATCATGTGTTTTTTTTTTCTTTTTCTTTCTGTTTATATGGTGGATTACATTGACAGATTTTCATATGTTAAACCATATGAACTTGATCATGGTCAATGATCTTTTTGATGTGTTCTTAGATTTGGTTTGCAAGTATTTTATTGAGTATTTTTGTATCTGTGTTCATGAGGGAAATTGGTCTGTAATTCTCTTTCTTTGTTGAATCTTTGTGTGGTTCTGTGAACTCATAAAATGAATTTGACAATGCTCCTTCTGTTTCATTTTGTGGAATAATTTGAGGAGTATTGGTAGTAGCTCTTCTTCAAAAGTCTGATAGAATTCTGCACTAAAATCATCTGACCTTTTTTTGGTTTTTTGTTTTTGTTTTTGGTTGGGAGACTTTTAATGACTGCTTCTATTTCCTTGGGGGCTATAGTTCTATTTAAGTTGTTTATCTGGTCTTGATTTAACTTTGGTAAGTGGTATCTATTGAGATAATTGTCCATTTCTTTTAGATTTTCCAATTTTGTGGAGTAGAGGTATTTGAAATATGACCTAATGGTTCTTTGGATTTCTTTGGTATCCAGCACAATATCCTAGACCTTTTTACATGGGGGTTGGCTTTCAAAGGGGCAGATGAGGAAGCTGCTAGGCTTCTTAAGACCTTGACTCAGAACTCGCAATGACATTTTCATGGATTTAAATTAACCCAGAGAAAGAGATGAGACAACTCCACATTCAAAGGGAGGAAGGAAGATTTCATCTCTTTTTTTTTTTTTTTTTTTTTTTTGGTTTTTCGAGACAGGGTTTCTCTGTATAACAGCTCTGGCTGTCCTAGACTCACTTTGTAGACCAGGCTGGCCTCGAACTCACAGAGATCTGCCTACCTCTGCCTCCCAAGTGCTGGGATTAAAGGCATGTGCCACCAACGCCCGGCTAAGATTTCATCTCTTGATTGGCAAAAATACATTGTCAAAAGGCATATGGGATAGAATGGATTGACATGACCACTTTTAGAAACAATGTACCCTATGGGTAGAAAAATAAAGGGACCAAATGTTTTCTGAAACCAAGTGTGTTTCATATTCTCATAGAAAATCCAGCATTCAAGCTATATTGGAGCTCCCTGGCTGTGTGAGCAGAACAAGCTCAGAAGGGAGTCAGGACAATGAAAGTCATCAACTACTTAAGATATTCACTGTACTGTTTTAGTCTTTGTTTGAGCTCATCCTTTGCTTTCTTCCTCTTTTTTTTTTTTTTTTTTTTTTTTTTGGTGCTGTGAATGGAACCCAAAGCCTTGGGCATTCTAGTAAATGTTTGATCACTGACAGACCTTCAACTCATTTGGAGGAGTATTTTAAGTGATGAATCACCTCAAAAGGAAACCAGGTACATTCTTGAACAACTCTAAAACCTAGGCATGTTTATTGTGTGAAGCTGAAGGCTGTCTCTATGGCCAAACATTTGCCTTCCTGTGTCTCTTCCCCATAGCCAAATCTGTGCTCCTGTGACTCCTCCTATGGTCAGACATCAGGAGTTGCTGAAGTGAAAGACACCTTGTCCTAAGGACAGCACTCATTGCATTCAGATATTTTAAGATGTTCTTTTAAAGCTTTTTTAAATGATAGTAATTTATCTATTTGCAGGAAGAGGCCAGAGCACAACTGCAAGAGTCCGTTCTCTCCTTCCACCATATGGGTCTCAGGGATTAAACTCAGGTCACCAAACTTGGCAGAAAATGCTGTATCTACTGAGCTATTTGTCAGCCCAGATCTTTAAAGATAGTCTTGATTCAGGGCTCAAGACTTGCCAACTTTTAATCTGTGTTCCAGGTAGAGTGATGATTTCCAGGAATATGTGTTTCTAAAACGTAATTTGCAAACTGAATTTTCCTCAGTGTTTAGTAAGAAAGCAAGATGTGTAATACATTTCTGAAAGTTTTCAAATCTTTAATTGCTAAGGTTTAGATCTTGAATATCCCCAGTTCGTGATGCTGTTGGGAGTTGACAGAATCATGAGTCAAAATAAACCTTTCTTCCTTATAAGTTGATTCTCTCACAGGGTTTTGTCATAGTAATGGAAAGCTGACTAACACATAGATAATGAAGCCAATGATTTGATTAAGCATGTCAAACTTTTCCCTGGCTCACCCATTTGGTTTGATCTTATTGGGAGATCAATAAATCCCAATGTTTGGAATTTATCTTGTCTCTTTTTTTTCATGACTTAGTCAATGTTGTTTATCCTCTGTTGTTGGTATTGAGTGGGTATAGAAGTGGGGAAAAATACAAGTTTTTAGAGAAACAGAACTTTACTTTTGAAACTGACAAAAAAAAGCTCCCAGATACAATAAGCTCTTTATTTAATGCTTACTAAATCAATGTGAAAATGAGGGAGCAAGTATGTATAAGTAACTTGTTGAAAATTCACTTCCCCCGTGGGTGGTGCTTATGTAAAAAGGTGACTGAGATCCCAAATTAGGGTGAGGCTTTTACTGTTTGGGGAAGGTGGCTATAAAAAGATAAGAATAAAGAAAAGTACTATGAGCAATAAAAAGAATGAGATCTTAATCACAGCCTTATTACCCACGACAAGGGCCACAGGCAGCCTCAATTATGTCTTATGTTATTAAGTCAACAACCTCCAATTTTCTTGACAGCAATTTTTTTGGCGCCAATATTTTTGGTCTTTTGCCTCCAAATACTAGCCTCATATCAAAGCCAGGCAGCTTTAGAGTGTGTATGTGTGCTTAAGTTCTATAAATAGAAATGTGCTTGTGGGTATATGAAAAGAATAAAGCATTTATGCACCCACACTTAACTTTAAAAATATTCATTGTTGTATAATGTTTTTTAAAACATTAAAATAGATTGGTCTGAATTTATGAGGAGTACCATATATGTAATTAAAGACATTCTTCTTCAGTTTGTGTTACATGTGCTTCAATTCTTCAGGCTTAGTGAAAATGCATAGGAGAAAATGATATGTGTTTATAATAATAAAGGCATTACATGGGTTATTAATGTGTTGAAAATAATCCTTTTGTGTATTTAGTTTGACCAGTTTCACATATTTCTGTATATGATCACACAAGTGGCACACAGTCTCCAAAATTAGATAAATCAAATGCACCCTGGCTGAACACAAAACGTAATTTAAAAAGACATCCAATTCCCCTGGAATGTAATGAAGGAGAGAAGGTAGGTAGAGTTACAGAAGACACCCCCAGATTGATTCTGAAACCAGTAATGACAGTATCAGAACCAGGCAAATGTACTAAACGTCTCTGAACTGAACACTTTCAGTGGCAAATGGAGATTGTTTCCATGATGTGTTTGTGACAGGTTGTCTTTGTCACTGAGACAGGATTTAGAATCACCTAATATAGACTCAACTCTGAGTATGTCTGAGGGTGCTTCCAGAGGCTTAACTGAGGCAGGAAGACCCACCTTGCATGTGAGTGGCTCCATTCCCTGGTCTGGGATCCTGGAATGGGCATAAAGGAGGAAGCAATCTAAACACATGCACACACACACACACACACACACACACACACACACACACACACACTCACTCACATATGCTTCCTGACTGTGAAGCATGTGACCAGGCACAACCAACATGCTCCTGATGCTATGAGGGACTGTATCGTAAATTGTGAGGCCAAATAATCCTTCCTAAGTTGCTTTTGTCACGTATTTGTCCCAACAAGAAAAGTAGCTAATATAGTGTTTATGTATATAATGTGTATACATATGTTTATGTATATATATGTATATTCACACATATATAATTAAATTTAATATATTGAAATGTTTTTGAATGGTGGATATATATATATATATATGTATGTATATGGGATATATATATGGGGAATCTGTACCAGGCACAGTGGCAAATTGTATTCCCAGTAGCCAAGAGGCTGAGGTAGGAGGACCACAAATTCGAGACTAGACTAGACAGAGGGTTTCAGGCATGAACTACTTAGTGAGAGTTTATATCAAAGTTGAACCAAACAAAAAATTAAGAAACTTAGTATTCCTCGAGTCCAATCCCCTCTACAGAAAAAAAGACAGATATAATCTAAATATCAGTGAAAATCTATGTTCCAGGAACCTAAAAAAATTTAAAAATAAAAGGATAAACGCAGGCTGAGTTTCCTGGATTACTCATCACTTTCTTTGCTGACAATTGGAAAAGTGTCAGTTTGCTTCTGGATGGATGGTAGTTCCATCCAGGAAGGCAGCAATGCTCTGTGGGGCTCAGGAAACTCGTGTACAGGGGGTCTTTGTGCAGACTGTTGGTGTGAGTGCTGAGCCAGCTGCGGACAGAAGCAAACAGTTCAGACATGCTCAACTGTGGGTGATCACGATGTCTCCCAGAGGCAGCTGGCAGTGAACTGGGCCAGCACAAGCAGCCCTTTATCAAATTCTATGTTGGCAGCCCCGAGACACAATCCCCGATTCACTTCATCCCTTTGGACATTGCAGTCTTAGGCCCTTTTGGATTTTTGCTGCTGAAGAGGACAGGGCATGTGGTAAGTGGTTGTCACAAAGTAAGATGTGTGTGTGTGTGTGTGTGTGTGTGTGTGTGTGTGTGTGTGTGTGTGGTGTGTTTGTGTGTGTATGTGAGTGTGTGGTATGTGTGTGGTGTGTATGTGTGTGTTTGTGTGAGTGTATGTGTGTGTGTATGCGTATGTGTGTGGTGTGTGTATGTGGTGTGTATGTGTGTGTGTGTGAATGGTGGAGGTGGAGTGTTTATGTGTGCTTGTGTGTGGGGGTCATAAGTCAGCATTCAGTGTCTTCCTCAGTTAGTTCTCTACATTACTTTTGAGGCCGAGTCCCTTACTGAACCTGGGGCTCACCGACTAAGCTAGACCACCTGCCCACAAGCTCCAGGGATGCTCCTTTCTCTGCCACCCTAGTGATGTGATGACAGGCGTGTCCCTTGGGCCCATCTTTTTATGTGGGCACTGGGAATCTGAAGTCAGGTACCCCTGCTTTCACAGAGAGTACTTTACCATCTGTGCTGTCTCTCTGTCCCCAATGGAGGGTTTTCTTCAGACTAGGGAAACTCTTGATATAAAAAACAACCAAAGTAACAGCAAATAAGACAACGCCAGACAGTGCAGCTCCTGAGCAAATGCTAGAACCATTTGCTCTAACATAAGCAAACGCTTTGGCTGTTGTTGACGACTGTCTATAATTGACAGGAGTTGGTAAGCTAGCCTAATAGTCTTAGCATTTCGTAACTAGAAGATAGAATCCAGGTGGGGTAAGAATGCGACAGGTCATTGGTAGAGACGTTTCTACTTTCATTCCAGTGGAAAAGTTCAAATTAGATCAAATCCCCATTGGGGATTGCGATCCAAAGCATTTGTGCCGCTGGGGCAGGGGTCTAACTATATGAGCAGCCAAGCTCCTGAGCTTGTCTAGGCTGTTCTGTGAAGCATTGTCTCCAACTGTGGTGTACATACTAAACAGTTCCTAATTTGATAGATTTTTGTGCTTCTAGAAAGTTCTCAGGATCTGGTTGTAATTGTGAATTATAACCTTTATTTATTAATATCTATAAACACATACCACCCACCAACTCTAACCCTTTAGAAAATATATCAGTCCTCAAGCGCAGGCCTGTTGAGGGAAACTGGTCAGCAGTCTGTCTGCAGGAACACCACAATAGCAGTCGCTCTGTGGTCACCTGGCTCTGGCATTGCTATGGCAGCCTCACTCCAGCTTGGCTCTAGGCCTTTCCAGTCAGTTGAGACTGTATGCTGTGCCTTGTGGCCTAGTCCTTGGCACCAAGGCTTCTGCACTAGGCTGACAGCCCAGGTGCTGGCCACCTGAGCTTGCCACCTCAGGGGCGGGGCTGTAGTCTCATGGCCTACGAGCTGGCCATTGCTGTCTCTCACTTGAAACCGTGATCTCTTCACCTAGCACACTTGCCTCACGTCTTGGTCTCTCAATTGGAAGCTGTGGGCCCATGTACAGACATAGGGTCAGGCGGCTCTGCTCCTGCCACAGCTCTCCTCAGCGGTTGATTCTCATGAAATTTCTCTGAGCAGGTCCTAAGCCATGCCTCTGGAGCCAGCCCAAGCTTACTTGTGGCAGGAGCCCCTTTTCCACAGCCTTTTCTCGGCCTCCATCTTGCTGTCTCCTCGGCTGGTCTCAGTTTGTGTGCTGAGGCCCGACCACCTGATTCTTACCACCTCAGGGATGGTTGTGGCCAGGGCTAACCTACATCTCTGTTGGAGTCTGGCCTTTTCCTCAGTGCCATCAGTTGGCATGATCCAATTCACACCTCTGTCTCTCATGCTCTCTCTCTCTTTGGGCTCTGCTGCCATGCCCTTAAGTAGGGTGCTGCTCTCTTGATTTCTGATGGGTCTTGAGGTTTCTCAAGGTCCCTGGCCATGCCCTTCTGCAGGGTGTTGTTCTCCTTGACCCTCAGCGCCAAAGTTTTTCGTGCTCCAAAGCAAGGCTTCACCTTGCCTCAGTCCAATCCACCTAGACTGCAATCTTTCTAGTGTCTTTCAAAGTGTGGCAGTGTCCAGCAACTGAACAGTGTCGAGAAGCAATGCCAAGTCAAAAATCCATTCCAGTTTCCTGGTCTTTCCTTGTTACTCAGGAGGACCATGTGCTCTGCCAGGTGTCTTCCACAAGTCACATGCCTCCTTTAAAGAGACTGTCCTTCAGAAGCCCCCACATATTCACTAAAGAAATCTAACCCCCATTACATCTGGTCTTGGGGGCACTACAAGGCCCAAGACTTCTGGAGACTGGGGGCCAGTAAGAGAGAAACTGACACCATTCCAATTTGATCACCACCATCTACTAACTTACTGTAATTTTTAATCCATGATTCTCTAAAAGCCAACACAACATTATAAATTATAAATTGCTCTGATATATTTCATAGATACTTGTTAGAGCTAGTGGTTCTCAATTGGGAGAAAGCATGACTTCCAATGGGACATTCAGAAACAGGGGTCATTGATTGTCATGATCACTGGGAAATATTATTGCTATTTGTTATGAGGGATATGCTATGCCAGGTGCCTGATAATGTATGAGAGATGTCTGAACAATGAAGAGTCACCCCCCCTAAAATACCAGAGAGCCCCCAATGATATAAACTAGCCAGTGGAGAAGAAGCTGCACCTGATTGATTGCAGCCTCTGCTAATCAGTTTTTCAGTATCTATAAACTTTGGGGGATCTAGCCAATACCGAAATCTGCAGATGTTGAGCTCCCTAGTAGAATATGGTATCTATGATATTTGTAGAGAACTCATGCACATCATCTTGTACATTTTAAGTCATTTCTAGATAATCTATGATGCCTAACACAAAGTAAATGCTATGCAAATGGTTGCTGTATCATAAACACTGTATTGTTCAGAAAATGATGGCAAGAGAACATTTATGAAGCTTTAGTACATATGTAATTGTTTTGCAAACACTTTGACTATTGGTTGCTTGAGTCTATAGATAAGAACCTGTAACTATAGAGGGCTGATTATATAGCTGAATAACTGGTCCTGTCATGTGTTCGGTTCATCTTCCCAGTGAGAAGAGTGACCTTTCTGTCTCATGCACCACATGTGGTACCTCGGGGGATGCATTTCCCCAGCAGAGGATGAGCTAAGTAGGAAAGATACAGGAAGCTTGACAGGTTAGACTCACCACAATTCTAAATGAAAAACCAGTTATAGATATGAGAACACAGCAGAAGATGAAGTCATGACTTATCATATGGGAAAGATAATTTGGTAACAAGTTTTTGAAGGCAGGGAACATTTAAATTAACGTAGTCAGCTTGTGACTGGTGACCCTCAGAAGGCTGAGGCTGTTCAGTTGGTAAAGTGCTTTTCATGAAAGCAGAAGGATCTGTTTGGTTCCCAGAAATCACATTAAAGAAAGTGCGGTGCTCCTAGCACTAGAGAGTCAGAAGCAAGTGGATCCCTGGCTTTTGGGCCACCCAGCCTAGCCTACCTGGTGAGCCTCATGTCAGTGAGAGACCCTGTCTCAAAAAACAAAACAAACAAACAAAAATAACAAAGTGAGTAATGGATGGCTATTAAGGAATGGCACTCAAGGTTGTCCTTTGGCCTTGCATGTGAACACGCACACACACACACACACACACACACACACACACACGCACATATGCACACGCACACGCATGCACACATGCACGCACACACAGCTTTCACATCTGATACTCAAGAAACTAGTAAGTAAACAATGAGACAGCAGATCTTTTTGAACCTCCATATTAAGTTCAAGGAAGGCTCTGGAAAGGTGTAGCTGGGCCATTATGGTTGAGGCCAGAGAAGATTGGCTTATATTGGCTTAGTCTTAGGAACATCTAGGAAGAACAAACACGTCTCTGGCACCCCAGCAAGCAGTATGGCGATCCTTAGACTCCAGGCTTCCCCTCATCACCCTGCAGAGCCTCATAGGAGTTGATCTGTCACTAGTCCCATCTCATGACATCCAACATCTATAATAATTGTTAAATATGTTAATCTCATTTTCAAAATAGGTTATATAATTAAAATAATATGTGCATAGCCCCATGGTCACACATACTCAGGGAGATGTGAGCTCTGAGACTGAGTGTTTTTTCTAACATGGACCTCCTAGAAAGCTGGACAATCATTCAGGGCCACAGCAACACTGTCTTTTCTGCATGAGAACTCTGCAAGTTGCTGTCAGCAGCAGTTTAAGAACCAGGAAATAGCTGGGCATGGTGGTCCACGCCTTTAATCCCAACACTTGGGAGGCAGAGGCAGGTGGATCTTCGTGAATTCGAGACCAGCTTTATCTACAAAGTGAGTTCCAGGACAGTCAAGGTTGTTTCACAGAGAAACCCTTTCTCAAAAACAACCAACCAAACAAACAAACACAAACCAAACAAACAAAGAAAAAAACCAAAAACCCAGGAAACACTTGGACATTTGTAAATGTCTTTTTGCCCTGCTTGGACATTCACATACATGAAGTTCTATGCCTCAGCTGTACAAGTTAGGGGTGTTCACAGTGTGTGTTTGTGTGTATGTGTGTGTGTATTTGTGTATGTTTTGTGGGTTCAGACATATTTCTTGTCTAACTGTAACATACCCAGAATGATGCTTGCTACAATCGGATGTACAGAGAAAACACTTCTTGTCTTATTGTACAATCTCTGCCTTTCTCAAGTACCTTCTACTGCTAGCAACCAAACAAAGCAAAAGAACTAAGAGGACTCAACTAAACAGTCCGCCTGGTTTAAACATTAGATGCATACCTTATTTCTGTCCTTTGTGCACTGTGGACTTTGATCTGTG
>CAJQZJ010032551.1:3893582-3930477 GCA_907164525.1 Lophiomys imhausi
TAGGTTTCAAAATAACTTCCTGGAATTCTGGCTGGGATTGCATTGAATCTAGAGATTAAGTGGGAAAGAACTGACACTGAATAATGTGGAGTCTGTTTATCTATTAACATGGAGTATCTTTTCAATATTTTGGTTCTTTGATTCTTCATCAGTGTCCTACAATTTTACAATATAAAAATGGTAAATATTTTGCTATAGCAAAGCATTTTATTTTGGGGTAGCAATGTTGACACTGTGTTTTTTATAATTTTTAATTTTACTTGTACATTGCTATTAGTGGGAAAGAAATTGGCTACTGTATAAACTGAGCTCCTAATTGTACAATAGCCCATGTGAACAACCATGTCATGTGTAAAATAGTATATATTTTTAGTTCCCTTGTCCCATTAAGAAGTCAAGTAAAGAGTTCTTGCTGGGAACTGAATCAAGCACAACCTGAATGTTTGATTCCCTAGTCTCCAGAACCTTAGGAAAATTAATTTCTGGACTTTTTAAAGAAGCTTTTTCTTTATTTACACTAATAAGGTACTTACTTACAGAATCATGTTGATAACTTGTGTAAGTGTATGAGTAGATGTAAGTAGTAGTAAAAGTAGACTTTTCTTTTAAACACCTGGCAAAATAAAAAGATATGGTAAATATTTTCCAAATTTTGCATGTCAGTGTATCTAATTTTATACTTAGTATATTTCACTAAATTTTGTTGCAAAGGCCTTGTGTTTTTTAAAATGTGTCATAGAAACTGATGAGATTGTAATACAAGTAGATGTTATATATTCCAGTTTCATGTATGTATGAGTGGAATTCTAAATGGATTTTCTGATGATTTGCCCTGTCAGCCTTCTCCTAAAGCCTGCTTGAATTTAATGTAGACCAAGAATTGGAATTCCTAGATGAATTAGTGGGAGGTATTTTATGGCAGCCTGAGATGACTTACCCGGCATGATTGATATGATTCCTAGTCTTTAAAATATGCTGTTTTACAGCCAAGGATGTGGTCTGCTTTGGTGAATGCTCCTTTTGCATATTCTCCTGTTGATTGGGGTAATGTATGAAGGCCTGTTAGATCAGGTTGACTGGCACCATTCAGTGCAATTGCATCCTTACGGAATTTCTTCTTGTTATATCTGTCAATAGCAGGCCATGTGTTGAAGACCTAGTTATAATTGTGAATTGATCTATTTTCTCTTGCAATCCTATTAGCTTCTCTCTCATGCAGTTTTTTTTTGGGGGGTGGTAGTGTGTATGCATGTATGTATTTGTTCACGTATGTGGATGCATGTGTATTTAGGCACACATGCACATGTGTGAGAGCAAATGAGGAGGCCTGAGGATGAGATCGAGTATCTTCCCTGATTGCTCTTCACTTTATGTACTGATGATCTCGAACTGAACCTGGAGCCCACAGATCACGATGGCTAGTCTAGCCAGCCACCTTGCCCTGAGTATGCCCTCCTTGTCTGTGCTGTTCAAGTCCTGGGACGCAGGCAGCTGCACACACATCCAACTGTTACCTGGGCTCTGGGATCTGACTCAGGTCCTCATGCATGTGAAGCAAGCAGTTAACACTCAGGGTCATCCCCACAGCCCTACCTCACATGTTTTGATACTCTTTATCGCATGATGCACAGGAAGGGTTTTCACATCTTCTCCGGGAACTAACCACAACACCTGACATGCTCTGTAGCTTTTAATTAGCTTATTGAAGCAGTCCACATTAAAATGGTTATTGATAAATCTAGATCATTGCTTCTTTTATAAGTAACTGCTTTATCATCTCTTTCTTTCTTTGGACCCAATCTTGCTTTGTATCCAGACTGGCCTAGAGCTTGCTATATGACTCAGACTGGTTCTGAACTCACAATCAATCCTCCTGCCTCAGTTGGCCAAATGTTAGGGTTACAGGCATTCACCATCACAACTTGCCAACTTGCTAATTACCTTTATGCTTGTTCCTTTTGTGTTTCGCAGTAATTTCTTTTCTTTCCTTTCCTTTTGTAAAATTTTTATTTTTTATTTTGTCAGTGTTTCATAGGCCACTTTGGTCTGGAATTCACACGCAGACCAAGATAGCCTTTAACTCCTACTTCTCCTATCTTACCTCCTAAGTGCCAGGATTAAGGGTGTATGCTTCTGCACTTGGCAGCACAGTTGCTTCTTAAAGAGTCTATTTCCAGTTCCTCCCTAACAGCAGCATTATTTGCCTTACTTATCCATAAGACATTACCACCTACATTTGTTTATTTTAAACAAAACTTTCAGTCACATGAATTAAAGATGAGAAAAATAAAATATTTTTGAGACAAAGTCTCATATGTCCCAGGCTGGCCTCAAACTCTCTGTGTAGCTGAAGGTGACTTTGAAATTGTAATTCTCTTGTGGGTTTCTTTCTCACAGTCTGATGACAGATAAACACTTCTCTCTTGGTTTATGTAATCCCAGAGACTGAAGCCAGGGCTCCATGCAAGAAGCCTATCAACCAACGTACATTTCTATGCCTTCATTATTTTTTAATTTAATTTATTTTCTTTTAAACAGGGTCTCTATATAGCCTGTGACCTGCCTGGAACTCTCTATGTAGCCCAGGCTGGTCTCAAACTCATAGAGATCCACCTGTGTCTGCTTCCTCATCACTGGAGTTAAAGGCGTGCTCCGCCACAACTAGCTCTCTTCATTGATTTTTTTTTTGAACCAGTGTAGCACATGATTCAAAAACGTGAAGAATATTCATAATGTACAGTGAAATTTTTTCTCTTGCCCATCCTTGTCTCCCATGAGGTGGCAACAGAAATGGTTTCCTACTTATCTTTCCTAATATATTCTCTGCATACAAACAATGCATATTTGAACTATTTCATATTCTTTTTACTTTTTGCCAAAAAGTGACAGAATATAAAAGCCTCCCATTTTCACCCATACTCAGTAGCCTTCCCAACAGAACGCTGCTCCACTCTGTGAGTACACGTGTTTTGGGGATGTGCACTCTACCTCCAGCGCTGGCATTGGGTAGTCAGAGGGTGGCCCATTCTTTTGCCAGAGACATATGAAAACTGGACAAGAGATCCAATTCAGGATAAGGAACAAACTGAACTGTTTTTCTGGGCCTCCAAGAAAATCTCTTCCCTCTGGTAGAGCTGTGTGGAAGCCTCAGACTGTCTCTGGACACGGCTGAGCAGCACAATAAAGACAAAGTAGATACTTTGGGGGCTGAAACTGGAGAAACCAAAGAGCGTGGATTAAACCAACCTCTAGACCTGATTTGGTGTCATTCTTGAAAGTACAAGAGGAGAGGGCAATGCTGTCTCTAACAGTCTAGTGCGGGACCAAGAGGCAGGGAAATGGGAGCTGTTGCATTTAATATGAGGGCGTTCCTAAGCCAGCAGTGCTGTCTGGACAGGCCTTTGCTTCACATCAGTAAACCAAGCCAGTGTATCAGTTCTCTGCTACATGGTAGCTCACAGTTTGAAACGCTCCCCCACATTTATTTGAGAATAACTTGTAAGATAGGGTACAGGTCCACCCCACACAGATGAGGAAAGGAAGGGGTGGACAGCAAAGTGCTTGTGTTATGAGAACGGAGGACAGCTTTTTGTGGTATGAAAATGAGGAATCATACCTTTTATGGTACGAGAGGAACAACTGGACTTTCCTTCCAGACTTGTTTCCATGTTAAGATTATCTTCCTTAGCTGGCCATACTGGCACACATCCCTAATCTCAGCATAGCAAAACTGTCTCAGACACAAAAATTTAAAAAAAGCTTACCTTCCCTCAAGCAATAGTTACATTTTTTAAAATTGCTATGCAATAAAATGTAATACTTGGCAGGTGCTACTTAAGGGAGAAGGGTTTTTTTTTTGTTTTTTGGCTCACAGTTCTATCCCACCATGAACATAAAGGCACGGTAGCTGCAGAAGCACAAAGCAACAATTCCTTACACCTTGGCAGATCAAAGAGCTGAGGAGCCTGGAGCAGAATCAGAGACGTTTGCACCTGTGAACACCATTTAGCACCAAACCATACTTTAGGAACGGCGGGGCTGGAAGGTTCTGAAACTTTGGGACATGGGGAGGAGGTGGAGAGCCCTCTGGAAGGATCCACTGTGGTTGTCAAGGCTTTGACCACTCCCATGATGTGGCCACCAACCATGGGTTGCATCTTCAAGTTTTAACTTCCCAGGTGACAATGGGCCAGCCCCGATGGACATTAAGCTGAGAGTGGAGGGAGGATAGAGTCCCCATTACTTAGTAGTAGAGCTGCCATGTGTCTAAGTGTGCTCTCTGATGCTGTAGCTGAATGCCACTGGTAGGGGTACCTCTAAGATAGAAGTTTATTTGGTCAATAGCTCAGAAAACAGAGAAGATGGGAGCATGGTGGCAGCATCTGCTTGGTGATTGCTGGGGCCTTTTTGCTACATTGTGACATGGGAAGGGTGTCACATGTAGGAAAGAGAGCAGGCATGTAACTCAGGTGTCTCCTTCTTGGCTTTCAAAGCACAAATGAGGCTATGGGGACCCCTCCTCATGTCCTCAACTGAATCCTTGTCACCTCTCAAAGGCCTCACCTCTAAATACATCAACATAGGGTTTCTGGAGGTTATGTTTTTAACACACAAAATTCTGGAGAGTACATCTAAACCATTACAAAGTGCTGGGCTAGAGAGCCATGACCACCACCACTACAAACCTTCCGTAGCCTCCAGCCACCCCCCCCCCCCCCCCCCGCCCTCTCCAAAGATGCAGGCTGGTAAAATCTGTGGCTACCCTTCAGATACCTCCTCTTGCTGCAAATATTTTCTCCCTGGTGTTTCTTTTAATGCTGCAATTAATCTAAAATGAATTCAATCCAAAAGGCAAGAATGGAGTCAATGATGGGGTCTAGGAGCTGATCTCAATTCACAGCTGAGAAAAAAGCGTGTGTGAACAACAGCATCCTTGGTTTAAAAATGGACTTCCCGAGCTACATCTGGGTTTAATGAAGAGAGTCCTGTGGATGTGAGTTGAGCATGTACTACGCATACCCTTTTTGTGTCTACACTGGACTGGGCATACCACAATGGCATGGCTGTCTTTTGTTTTTAACCTCAGGTTCATTTTTAGATCCTAAAGCACAAATTGGAATCCAGGAAGTGTGAATTTTCTTGAACTAACCTGAAGAAGGATTTTTCTCAGTCTCTTCAAAATGAAGCTGCAGAATTCACAACAGTTTTAATTATAACACACTAAATAAATATAATAAGCGACTCTTTGCTCTGAGGTCGAGGTCTCTATTTTTATCTCCATCTCCAGTGTTCTGAGTGGGCTATTGGGTGGCTGAACATCAACAACTTCCATGTCACTGCACTACATTGCTAAAGCAAATCATTTGTACAAACAGGAAAATGGAGCAAGAAGGTTTTAAACATTCTTTTAAAAGAAATTGTCTTTTCAAGCCAACCACAGTGGTTCGCACTTGTAATCCCAGCACTCAGGAGGCTGAGGCAGGAAAATCATGAGATTGAGGTCAGTCTGGGCTATATAGTAAGACACTGTCTCAAAAAAACAAAACAGAAAAAACCATTACTACTATCTCAATGACAATGAAAACATAGCCCTGAAATAAACTTAAAGCTTTTTCTTTCTTTCTTATTTTCAATAGTTCCTGGAAAGGGGAAAATAAAATATCCTTTTTTATTCAATGTTTTCAAGGGCTTTGAAGAGAAAGGTCTCCCCAGTTGTTGCCACACCCAGATCCAGAAAAAGGCAGGGCCACTGAGCAGAATATCCCCACTGTAGCTAGCTCGAGCATAAGAAAAAGCCTTATTGTTGCCCCATGTTGCCTGCTCTTGACCTTTTTTTTGTAGTAAAAGTTTTGTTTTTTTTAAATTTATTTATTTATTACTTCAGGTTACATCTCCATCACAGTGCCCTCTTTCCACCCCTCCCAGTCCTGCCCTCCCACCCTCTACCCCCTATCCCTTCCATCCCACTCCTCTGGAGTGGAGTGTCCCTACATAACAGTCCCCGACCCCAGTTTAGCAGTCGTATGAGGGCCAAGAGCTTCCTCATACACTGGGGGCCTACAAGGCAGCACCACTAGGGCAAAGTGTCTCATTGACAGGAAACAAAGTCTATGTTCATGTTCCCTTTGGAGCATTGGTTGTAGTATAGTTATCCTGTACTATATAGCTAAAATCCAACTATAAGTGAATAGATGCTATGTGCATCCTTCTGGGTCTGGGTTAGCTCACTCAGAATGAGCTTCTCTAGTCCCATCCATTTGACTGCAAATGGCATGATTTCATTGTTTCTGATGGCTGAGTAGTATTCCATTGTGTAGATGTACCACAGTTTTTTAATCCATTCTTCGGTTGAGGGACATCTGGGTTGTTTCCAGTTTCTAGCTATTACAAATAAGGCTGCTATGGACATAGATGAGGAAACTTCCTTGTGATTTGGTGAGGAATCATTTAGATGTGTACCCAGAAGTGGTATGGCTGGGTCCCAAGGCAGAGCTATTCCAAGTTTTCTAAGATATCGCATACTGACCTCCATAGGGGCTCCCCAAGCCTGCACTCCCACCAGCAATGGAGGAGTGTTCCCCTTTCTCCACACCCTCGCCAGCATGTGCTGTCATTTGAGCTTTTGATCTTAGCCATTCTGACAGGTGTGAGATGGAATCTCAGAGTCGTCTTGAGTTGCATTTCTCTGATGATTAAGGATGCTGAGCATTTCTTCAAGTGTCTCTCAGCCATTAGGGCTTCCTCCTTTGTGAATTCTCTGTTCAGCTCTTCTCTGCATGCCCTCAAGAAGGGTCAATTGGAGTGCTTTGTGTCTATTCCTGTGTGCATCACAGAACCAATTCCTAGGGATTATCCTAAGGAAGGGAGGGAACAATGGTGGAAAATCTGATGGTGGGAGAAGAGAACAGGCATCAACAGGTTCGCTCACTTAATTTTCGAAGCACTCCATACTACAGGCGGGGAAATGGAGGTCTGTGGGTGTGCATAGCTGAAGACCACACTTCAGTGAGTAGGTAAAGATGACTGCACTCCAGCCCTGTTGAGGCCTAAAAGTACAGTCATGTGCTACCTAACAGTGCTCATGATGCACCCATAAGATTACGTCACCAAGGGCAGAGGTGATGGCTCAGTGGATGAAATGATTTAAAAGCGTGAGCGCCTGGATTCAAGCCCAGTAACTAGTCCATGTTAAACAACATGACAAACAAACAAACAAAAACAGGTGTGGTGGGACATACTTATAGTCCCAGAGCTAGTGCGACAGAGAGAGGTAGATCCCTGGGGCTCAGTAACCGGCTAGCCTCGCCTACATGGTGAAGTCTAAGCAAGTGAGAAACCTTGTCTCCGAAATAAAAATGAATAACAACAGAAGAGCAACAGCCAAGGTTGATCTCTGGCCTCTGTGCTCAGATGCCATAGGTGTACATGCACACAGATGAGCACACGTGTGCCAATACACATAGCTAAAACATTAAGAGGGATTCTATCACCTGACGATGTTGCGGTCATTTGGCTCATGTACGTACACTCTTGTGTTCTTACACAACAGTGAAATCACCTAGCAGCCCATATCTCAGAGTAGCCGGTGTTCCTGGGTGCATGGCTGTAGCTGAAGTGCCTTGATTGAAAAGGTTTGTTATTGACTGGATGAAGAGTTTTATGCAAATATAGCCTTCATTTTGAGGGCTTAAATCATGCGTCACCATGCATAGTTATTAAATTAATTATTTCAGAACAGAAAGAGCTGTGTTTAATGCCTTCTTACAAATTTTAAGTTGTAAAATGCACCTAAGATAACTGGAGCATCTTGACCATTCTCCAGTGTCCAGTTCAGTACTGTTAGCATAGTTAGTGCCACAGTCGATCTCTGTGGCTTTCTCATCTTGAAAAACTGAAATTCTATAGCCATAAATAACACCTCTTATTTCCCATCTCTCCCGTCCCTGGCAACCAACATTCTGCTTTCTGCTTCTATGAGTTTAACTACTGCACGAGAGCAGACCTATGTGCTATTTGTCTGTTGGTATTCCCAGGCCAGCCCATGCTGTAACATGTGCTGGAACATCCTGTCTAGCTCACTGTATGGGTGAGCATCCTTGCCACCCATTCATCCATCAGTGGACAGTTGGACTGCCACATCTTTGGGTGACTGAATGATGCTGATACAAAAGTGGGTCTGCACTACCTCTGGAGAGTCTTCTTTAAGTTCCTTTGGCTACACACTCAGAAGCTGATCTGCTGGCTCATGTGTGAGCTCTAGTGTGAGGAACCACTCTTCTGTCTTCCATAACTGTGACACCATTTCACATCTGACTGATGGTCACAGGGATTCTGGTTTCCCTACATTCTTCCCAACTCTTGTCATTCTCTGTGTTCAATAGTGGCCATACTAATGAATGAGAGATGGTACCTCAGAATGGTTTTTGTTCTTCTATTTGTCCTCCCTCCCTTTTTCCCTCCCTCCCTTCCTTCTTTTTCTTCAATTTTGGAAACATTTTGAGATCAAAGAGTGGAGATCAAACCCTGGGCCTCAGGCATCCCAGGCATGTGCTGTGCCACTGAGCCACACCCCAGTCCCTCACTGTGACTTTGATTTGCATTTTCCTACAGATCAGTACTGCTAAGCATCCTTAGATATGCTTGTTAGCCAATTTTTTTTTTCTGTAAAAGATGCCTATGAGAATTAGATAGGGATCACATTCAATCTGCATACTGCTTTGGGCAATATTGACATTTTAGTAATGGTCTTCTAATCCATGAACATGGGCTGCTTTCTATCTACTTTAATCTTTCATTTATTTCTGGAATATTTTGCAGGTTTTAGTGTAAAATCTTCTGTCTGCTGGTTAATTTTTAAGTATTTTATTCTTTTTAACTCTGTCACAAATGAAATTATTTTCTTAATTTCCTTTTCTGGTTGTTCATTGTTAACACAGGAACATGGAACTGAATTTTAGATGTTGGTTTTGTGTCCTGAAAGCTTACTGATTCACTTCCTTGCTCTAACACTTTGCTTATGAAAATTTTGAAGTTATTTTTATTCATATGCAAGGTCATGTTTGTGAATAAAGATTTTACTTATTTTGATGCTGATGTTATTTTCTCTTTTTCTTATTTTACACATATTTTCATGTATGTGTATTTATGGGTGTGTGTTCACATATATGTATGCCTTGGGGATCCAAGCTCTGATTCTCATGCTTGTATGGCAATTGCTTAACTAAGTTGTAGGTTAGGTTTTGTTATTGTTGTTTTGTTCATTTGTTTTGTTTTGTGACCTTGACATACATTAGAGTCATTTGGGAAGAGTGAACCTCAATTGAGAAATGCCTCTATCAAATTGCCTTTAGGTAAGTCTGTGGGGCAGTCTCTTGATGAATGACTGATGTGGTGGGCCCAGCCCATTGCAGGTGGTGCCACTGCTGGACAGTGGTCTTAGATGATAATACAAGAGGTAAATGGAGAGTCATAAGGAACATGCCAATAAGAAGCATTCACATCTTCTTCTTCGGTTCCTGCCTCCAGGGAGCTTTTGAGTTCCTGCCCTGACTTCCATTCATGATGATAGGCTGAAAGACCCTTTCTTTTCAAAGTTCCTTTTGGTCATGGTGTTTATCACAGATACAAACCATCTCCCCAGAGTTGATGTTTTAAGGATAAAATATAAAAGAGAAGGAATTTCACAGTCAGTCAAACTGAAATTCGGAATTCAATCCTCACACATTTTCTTGAATGCTTCCACCTGAGGGACATGACCCCTTTAGGGGGAGGTCACATATCAGATATCCTGCATATCGGACATTTACATTGTGATTCATAAGCGTAACAACATTGCAGTTATGAAGTAGCAACAAAAATAATTTTATGACTGGGGGGTGGGGCGGTCGCCACAACATGAGGAACTGAATTAAAGGGTCACAGCACCAGGAAGGTTGAGGACCAATGATCTAAGCTGTTTTCCTTTGCAGGTTTCTGTCTCAGAAATGAGCAACAAGCCCATTAGCCGGCTGGAGCTGCCTGCCCAGTTAGGCTAGGAACACCTTGAGAAGGATGCAGTATCTTTCATGGAGTTATCAAAAACAACGACAGAAAAAAATAAAATAAAACAAAACAAATAAGAAACAAGGGCATGCTCTCACAATGACCTTCACTTAGTCATCGATTCATCAATCCAGCAGAAATGTTGTTAACTCAGAGTTACATGGTACCACTGCTTTGAACTAAGACACCAGGCTAAAAATAAAAATGGAGTCACACGAAAATTCCCTGTCTCCAAGCTCAGGGTAAGCTTTTTATCTGGCCTTCCAAGAAATCAGGATTAGGGAGAGAAAGGCAGAATTTCACAAATAGGCCAGTTTCAATTGCCATGACAATGAAGTTCTTTCTGCACCCATCCTTACACTGAAAGTGTAACTGAAAATAACCTGCCATTTACCAGCTGCTTTCCTATTATTCTCTTTAAAAGCAACTTTGAAATGACCACTCTGTTTTTTTATTTTATTTGTTTCTGTTTCCATTAGCCTGATTCTTCCCATATAACTAACATCTTATGTTCAGCTAATTGGGATATTCATTGTATTTATTTGCTTTAAATTAATTAACTGCCCATTTAACTATCTAATTAATTGTGATGCCAAAGATCAACATGCCCTTGTGCATGTTCGGGAAGCACTCCACCACCAAACTGCACCCCAGTTCCACTTTGTTTTACTTTATCAAAAGAAATGTTGTTCAGTCCAGAATAAAAGAAAAACCAGTTAATACCTTCAAACTCTCTGGTTGTAATATTGTCTCCTGACAGTATACTTAAGTCAGGGTTCCAGGGTTGGATTCTAACGATCATTGGATGCTTGGGGAACTCCCTCGGCTCATGTTTCTAATGCTATGGTTATTGCTCTGTTGATACGCAGCCTTGGTCCTGAGTTCTACTGCAGCTTCTTGGCTGGAAGTCTGCATTTGCCTCCCTGTTTATTACTTCAGACTGAGCTTGCCTGTCCATTTATTTCTTGGGATGTGAACTCTGTAGGTCGGAGCCAATAGATTCCCTTCTCTGCCCAGGTCAGGGTCTCAAGCCTCTCTCTGCCATGAGGGTCTATAACTTGTGCTGGTACCTGCTCTACTTGAGGGCTGTATTACATGAAATAATGGGATAAACCATACATAGGTTTTTTTTTTTTTTTTAGTGTTTCAAAGCAGTTTTTTGTTTTTTTCTGAGCAAAGTAGTATTTGTTATTCACACTCCCGTGTTGTCCGGTGGTATAAACAAACAGCCTCGTAATGGGTCTCACCCCTTCCAGTCCTCATGAAGGACCAAATTTTCCCACTCTTTCATGGAGAGTCCCTTGTTGGGTGTCACTAACTCCCTTCCTCTGGATCTCTCTATCTAAATTATGTGTCTCTGGGGGCAGTGACAAGAAGAACATGAAATATTGTCTCTGTTTCATTAAGGAACAAATTACCATTTCTTCCATTTTCTCTTTGACTAAAAGATCCATCAGCTTACAGGGAATTACATTTTCTTCTCAGTTATCTAAAAAAAAAAAAAAGGATCACAAAAGAATATGCTATGCCCTAGAAAAGTTAGCCTGGGGGCTGCAGAGATGGCCAAATGGTTAAGAGCACTGGCTGCTCTTCCAGAGGACCTGGGTTTGACTCCCAGCACCCACATGGCAGCTCCCAACTGTCCATAACTCCAGCCTCTCAGGATCTGATGCCCTTTTCTGGTATTGCGTGTGTCACACGTGTGGTACACAGACATGCAGACAAAACACCTGTACACATAAAAATAAAATTCTAATTTGAAAACGTTAGTCTAGGTGGAGCTGAGAATTTCTGAGTCCTTTGTTCACTATCTTTTCCATCTTTATAATGAACTTGAATGCATAGATGATCACAAAGAAGGACCCATTTTGTGCTCTTACATGAGAATGCACAATGTCCCTGTCACCAATGCCCTGCTTAGGAAAGCTCAAAGACCCTGGGAAGCCAGGCTCAGCCAGAGCAGCCTGTTCAGGGGCTGAGATCGCCTGTATGTACGGATGTAACATTTCATGGCTAGAGAGGAATCTAGGGTAAGTGGTGGATAATTTGAGATGTCCACTTGGCTAGAGGAAAGAATTCCTTGGCAACTATAGGCATCATTCTTAGGCGTGTATGGGGGAAAATTGCCAGAAGAAATTGGCATAGAGCCTGGCAGTAAGTAAGGGAGAGCCATTACTTCTGTGGATGGGCACCAATGGCCTGGGGCTTACTAGAACAGAAATAGAGGAAAGCCCATGTGTGTCTCTCCTGGAGCTGGGATGCTGGCCTCTTCTCCCCATGGATATCAGAACTCCCGGCTCTCTGGTGTTTGCACTGAACTTTGGCCCTCACACTGAGCATTTCCCCATCAGTTTCTTTGGTTCTGCAGCCACTGGACCTGGACTCAGTCATGCCTCATGCATCCTAAGGTTTGTAGCTGCACAAAGCCTGTCATGGAACCTCTCAGCCTCCATGGTCATATGAGACAATTGTCAGAAATCTCCCTCTATATCTTACTGATCCTATCTGCCTGGAGAACAGGTGGGTTAACAAAATGTACACAAAGTAGATATCAAAAATAAATGAGAATAGAAGATGAGAATTAAGAAGTTAAAATGAAGGCTGTTGTGGTAGCTCAGTTGTTAAAAGTGTTTGTTGCAAAACCAAACAACCTAGTTGGATCTTTGGGACTCAACGTCGTAGAAGGGAGAACCAATTCCCATGAATTGTCCTCCAAATTCCATGCAAAATATGTGACATGTACACGCGTGCACACACACACACACACACACACACACACACAACTAAATAAATGTAAAACAAAGTTTAAAAACAAGATGAAGTAATTTTTCCCTCTGCATATTTTGAATTTTTATCTTTCTTCCTGAATTCCTGAAGCTCCTCAGTAGCCTACATGGTTCTTTATTTACAATATGTTAATCACTAGTTCTATGTGGTTATTAAAATTAAAGTTAAGTATGTCAAGAAATTAGCTCCTTGATTTCAGGAGCCACATGAAGCTGGTGGTCAGCACAGACCTAGCACACTCCCGCCATGACAGGCAGTCTCAGGGACACCGCTGTTCTGTATGGAACTCCCTTAAGACCCCTCCTCCATCCAAGCACGATCTTCCAGAACATTCTTTATACTAACTTTGACCAAGATGACTTTGTTGAGCATATATTCTTATTTTTACTGTCATCTATAAGTTTTCTCTATAATATGTATGTTTGGGGGCCTCGTCTAAGAAGTCTCTTCCCTGCCAAAGAAACAGTGGGCTGGTGGGAAGAGGAGTTTAAATGGGAGTCAGGAGGCAGGGATGAGAGGAGATTACGGGAGATGAAAATGACTGAAAATAAGTATATACATGTGTGAAATCATCAAAGAATAAGAAAATAAAGATACAATGCAAAAGAGAAATAAAAGAAAAATCTACACCCTAAGGTCTTCAGGGTATGTCTTATCTTTTTGGTGGGATTTGTGGTTTTATTTACTTTTATGATGTAGTTATTGGGTCCAATAGGACTTTGGTTTTTAATACAATTTAAGGTAAGATCCAATTTTATTCCTGCCATCCAGTGAGACTAAGAGTTGCTACTCACATACCTGCCCTGTGTGCCATTGTGCCCCCCACCAGGTCTGTTGTTCAGAAGTTCATAGCTTCCTTTCTGACAATATCCATGCTTTTGTGGGTTCTCTGCCAGAAACAGGTAGACTTCTTGCTGGTGCAACCTCACGGAGGTAAAGTTCTCTTTTCTCCTCCATCTTTCTTTTACCAAGTGGTCATAGCTCTTCATGGACCTTACTTATATAGATGATCTTTAAATTTAGTCTTTGTGTTTTACATATACCCACATACTCTCACACACACAGCACACATACAATACACATACACACACACATACATACACACACATGCACATCACAGTTAGGGTGATAGCATAGTTAATAAAGTGCTTGCTTGCTGAGTTTGGTACCCATAACTCACGTGAAAGAAAACACAGGTGTGGTGCTGCATACTTGGAATCCTAGCACTATTGGGGAAACATAGATGGATCCTGGGACTTGCCAGCCAGCCATCCAAGCCTGGCTATCAAATTCTAAGCCAATGAGAGAGACCTCTCTCAGAAAATAAGGTGAATGATCCCTGAATATATATATATATATATATATATAAAGTGTGTGTGTGTATTAAATGCTCTCCTTTTATTAAGACACAGTATGGAACTGGTATGGTAGTGCACACCCATAATCCCAACACTTGGGAGGCTGAGGCAAGAGGGTTACTATATGTTTACAGCTGGCCTTGCTATGTAGCAAGGAGAGAGAGATAGGGCAGCATAAATGTACAAGATATCTGAATCTGGGAATGAGATTCCGGGTGCCAGGAGCGAGTTCAAATCCGCCCTAGGGAGTTGATCCACTTCAGTGATGCTCATCGAAGCATCTTCCCTAAAGTACTGTGCCTATGAAGCCTCCTAATGAATGCAGGATGTTGCCATGGTAATGGTTACTTTTAGTCCTTTTTATAGATTAAAGTGTTACACCCTGGAGTCTATTCATGTAAAAGCCTGAGTTTTAAGATGCCGCAGCACTTCCTTTAAAGTAGCTGTTTTATGGAATAGCATCAGACCTAACTGACCAGCATTTATGTCTAACACAGACACACACTGTGACTAGAAACCTAGAATTTTCATTAAGCCGAATTCACAAAATGCAAGCTAAGCTTATTTATACATTTCAGTTTATCAATACTTGATGAATTACAGAACAAATATAAATGTCTTTCAAAAGTGTGCTTACATCTCTTTGTTTTCTAGCCAGGACCAAATTCCCAGGTCTTGTGAAGACTCAAAAGATTTGGGGAACACAGAGCCTCCTGATGGGAGATGGGAGAGGTCAGTGAAGCCCTGGCCAGAAGGGGAGCTCCCTGCCTGGGCTCAGGTATTGGCTTTAACCTTTATTAGCCATGGAGCCTTGAATTTAGTGTTCCCAATTATAAACTGGGGATCATTATACCAACTTTGCACACAGCTGTAAAGATTGAATTTATCTTCATGGCATAGCCTCAGTGGTATGAAAGGACTTAATGACCTCAGGTCAATACTTAAGACAGAAAGAATGGAATGGGTTATATCAAGCTCCAAAATGCTAAGGAAAGGCAATAGTTAGGGACTGGTGGTGGATGTAAGGTCTCTGAGATGGACAGAGAAAGACAAAGGATCAGGGTCCATCCGGGGTAGTGGGTCTAGAACTAGGCACCATGGAGAGGAGTGAGAATCGGTCAGGGGGAAGAGTGGGGCGAGAGGCTGCCAAAGGTGCAAGTCCTCTCTACACCACACAGAAAATGACACGCGGTGAGTGTTACGGAAGGAAACCCAAAAGCTGTGTGGAGACAAATACGAGGATCATACGTGTGATGGGCTGAGGGGAACAGGGCGTGAGCCGGGGCAGGCAGGAGGAGCAGGAGATGAAGATGTGGCTTTCTGAGTCACAAAGAGGAAGCCTCCTCATAGAGTGTGTGGACTGACTATGCTGGAAATTGAAGATGTGGAAGGAGCCAGAACTGTCTAGAAGGCTCAGGTCTCCAGATAAGCAAGTACTTGAAACAACAGCAAAGGTAATGACAATCTGTAGTTTGGTTGTGTGACATCTGTCCCCGTTTTTGTTTTCTTTTAGGCAGAGTCTTACACTGTAGCCCAAGCTGACTTTGAACTTAACAGCAATCCTCCCACTTGAGCCTCTCAAGGGCTTGGATTACAGGTGTGAGCCACTCTACCTGGCTTTTAAAAAATATTTTCAAAATTAATCCAGGAATATTAATTTATTTGTGCATTTTACATTTTTCTCAAAAACAGAGATTATTCTTAAGAAATTAATAATTATTTGATAAAAGAAATGTAATTTTCAGACTTTATTTTATTTTTAAAAAAAGGTTTAAGTGGTTCATTTCTCCCATGTGGTCTGATACTGGGGTCTAGGTTGGTTTCATCAGCCAGTTCTTTTGCAATCACAAGGAATTTTTCTGGAAAATGACCATCAGCTGGAGGAGTGCATTAAAGATCTCAAGAAAGACCTGCTTGGCCCCAGTGGTGGACTCTCTTATGGTATAGCCTTGTGAGCGAGGTTAAATGAACTTGCCTTACCTGCGGCCAGGACAGGATGCTTCCTAACCTGTGTCTCCAGCTTGCTCTCCTCCTGGGTATTTCCTGTCTCCAATGGTCACGTGTTGTGGTTCTGGAAGCCACAGTTCTTACCCAGCACTCACCTACATCTGAACTCATCATCTGAGTCCTAAATAATCCCATCCTGATGTTGTCTTTTGGTTTAAGACACTTCTACTTTCCCAATCACCCAGCAGGACAACCAGCTTTGCTGCGATCCCCAACTCCTGATATTCATGCCGTGGATAGAGACCCCCTCCTTACACATGTGAGATGAACCCAATGACTGGATTTATACAGTTCAGCAAGGGTGATGGGCGTCAGTCTTGAGACTGGTATAAAAGACTGTTTTTCATCTTCTCCATGTATTTTTTCTCTGAGTCTTCCTCACATGCTTGCTGTGATAAGGCAAGATGGAGAAATCCATATGGCAAGAAGCTGAGGGCAGCCTGCAGGCACCACCAATGGAACAAGACCCTTATCCTAATGTCTCACAAAACTGACTGCCGTCAACAAGCCCATGGGTGAGCTTAGAAGTAGATCCTCCTCCAGCTGAACCTTCAGATGACATCATAGCCTGACGGACAGCCTGACTGCAGCCTTCTGAGAAACCTGGAGCTGGATACATGAGTAATCTGCATCCAGATAGCCTGCCCACAGGCACCGTGACTTGTTCCTTGTATCACTGTATTAATAGTTTGTTATGCATCTGTAAACGACAGATACACCCGCCTTTTCATACTTACATTGTAACCAACTACTAGAAGCTGTCTCCTGTGCTTCCCATAGTCCCTGAATTTACGCCCTTCTGGAATTTGAGGAAAGGTAACAGGCTGCTGAGGGAGAAGCCTAACGTTCAGTCCACACATGCCTGCAGATGCCCTTCCTCTGCTGGACAGCTGCTTCTCCAGTCTGATCTTGATCTCAAGTTCTTCTGGAAGTGAATGCTCCGGCCAGACTTTTGCCTTGCATTTCTGGTGCTCCCACCAAACGAGGCTTAGAGCCACATGGCATTCTTCTGTGTATCTGACCTCGATTCCTGTTCCAGAACCTGATTCTGTGCTGCATTTCTTAGCCGATCTGGTCCGTAGAGTTTTGTTGGTTTGTTTGTTTTTTTGTTTGTTTAATTGCAGCTGTATTCCACGGCTGAGTTACAGTTTTGGCTTTGCAAAGTACCCACATAAATCAAAATAGCTTTGGCAATCCATCCCAGCTTGGTGGTCAGATTCCATCCACCAGAAATATAAGGCCTGGTTCTGGGTTATCAGAGCAAGGCCAGTTCCTAGCGCCAGCTCTGCTCCATGGATCCCCCATTGCTCTCCCTGATCTTTCATTTCCAGATCTGCCACCTCAATGGGGTCAGAAACCATTTAAGATGCATGTGTCAAGTTCTGAGCTTGTCTTCCTATCCTTCCAGGGGGCATGGGATGGAACTTGGCAGATTTGCCTGGTCCTCACAGGGAGATGTGAATGTATCAGCCCCAAGCAGGGTTGCCAACTGGCACTACCACTCAGTGGCACAGCGGTGACTCATGAAAGCCTCAAGGAGTAGGATGTGGGGCTGAGAATCAGTTCTCAGGCTCTCACTAGCAATTAGGAAGCAGGCCATTGACTTGGGGCCAAGAAAATCGAGTAAAACTCCAGTTTCCTGGCTCCCAAGGGCTTCCACACACTCATGCCAACCTGCTTGCCCAGTGTGTCCCTTACTTTAACCCTCTGCTCCTACCATTGCTTTCTGTGGACACTAATTTGAGGTGATGGCTAGGCTCAGCTAATAGACTTCACAAAGCCGCTGTAGCCTCTGAGCAGGATCATTATCTCCTCCAAAGACTGAACCATAGCAAGCCCAGCTGCAATTGTTTCAGATGCAGAAGTACCGCCTGCCTGGAAATCTCTGCATAAGTACAGCCCAGGGATGCCTCTGTGCAAAGGGCTTCTACACTCCTGCCTATGTGGCTGTGCTGAAGTACACCGATAAACTCTACTTCTGCCTTTGGGTCTCATTGATAAACTCTACTTCTGCCTTTGGGTCTTGGCAAATCCTTTCATATCCCACATCACTGGCCTGTCACTACTACTTCCTGACACAACTTTCTTTGGACCTCTCTTTTTGCTTCCCCTCCCAGTAGTGTGAGAGGTGTTTGGTCAGTTATCCTGTGGGCAACAGAAAGCTCCTAGCTGGGGCTGCTCTCTAAACACCTCCAAAGGCCTCCAAGATATGACCCTGGACTACCATCACCCATCAGGGTTCCTTTTGGCACCTTATGGAAAACCTTACTACCCATTCATAACTGATAGATACTGGTGAAGGCTACATTTTGGTGGGATGTAAAAGCAATGGAAAAGATAGACAACTTTTACAGCCCATGATGGTAAAGGGATACTTTCCTCTCTTCTGGGAGTGGCATGGCTGGCAACATCTCATCCAGGATGAGCCCACATATCTTTGGAGGACTCCTTCTTCCTTCTCCCTTCTCACTCCTCTTCCTGACAGGAGATTTGCTGCCATTGCACCTTGGAGTAGAATGGTGTTTGTGTCTTCTACCCATCCAGACTTCTGTATTATTATTTGAACTCCCAACAGTGGTAGCTGACCCAGGGTGAGTCCCTGTGTATTTTCAACCCTTCCTTTTCTGTTTCATTTCTCAAGTCCTGTTCTGGAGTAAGCCCTCTGTTCCTGAGATCTCAACCGGGGAGCCTACCTTCCATAGAGTCAGTGAGCCTCTCTTTCCCTCACACAAATTCAGACTGAACCCTTGGATAATTTGACCTTCACCAATAGGTAGATATGGCCTTGCAGATGGTTTGGTTTTGTGCTGCTGTTCCTGAACTTGGAGAAACCCTTTCTACTAGGTGAATCCCCCTTACGAAGGGGTTCTTCCAGTCCTTTATAGATAATAAGAGTGGTTCACTACTTAACACGGAACATCTGTGGGAAGGTTCTTCAGTAGTCCCATTGTGGGATAGAATGTTTTTCCCTTCTGTCTTCCCAGTAGGCTGTATTCTTAAACACTGTAACAAATTTGTGCCACAGATATGTAATTTTCCTGTGTGATGTCATCAGGCTACAACTTGAGAAGCAATATCAGATCTGGTCCTTCCATGGCACATGAAGCCTATAGTTTGCCCTTTGCTGTTACAACCTCAGTAGATCTCTAAAGTCCCTTGTGTTCAGGCCTTCATGGCACTATTCCAAGATTCTGCCTTGCATGAGGGATGCTGCATGTGCCTTGCCAAATTTGGAAGACCAATGCCCTATCCAGATGTTCTTGATAAACCCTGCTAGGGTTTATTTTACTCTGGCCTTGTAGCCAGGGCTCCTGCTGTTCCCCAGTGACAGCCCTAAGCATTTCAGTCCCTCTACCTTGCCTAGATACCAACATGCGCTTACACGTGCGTGCGCACACACACACACACACCATACAAAGAGGATAAGAGGGAAGGAGGAGATAGAGAGGAAGGGAGAGATGGAGGGAGGGAGGAGGAGGGAGAGAGGAAGGTGGAGGGAGAGACTGAGAGAGTGGAAGCTCTTATTGGGGACAGCAAAAACTAAACTTCAAATATCTCTTTCCTCTTCATGAAGTGACCAGAAGGGAAACATGAGCCATCAGGGCACATAACCCATTTCCTGTGTCTGACCTGTAACAGCCTGAGATAAAATTGGGCTCTTGGTCCCTTCCATTTCATTGGGAGATTAAATAATTTAACAATAGCCCCTGACCTTACTCAGCAGGAGATTTTGTGTTATGTTAACTGTCTGCTATACGTGGGAAGGATAATCTTACATAGGGATATTGTAAAAAAGATAGGTCAATGAAGTCTATGCCTGAGACCCAGAAAGGTCAGCCATGATGCTGATGCAGGCCCTGTATGGGAACCTAACTGGACATATTAGACTCTAGATGCTGTTGATAGGGGCTACTAGGACTACATGATTACTTGCCTAATAGGAGGAAAGGCCATCATCAACCCTGCCACTTACAATAAATTGTTCACTCAGGAACTCGATAAAAAAACCCACCCTCTTTCAGTCCAGGCTAACTTAAGCCATACATAAATATAATGATGTAGTCCCCAAGAGCCAAGGGGCTAGGCTATTCTACCTATCCATTTTACTAACCAGGCCTCTCTCAACATCAAGCAAAACATCAAAAACTAGAACAAGGGCTCCAAACTCCTTTCCATATCTTTAAAAAATTTAATTAATTTATTTTTACTTTGTGTGCACTGGTGTTTTGCCTGCATGTATGTCTGTGTGAAGCTGTCAAATCTTGGAGTTATAGACAGTTCTGAGCTGCCATGTGGGCACTGAGAATTGACCCCCCGCCCCCAGTCCTCTGGAAGAACAGTCAGTGCTCTTAACCACTGAGCCATCTCTCCAGCCTGCCTACTTTGCATATCTCCTTAGACACAGCTTCCATGGACTGTAACAACAGAAAGGAAGTCTGGAGCACCAGAGCACCAAACAGCAGCATGATGAAGACAAATGATATGCCCACTACACAATGGTCACTATCATTACATCTCGCTCATCTTGTGACCACCGAGACCCTCATTCCATACACCTCAAAACAGCCTCCTTCTTCAGAGAGGCCACCCTTCACCTGTTTCTGTGGTGGCAAGTAGGGACATATGACTTGGCATAGCCCACCTCCAGCACATGCCCCCAGTGCAAATGGGAGGACTCCTGAAAGTGGAACTGTCTGTCACCCTTGTGAGAGACGGAACATTCTGTTCTCAGGCGTTCCACACAAGGGCAATCACTAAGGACCTGACTCTGTTCACAGACCATTAAGAGTCCATCAGAAAAGATCCGTCCCTTGAGGGCTGATGGACCCTGAGGCTTCGCAGGTGCCACACTTCCTATATTTATAAATGAGCCTTGGGTGACTTTAGATATGGAAAGCCACTAAGCTCTGTTCTTAGTCAACACAAGGGCCACATATTCTTCCTTGACCAGTTTCCCAGTTCCAAACTCTCCGTGCTGTTCTTCTCACCAAGACTGATGGCAGACCACAATCTGGCTGGTTAATCTTTCCGAGGATATGTGGGAGGAAATAACTTTTTTTCCCCTTGTTCTTTCCTGATCTGGCCAAACTACCTGATTTCTCTACTAGGGGGAGACATCATGTCAAAATTACAAAATTAATTTACTTCTGCACAACCAACCCCCCAATACTTCAAAGCATCTCCTACTCCTCTAGCCCCTCCAATACCCCCAGGTAGACATCATTTCATCAACTAACATACACGAAGCCTCAGCCCATCCCTAACCACTGCACCTGCCATAGTAACTCTTGCAAACTCCGGTGTCTTTCCATGAAGATCCCTGCTACCCATTGAAACCTGACGCCCTTGTGAGTCTCCAGTCTTTAATTAAAAAGTTCCTGGCCACTAATCTGCTGCATCTGCACAACTTAGCATGCAACGTCCCCATCTTGGCCATCAAGACATCAGATGGGACCTATATGATCATCCAGAAACTAAGAGCCATAAATGAGACGGTAGTTCCAGTTCCCAGTCCTTCCATATTCCTCTGAAATGACCCCTCCTTCTCACATATCTCTCAACTCTGATGTCATTTCATAAAAACCATGCTTTCTACTTGCTACTGACTTACATGCCCTGATCACTTTAAATATTTTATGCTAGACTGACCCCTTCAGGCTTGTCCTGACTATACCTGGTCATAAATGGTTACTTTTCTTTTCTTTTTTTATGATTTTCTTTTTTTTTATAAATACTTTATTTTTTTTTCTTCAAGTTACATCTCAGTCACAAACCCCTCCCTATTCCCCCTTCCTAACCCGCCCTTCCACCCTCTTCCCCCCAGAAGTTTCCCCTCAACAGATGGTTCCTTCTCTTATAACAGTAAATACTATACAAAACAACAGATATAAATATGCCACATTTATGAGAGTTAAATGGCCCAGTATACCTTCCCAATGTCCAGTTTATACATATTTGGCCCCTGACTTTAACATTCTACTATCTAACCATCTCCATGAGTTTAAAGGTCTATATCTGACTCAACATTCATACTAACTTGCAACACACTTTTAAGAGTATCTTCTTAGATCTATAACACTCTCTTGACTCCTAAACAACTCAAAATTTAATTATGAGACTCTAGCTATCTGTTCTTCAACCACCTCAGAGACCTGAGAGGGATAAATATGTCTGATTTTATAGGAAGTACAGGGCCTGCAGCTTCCAAAACTACGAAATGACATACCAGTGGCTGCCTGGACAGTTCCCATTTTCTCTCCATACATTACAGCATCGATCTTCAGTCGTTTGGCCCCTTTTCTCTGACAGACATTGATTGTAGAGCAGGGGTTATGAAGGACTTGCCTACCCTGTCTTGGCAGAGCTAGGCTGTCGACTTCCCTGCTACCAAGTTTTGTCCTTTTTGGACAGCAGTCTGTCTGCAGTTGGTGCAAGGGGTTTTTTCATGCCAAGAGATAGGCTTGCCACTAATTCAACCATCTTATAGTGGAGGTTCTTCGATGCTTATCTTCTACTTGGAGTAGAATAGGGGGTGCTGTCAGGAGCTGATATGTCTCGATATCAAAAAAAAAATGGTTACTTTTCTAAAGCCACGATCTTACCACAACCCCACAGGGTCCCGGTCCTTGAACCTATTATAACCTTCTCTATCCTGCTAGTCTTTTCCCCAGTCACCAACAGCTGTCTTCACTTCCCACCTTCTCCTCAGATCTCCTCAGGTAACACAATTTAACTGTTTGAAAGGACCTCTGGCTTTGCCTGCCTTTAAATCTTCATCGGACTGGCAGTGCTTATCTGGTCCCTCCATTCAGATTGACCCAATTAACAATTTCTCTTCATATACATTTCCAATGGAACCTATCACCCCTTCCAACATTCTCATAGCCAAACATAAGAACAAATTCCTCCTTCCATTCATCTCTTTGCTTGCCACTTGATGGTGTTCTGTAATCTTGTTAGGCATTAGCCCCTTAAGCCAGGCTCTCCTTTGTATTCAAGACACTGACCACAGGAAAAGATCCATTCTGTTCGCTATACAACTTGTCTTAGTTAGGGTCACTATTCCTGGGATGAAACACCAAGACCAAAAGCAGCTTGGGAAGGGATTGATTTATTTTGTTTACACTTCCACATCAATGTTCATCACTGAAGGAAGTCGGGATAAGAATATAAGAAGGGCAGGAACTCAAGCAAGGTAGGAACCTGGAGGCAGGAGCTGATGCAGAGGCCATTGAGGGGTGCTGCTTACTGGCTTGCTCCTCATGGTTTTCTCAGCCTGCTTTCTTATAGAACCCAGGACCACCAACTCAGAGATGGCCCCACCCACAATGGGCTGGGTCCTCCCCCATCTATCATAATTAAGAAAATACCCTACAGGCTTCCCTCCATTCAGATCTTATGGAGGCATTTTCTCAGTTGAGGTTCCCTCCTGTCAGGTGACTCTAGTTTGGGTCAAGTTGACATAAAACTAGCCAGCATACAACTTTACCCTCTTATTAGATAAAACAAAAATAATCTCTCTCTCTCTCTCTCTCTCTCTCTCTCTCTCTCTCTCCACACACACACACACCTCCAACTCTAAGACAACATACAGGTCTCACAGACATGTAAGATCAGCACATCAAGTGAGAGTCTAGATAAAAGTCTCAATTCAATCAAACTGACCTTCCTCTTGCCATGACCCATCTCCTTGACAAGGTTGCACCTCCTCTAAGAAAGGAGATGGGTCTGAAATCCCCTCCCTTTCCAATAATTAACAGCACTCCAACACTGAATCCCTCAGTTTCAACTCTTCTTGGAATCATTTTAGTTTCCTTATTTCTTTAAAGTTTCAACTTCTTCTTTTCCTTGAATTACTAACCATTTACTTTCCTGCATACATATTGCCAGATGCCTTAATGCTTCAGGGGCCGTGTCCCTGTGTGTGTGTAGTTAATGCCCACTGCTGCCTTCTGGTTAACTGAAACAGTATCCACACCCCTGCAACCTTCATCAATCCTGACATCCAAGCTCTCCCTGGAATGTCCTATCTCTACCCTTTTTGAGTATCTCTTCACCTAAGAGAGCTGTTCAGCTGATGCCCTTCCTAGTGGGACTGGTCATTATGCTAGATGTAGGCACTGGAGTAGGTGGGCTTAGACTGGCCTCTCACTCTTATTCAACTTGTTGGTTGGGCTAGCTACGAGACTAGAGCACATCTCAGCATCCCTCAAGGCTCTTAGGAACAGACTGATTTTCTTGCCACGGTAGCAATTCAAATTCACTGTGCTCCCAACACACTTACTGTGTGGCCCAAGGGGACCTTCCTGACCCTGAAAAAAGAATGTTACATCTGCACCAATCAGTTGGGACACTTCGAGATTTGACTGGCATGCTAAGGTAACAAACAGCACCTTATTAAAGAGAGAAAGCCTCCAAGGGATGGTTACTATGGAGGTGCACGTGGCTTTCCTGTTGCTCCTGAACACAATCACACACATGGTTTTGCTCCCCTTCCTTCTTTCTGCTCTTTGTGTCTTAACCGTCTGATGAATTGTTCCTTCCAGACCAAGCAGGTTCACTTGAAGATGGTCCTCTGACAAGGGCTCCAGTTCCTCCAAAGTGAACCTTAGCCACTGGGTTGGGTCCCCTGACACTTCTATCCTCCTGCCCTTTCTCCCCCCCCCCCCCAAAAAAAATCTTCTTTCAAATCAACAATGGTAGACAGGGCCAACACGTGCCAGCTCAAAAGAGAGAGACTTCCATCCAAATGTAGTGTTTTACATTGCTGTTCTGTCTGGAGGGAACATGGGTTCTGGAATGAATGACTACCAGAGATATTTTAGCCTTACATCAAGGCCAATACTTCCCCAGACCATGATGGGCTGAGAGCAAGGATGCTGTTGCCTCTGAGAAGGACTGCTCTCTTGTGAGAAAGAGTTAACCTTAAGGAGCTCTGGCTTCAGTTATTCCAGCGCACTGTGAAATACAGACAGTGACTGACGGCCTCTGTAGATCCCCCTCCCAGAAAAGCAGATCTGTGAATGCCTCTTAACATACAGCGTATTGCTGCCTGGACCATTGTTGAACTTCATATACATTATGTGAACCAAAAGAATCTGGATACAGAAGAGTAAATATTGTACACTTCATTTAGATGACAGCCTAGAATAAAAAAAAAAAAAAAGTGAAACTCCCCAGAGGTGAAAATGGTCCTATGAGTTGAACATGGTTGGTAGGGGATTATCTGGAAAGGGACATGAAGCTTCCAGTGTGATGGGAGTGAATGCTCCATGGCACAGCGGGGGTGGGGCGGGGCGGAGTGTCACACAGGTGTACGCCTTCGCCAAAAGTGCATGCCAAACTTTGGTACTTTTATGGCATTTGACATATGTAAATTTTGCCTCTAAGAAAACTGCAAAACACAAAAACAAACAAACAAACAAAAAAGCAACCAAACAACCAAACAAAAATGGCATGGAACTGGATTGGAAGAGGGACACGGGTGTGAACGCAGCGCTAGATAACTTGGAAATGCTAAAGCTGGGTGACAAGAACCGAGCAGCTCTTTATTTGCTTTACCGTTTACATCATATCTTTTCCACAGTAAAAAAAAAAAAAAAAAAAAAAAAAAAAATGAGAATAACTTTGTTAGGCATAGCTTCTTTCTTAGTCCCTACGCAAATGTCACAGCCCAGACAGAGAGGCTGCAGGAAATAGAGAAGACTATTTAAGATGAAGATAGAATTTTTACTTACAAACATTAAGTTCATAGAAAGGGATAAATATGAACTAAGTGGCAACTGGACTAGCCACTTTTTTATTATTTTGACTCCCCCTTGCCTGCTTGTAGTTTACCATAGACGACACACAGGCTTAGGTGGAGGACCAGTGGCCCTGACCTCAGACTGGGAGGTTACCCAAGAATGTCTTCCTTAATCCCAGGTCTTTCAGTTGACTGTTTCTTTGAATACTTACTTCTGGATGTTCCTCAAAACACATACAAAGCCACTCATGCTTACGCCTCTCTGCTTGGAATGGGGCCTGGAAGGGGAGGACTTGGGATAATGAAAATCACCCCTCAGGTTCTTTTGTGTGGTTGTGTCATGGGCTGCTAGTGTTGGGAGCTAACCCTTTTCCTGGGTGGTGTGATTTCTGTACCTTATGGCTCATACTCTGTTTCCCAGCCAGCATCCAGATGAACAGCCCACACAGACACAGCGGATCCTTGGAATTACCTCACAGGAACTGTGGTGGTTTGAAAGAAGATGGCCCCCAAAGGCTCATAGGGAGTGGCAATATAGGAGGTGTGGCATTGTTGGAGCAGGTGTGGCTTTATTTGAGGAAGTACAGTCACTAGAGGGTGGGCTTTGAGGTCCCAGAAGCTTAAACCAGGCCTAGTGGCTCATAGAGTCTTTTTCTGTTGCCTGCAAATCAAGATGTAGAACTCTCAGCTACCTCTCCAGCACAATGTCTGCTTGCCTGCAGCCATGCTTCCCGCCATGATGATAATGGACTGAAAAATGGACTCTGAACTGTCAGCCAGCCCCAATTAAATTTTTTCCTTTATAAGAGTTGCTGTGGTCATGGTGTCTCTTCACAGCAATAAAACCATGACAAAGATAGGCACAGAGACAGTCAGAATCCCCTGGCAAGGGGCAGACATTGGTGAGCTCTGAAGTTTTATCATAAATCTAATGTTACAGTCAGAATAGGAACTATGACTGATAAGCTCCTTAGTTACATCACTCCTGGGAAATCCTCTCTGCTTTCTTTTATCCAACCCCCTAGAATTCAAACATCCACTCTACTATCTACGTTTATTGCGCCTTGGATTATTTTTAAAAGTTCAGGCTTGTTGTCTTTAATGTGTCATGTGGTCTTGAGGGTAGGGACCATCATTTTTGAAATGCAGTCTTTAATTAATATTTTTGAGATTGTTATATAGACATATAATATATTTTGATCACATTCACCACCATTTCTGCTCCCAACTTCTTCAAGATTCATCCCTGCTTTTTCCTAACTTTGTCTCTCTCTCTCTCCCTCTCTCTCTCTCCTAATCCAGTATATGCTAATGGGTGTGAGGCCATCCACTGCTAAGTGGCTGATCCACCAGGGGTCACACCCTTAAAGAAAACCAACTTTTCCTCCTGGAGAAGTAATCAGCTGTCAGTAGCTCCTCAGCTAGGGGTAAAAATGCTTGAGCCCCTCCCCATGCATGCTGGAGTGCCAACTAGCTTGACTTAAAGGTCTTGTGCAAGCAACCACAGTTGCTCTGAGTTCATGAGTTCAGCAGTCCTGTTCTTTCCAGAACACTCTGTTTTTGTAGAGGAATTTTAACTCAGAACATGGTTGCTCTGGCAAGAGATCACATCCAAAGACCTTCTAGGTTTGTGTGATCCAGCTGGAATACAGACATAATTTTAATCCCAGAAGACAGAGGGGAGCAAATCTCTGAGTTCAAGGCCAGCCTGGTATAGAGCAAGTTTCAGGTAAACAAAAGCTTAGGTCCAGGTGTGGTAGTACACACCTTTAATCCCAGCACTCAGGAGACAGGGGCATGCAGATCTCTGAGTGCTGTTCAGTCAGTTTGGTTGAGATAGTGGGTTGAGAGGCAGTGCAGTGGAGTTGAGTTCCTGGCAGTTCAGTTCGTGGACTTCAGAGGCAGTTTTACTGGGAGAGTTTTACAGAGACAGGTTGAAGGGAGAACAAACTAGACACAGGCGAAGACAGAAAGAGCCAGAGAATGAGAAGGAGACGGAAGATTAGAACAGATTGCTAGAGTTAGTTTAAAGCCAAGCAGAGCGATTCAGTCAGAAGCTGAGAGAAGCCAGTTTGAATCAGTCAGCTTGGAGAGAGGAGTTTGAGCCAGAAAAGCTGAGTTGAACCAGCCAGCCAGAATTAAGAAATTTATTTATAGTATTTATTTTATAATAATACATTATAATATATAATATATTAATATAATATAATACATATTATAAAATTTATAATATTTATTTCTCTTTAAGGTACTGAACTAAATGTTTGGGGATGTGTTCTTTCATGAAGGAAGTAGGAATAGATGTCTAAATGTAAACATATTTTTCAGCTTTTTAATTTTGCAAGTTACTCATCCAGCGTGTTCCTTATTGAAGAGATCCTTATCTATCTAATCAGGCCTCTGTATTCCTGGGTTCTCTACCCACTCGTGTAAATAACTGTGGACTGAAAATATTAAAGGAAAAGGTTGCATCTGTCCCGAATGTGTGTACACTTTTTATTGTCAGCTATTCCCCAAACAATATAGTATAAAACCATTCACGTTGTGTACAGCATTGTAAGTGGTCTAGAGGTGATTTGAAACATGTAGACGGACGTCCACTTGTACACGCAAGCCTGAACGATCCTGGAACCATGTGTGCACCTTTGACCTGAATTCAAATGCCAGGCTGCCTGGAGGAGACGCTTCTGTCCTGAAGGAGTTACCGAGAGCCGCACTGAGTCAGGACTGGGGAACCATCTCTCTGCCTCATAAATGAATTAGTTAAAGGGAAAAAAAATAAATGGGGAAAAAATGAGCTAAGGACTTCATCTACTCATTGCAAACCAGAATAAAAATGACCTCATGTAATTAGTATGGAATTTTTTTTTCCAAGGAAAGATAACCCAAATTAAGCAGTGCAGAGTGAAGTTAGCTTCCAATGCTCTCTGGACTGAAAAGATTGTTTTCCTGGGTGACCGAGGCCTGTCAGAGGAGCTGCCGGGAACTGTGCTGCTGTGATCAAAAGGGTATTAGCTACAAGCTTGTTGCTTGAGCCCCACTGGGAAGAACAGCATTTGCCACATCTACTGGAAGCATTCTTTCCGTGCAAGACTTAACAATGAAAATAAACAAAATCCTATGCCGTCAACTACATGTATCATGAAGAATGGCCAACTTCGGGTTTTTTCAAGGCCGTCTCTCATTTCTTGGAAATTTCCTAGTCGGCTATGAAAACTATTAGTTCAAATCCTTGCGATACTGTTTGGCTTGAAGGCAATTACGGAAGAAAACAGGGAATCGGTGGCTGTCCTCCAAGCCCCATATTCTATTTAACCCAAGGAGCCTAACCTGTGAGGTTTGCTTGTCATCCCTTCAAAAACGGGGTGACTTAGCAGATCCGAGTCAGGAGATGAGTGGAGAATGCTGACAGGAAGGGCAAGAATGTACTGAGCAGTTTACTCCTGTTAATGTGAAGCTCGAACAATGTGGGCTTTAACAGTATCGTCTAGTGGCGATGTACCCCCCCCCCCCCCCCCCCCCCCCCCCCCCCCCCCTCCCCCCGGCATTACTTGCGAGTCCAGTCGATAGCGAGCTTATCACACACTCTGACTGTGAACTCTGAAGGGGGGGAACGATGAAAGTCATCTTTTGCTTGAATTTTGCTTCAGGAGATGAAGTGAGTTAATATAAGGAACTTACGGGAAATGTCGTCTTGTAACCCATAAGATATAATATTAAATTTAGATGCTTCCAGGGCTCAGGCATATTCTATATGGGCTCTCAATAAGCTATGTTTTAAAATATTGGATAAGTACTATACCAATTGGTTCTGGATTTGACTATGAAATTCTGAGTACTGTTTTTTTTTCTCCTTACTATGAAGAATTGTGCATTATGTATTTCCTCCAACAAATGTAAGCTGGAAAGTAAACTTTTGGTATGGTGTGTACTGTTGGAAAGCAATGATCTTTAGCAAATATGGAGGGTGGAAAGGGGGGCTTAATGGGGAGGGCCTGAATTGGGGATAAAACATAGCACTTCACAGTGTTGGGCAGGCAAGAGCTCAGCTTCCCTCCTAGCCCAATTAATTGCTCGAAAGAGAACTTGAGGTCATAATTGGTAGAGTTAGAGGTATTTGGGGCACTTTTGTATCAAAATCAGAAAACAGCACTTGACACTTGGTTGTCAATATTTGTAGTTATAGGGACATTTTTAAGATTATAGGTGTAACTTTCCCAGATATAAATAAGATTCCTAGGACTAGGGAGATGACTTGGTCAGTGGAGTTCTTGCTGTGGATGCATGAGAACCTGGGTTCGGAGAAATGGGAGATCCCTGGGGCTTTCTGGACACCTGCCTAGAATTGCCAAGAGCTAGGTTCAGTGAGGGAATTTTTCTCCAAAAATAAAATGGAATAATGGAGGAAGATAACACCTTCTACTTCTGCCCTACACATATACCACACACACCACACATACACACATGCACATTCCATACACACATGCACATACCACACCCATAAACCACACCCACACATCACACACATTCACACACCACACCCACACATCACAGACACATGCACACACCACACACGCATGCATGAACACACATGTATACATACACCACACACATACATGCACACAAAACACCCACATACCATACACACATATATGAACACACACCACACCTACACATCTCACACACACACACACACACACACACACACACACACAGAAAGGGAGAAATATACACACAAAATAAGATTCAATATGAATTTGTTACTTTATCTTTCTTCAGGTATTTTTTTTATAAAAGGGATACTGACTTTTTGGTATGTATGAGTCTACAATTAGTCTACTAGACATCACTACAAGAATAAAGGGCCTGAAAAGAAATGTAAATATTTGGGTGTGTGCATTCTGTGTGCACGTGTGTGTGCACATGTGCACAAGTGCACACACACATTTATAAGTGGAAACCAAAGGCCAGTGTCAGTATCTCCCTTGCTCTCCACTTTATTTATTATTAAGGTTGTAGAGGAATTTTAACTCACAACATGGTTGCTCTGGCAAGAGATTACATCAAAAGACCTTCTAGGTCTGTGTGATCCAGCTGGAATACAGACATGCCTTTAATCCCAGGAGACAGAGGCAAGCATATTTCTGAGTTCAAGGCCAGCCTGGTTATATAGAGCAAGTTTCAGGAAAACAAAACCTAAAGGCACACACCTTTAACCCCAGCGCTCAGGAGACAGAGGTGTGCAGATCTCTGGGTTCTAGTCAGTGCTGTTCAGGCAGTTTGGCTGAGTCAGTGAGTTGAGAGGCTGTGCAGCAGAGTTGAATTTGTGGCAGTTCAGTTTGTGGAAGTCAGACGCAGTTTTACTGAGAAGGTTTTACAGAGAAAGACTGAGCAGAGAACAAGCTAGACACAGGTGAGGACAGAATAAGCCAGAGAATGAGAAGGAGCCAGATTAGAACAGATTGCTAGAGTTAGTTTGAGGCCAAGCACAGTAAATCAGTCAGAGGCCAAGAGAAAAGACTGAGTCAATCAGCTTGGAGAGGAGTTTGAGCCAGAACAGCTGAGTTGAACCAGCCAGCCAGAGTTCAGAAAGAACTAGAAAGGGTGAGCTTATTCAGCAGTAAGTCTCAGAGGTTGAAAACATCCTAGGCCTATATTCGATCCTATGGGAGGCTAGAAGCTTCCAGAACTAGGCTTAGGTTAGCAGATGGAGGCAGTAAGACACCAAGATCACAATTACACCAGGTAAATAAAAGTTACTTTTACAGAAGGTCCCTTGCTGAAGCTGTCGTATTCTGCTAGTTCCAGCAGCCAGCTTGTCCTGGGAGCTCCACTGCCCAAGTGCTGAGATGACAAGAGGGACTCCAGGGTTTCCAGCTTTTCTGTGGGTTCTGGGGAACCAGAGCCCCTGCCCTCAAGGTTGCCTACCAGCACTTTATCTGCAGATCCATATCCCCAGCTCATCCTGTTTATTTCTTTAGGATCAATTCTCATATTCTAATTTCCTTAGGAAGAAAGAAAATGCCATTGTTTAAATATTTCTATAAAAGAGTAGCGAGCGGCATCAAGATAATACAAATTTCACTTCTGAAATAGCCCACGTCTAACCCCCATTACTTGCAAGGAAATTAGCTAAAATTACACGGCCCTTCGAGGAGACGAAGGTCTCAGAACAGAAGTAGTGCGGCTGCTAATAACATATCCAATTTCCCTAACAGAACCAAGAATTCCTTCAGGACAGGCTTTATTTTCTCTGTGCTGGTTGTTATCCAGTGTCCCTCTGACCAGTGGCAGAATATCAGCCAACTGCTAAAGCAGAAGAAAAACTGTTAGCTCATGAAACTCTGTCAGAGTACACCCAGATCTGGAGATAGCCTGCTCCTTCCCGTCACTCAGCCCTGATTATGCATGCCCTTTGGGTGTGGCTACAGCCCTTTCTGCTGCTTCCTTCTCTGTAAATCTTTTTCTACAAATGTCCATGCAGCTGCATCAGGTCTGCACTGCACATTCTCAGTTTAGTCCCAGCTGCCATGCCGAAGATCCCTTCGCCAGCATCAGAGCCATTCTTGACACAGGCTTGGGTAGAAGTCTTCGTGTCCTCCTCTCACGGTTTCCTCTGCTTCAGTTTGCCTCCCGTTTGGCAGGGGACACCCTTCATTCACCTCCTGATAGAAGATGCCATGCACAAAATATTTTGAAACTTTATATGACCGGAATGTTTCTCTACCTTGCCCTCATGCCTTGCTAGTAGTTTCACTGGCTTGAGAATGACTCCCAGTGTTCCTCCAGTGTGGTCCCCATCTTTTCCTGGGCACAAAGGGTGCTGACCCTCCAGACTCTTTGCAATTCGATGGTCTTGGTTTAGCTAATAAAATGGTGAAAGCAGTATGTTTTCTCCAGATCAAGGGCCTTCATGCCTCAGTCACCTGTGGGATTTCTCCCCTAGCCTCAGGATTCTCCGGTTTAAAAGGAACTTACCAAATTGGGAGGAGCCTGGAAACCAGAGCCACAGGGTGGAGGAGGGCCAGATGCTCACCTACCTTCCTATCCACAAGAACTGGGTGTTGTGCCAATCTGCAAAGGTGTCTGGATTTTTTTTTCCAGCTGTAACATACTGTGTTAGTGGAGTTTTAATCACTGTGACAGTCTATGAGAAACACCTTCAAGTAGGAACCCACTTTGGCTCGTGGGTTCAGAAGGTTCACTGCAAGTTTCGCTCCCTCTGTTACTTTGGGCCTGAAAAGAGGAAAGAACATCCTGCGGGTGGGGGTAGGTGGAGGAAGAGGCTTTTCCCGATAGACAGGAAGAAAAGGAAAGAGGAAAGGACCAGGCGTGATATATCCTTCAAAGACACACACCAGGTACCTACTCCCTCCAGTCAGGGCCAACTGTCCATAGTTCTTCCACCTCCCAAAAGTCTATTCAGATTTTGAATCCATGAGTGGATAAATCTATTGACAAAGGCAGAGCCCAACCTCGGAACACTGCCTGCACCGGTGACCAAGCCTTCAGCAGATGAGGTTTTTAGGGGAACAGTTCCCATCCGAAGTTTAACACATGCCTCAATAGGAATCTGCACCAAGTCCATATGAAGAAAAACTCAGAGTTCACCTGAGGGACACAAATAAAACTCAGCTTGGAAATCTACATTTTTAGAGCCACTGTCAGAAGTGGAGTGTTAAGTAAAAGGATAGTGACCGGCTGGAGAGGTGGCTCAGTAGCTAAGAGCACTGGCTGCTCTTCCAGAGGATCCAGGTTCAATTCCCAGCACCCACATGGCAGCTCACAACTGTCTGTGGTTCCAGTTCCATGGAGGAGCAGCTGTTTACTAGCTTGCTTCTCATGGCTTTCTTATCTCAGCCTGCCTTTCTGTACATACCAGGACTACCTGCCCATAGGCTGCACTGCCCACAGTGGGCTGGGTCCTCCCAATGCATCATTAAGTAAGAAAATGACCCCATAGACATGCTCACAGGCCAGTCTAGAGATAATCCTTCAACTTATGAGGCTCCTCTTCCCAGTTAGTTTGTGTCAGGTTGACAAAAACTAAACAGCACCAGTGATTCAACAGTTGAGAACACACACTACTCTTGCAGGGGACCTGACGTCAGTTCCCAGGCTCCAGGCTGGTCACAGCTGCCTATAACTCCAGTTCCAGGAAATTCAGTTTCTCATGGCACCTGCACACATGTACACACACACACACACACACACACACACACACACACACACACACACACTTTTAAAAACACAAACTTAAAAAGAAAAAGAAAGACTAATAATCTAACATTAAATGTGCAAAGCATTTTCTATGAACAGAGAGAAATGGAAGTTATGTGATCTTCAGAGATGAAATCATGTTCGGTCTCACCCTAAATGAGAACTCTCACAGTGAAACTACAAAAGGCCGTCATTTCTACCTAGCAGACTGAGCAAAGATGCTCAAGTGTGACAGTGCTCTGTGTTACTAGGATACTGGGAAATAAAGTAGAGCCATATTGCTTGAGGAATGTAAAGTGCAATGCTTTACAGGTACAATTTGCTAATATCCATAAAAGTTATGTATGCAAATATCCCCTGAAGGCAATTCCCCTTTTAGGAATTTATTTATGTTATAGATGTATTTGTGAGTCTCATCACGACAACAAAGACAAAAGAGAATCCAGACTTAGCCAATACACATTGGTTTAAATAATGTGCCACAGCCAGAGAGTGTAATTTTCTGTAACTGCAAATCTAAAAACAGAATAGGGGTATTCCATTCATCTTTACAGTATACTGCTGAGCATGTTTGTTTGTTTTGTTTTGTTTTGTTTTTCAAGATAAGGTTTCTCTGTGTGATAGCCCTGGCTGTCCTGGACTCACTTTGTAGATGAGGCTAGCCTTGAACTCACAGAGATCTCCTTCTTCTGTTTCCTAAGTGCTGGGATTAGAGGTGTGTGCCGCCATTCCTGGTCATAGAGGAGTTGTTAAAACCAAACATTCTAACACAGTACAACCCAAAGATATGCTAATTTGATAATCATATGTTACAGACTGACACAATTCTTTTTAAGATTAGTATTTCTGATTAGCTTACAAAGTAGCAGGTTTCTTCATGGTATTTCATACATATTCTGTTATGATGGACTCAACCCACCCCAGTGTTTATTTTCCCTTCTCTTTGCCCCCCCCTTTCCTCAATGTGCCTCCCCTCTCATCATTCCCCCTCCACTTAAATATCACCTGTGTTCTATTTCCCTCTCCAGCCTCCTTTTTCCCAAACCTGGGGTAACTTTCTAGCTTTCTGGACTTTATGAGCATTTTACTCCCACGTAGATACATACATTTAAAATTTAGAAGCTGGAATCCGCATATGAGAGAAAAAATCCTGTATTTGTCTGTCTGAGTCCGAGGTGTCTTGCTTAATACAAATTTTCCAGCTCCACCCACTTCCCTGAAATCTGCATTCTTCTTTATAACGGAGTAAAATTCCACTGCATACATGGTACCCCATCTCTATTACTCTTCAATCTTTTCCTGGCTATTGTGAGTAGTGCAGAGATGAACAGGAGGTAGGTGCCCCGCTCCTTACAGCTTCTTGATGTCTGCTTCATTTGGATTTGGCTTCTTGCTTTTCTAGAGCTTTGCGGTGCATCATTAGGTTATTTGCTCAGGATCCCTCTGATTTTTGAGTGTGAGCACTTAGCGCTATGAACTTCCCTAGTGGGACTACATCGGCTGTATCCCAGAGGTTCTGACAGGTTGTACTCTTGTTTTCCACTTAAGTTTAGGAAATGTTTTATGCATATCTTCTCTATTTCTGACACTAATTTTCCTTAATAAAAAGGTCATATATGCAGAAAGTATTTTCATAATGAGTAAAAAAAGTAATCGTAGCTGTTCACATGAAAAGAACTGAATGAAGGAGGAGAGGGACAGAATAACAGCTCCTCACATCTTGATTCCCTCAAATTTTAAGTCAGGTAGTACATTGTTTATCTAAGAAATCAGTCACTAAAATGCAGAAACGCAATCAGCTCAGGAAGCTTACACACAGTTTCTTAAATAAAAAGAGAAGTGGGTGTGTTTCATAGAGAACTGGCCTAATCAGATCTAATCAGAGACCCGAGAGAATGTAAAAAGGAGTGCTTCCAGAATGCAGTGCAAAGCAAGATGCAAGAATAACCCTCGGCATTGTAATGGCTGGGACTCATGGCTTGTGCAGTGCTTGGGTCCAAGCCCTGTCTGATTTCTAATCTTGGGTAAGCACATAAGTACTCAAATCCTCTGTTTCTTTAGCTTTGACTGGGAACAAGCAGGGGGTATTTGCTCCTAGGACAGGTTGGAGAATCATGGGAGATAATGGATAAATTGCTCAGGGGAATGGCGAAAGAATAAGATTCAGTATTGCTTAGCTATTTTTTTCTCAACTAGTGTAGCTAACAGACTGTTGAGCATATGGAAAATAGTTCACAACCACAGTTATTTACAAAGGTATGCTTAAAATAAAATGCTGAAGAAAGGTAGAAAAATGATAACAAAAGGGTTATGTATTTATAAAAAACACGAATATAACACAACAGCCTTGCACCTTTATGATTGAACATGTTAATGAAATATATAAAATATTAGTTCAATATTCAAGTCAATAGGCAAAATTAAAGAATATAGCAACTTTCTCAGAGAAGGAATAGACAAGAGGTTTCAAGTATTGACTTACGAGTAACAAACTATTTTTGAGCACAATATAGAACATACATTGTTTCTAAGTACATATGAAGTATTTACAGGAATCGACACATCAAACCAGAAAGTCCACATTTCTCTCTAAATGTGGAAAACATTCAGGCTAATTTTCTAATTTCAATGGAATAGTAAGAGAAATTAGAAAAAAACGCAGAATAGAATATCTCCAATCTAAATCAAAAAAAGAAAGAAAGAAAGAAAGAAAGAAAGAAAGAAAGAAAGAAAGAAA
>CAJQZJ010032551.1:3930487-3967970 GCA_907164525.1 Lophiomys imhausi
AAAGAAAGAAAGAAAGAAAGAAAGAAAGAAAGAAAGAAAGAAAGAAAGATCAAGCAAGCTAAAGAAAGCAATGTGTACTTTGAAGCAAAAGCAAAGCAGAGAGGTCTCCACTCTTGAGAGACACGGGAAGTCACAGGGGGCATTGCCCACAGTCTAGTACAGTGAAGGGTATGTCCAAAAGTGAGAAGACAAATAAAAAGACATGGATTCTAAAAGCCAGCAGGCGACTCCAGACATAAAGAGCAGCCAGCCATGGTGGCACATGGCAGGACTCTCAGCACTTGGAAGGCAGAGGCAGGATGATCAAAGTTATCTTTAGCAAGGAAGAAGCTAGCCTGCACTACATAAGGCTCTGTCTCTAAAAAAGGGAACGGCGGGACGGTGGTGGTGTACACCTTTAACCCTACCTAGCACTTGGGAGGTGGAGGCAGGTGGATCTCTCTGAGTTCCAGTCCAGCTCTGGACTACAGTGAGTTCCAGGACATCCAGGGCTACACAGAGAAGTCCTGTCTTGAAAACCACAAAACCACAACAGATAAAAATCAAAGGGAAGGCGCGCGCATGCGGGGGGGGGCGGGGGGGGAAGCCGCGGCAGCAAGCTCCCGGCGGCGAGGCTCGCTCGCGCGCCGGCCCCTGCGCCCACCCGGTCGGCCCGGCCCAGCCATGATCAAGGCCATCCTCATCTTCAACAACCACGGGAAGCCGCGGCTCTCCAAGTTCTATCAGCCCTATAGTGAAGATACGCAACAGCAGATCATCAGGGAGACTTTCCATTTGGTCTCTAAACGAGATGAGAATGTTTGTAATTTCCTAGAGGGAGGATTCTGATAATCATTCTTAAGCTGTGTGTTTTACTGTGACCTATGAAGTTATATCTTATTAATTGGAAGATCTGACAACAAACTGATTTATAGACATTATTGTCTTCTGTGTGGATTCCTCAGAAAGTGAACTTGGCATTTTAGATCTAATTCAAGTATTTGTGGAAACATTAGACAAATGTTTTGAAAATGTCTGTGAACTGAATTTAATATTCCATGTAGACAAGGTTCACAATATCCTTGCAGAAATGGTGATGGGGGGAATGGTGTTGGAGACCAACATGAATGAGATTGTTACACAAATTGATGCGCAAAATAAACTGGAGAAATCTGAGGCTGGCTTAGCAGGAGCTCCAGCCCGCGCTGTGTCAGCTGTAAAGAACATGAATCTTCCTGACATCCCAAGAAATATTAACATTGGTGACATCAGTATAAAAGTGCCAAACCTGCCCTCTTTTAAATAAAACATTAAAAAGGCCACTCCCAGGTAAAAGCCAGAGGGAACGTCATCTGATTTCACCATCAGTTGTTTACCAAAAATAGAGGAGGAGGAGGAGAGTCTTAGCTTTGCTCTTGGATTTAAGTCAAGGTGCTGTATAGACGCTGCATAAAGCCAGTGTGGAAGTTCAGTGTTGCTTCTTGATCATTGATTTTAAAGAAATTGAGTAGTTCCAGTGTGATTTGTTTTTCTTTCCTACATTGCATTCCTAAGCCCACATAAAGGCATACCTCTATATATTGGCTATTACAGTATTTCGAAAAGTGAGATGTTTCTTTAATTATGTACAACCCAAGATGTTGATGTTTTGTATAGATCACAAGTGCAGCATTCTCTAATTCTATCTGCTGTTTGTCACAATTGTTATTTAAAGAACCAAGTGTGTATTGCATGAAAACATGACCTTTTCCTTAGTTTAAATAAACTCCAAGGTAACTGGACTTCTAAAGTACCTTTCTGTTTTGCTTGCTATCTACTTTAGCAATAATTTTTTTTACAACCTTCTGACTCAACAAAGTAAATAAAAGTATATTTTACCACTGTTAAAAAAAAAATCAAAGGGAAAACGATAAAATTTGAGAAGCCCTAAATCAAGTTCTTCAAAAACAACTAAGAAAACTGGCAAACCATTGGTCATCCAATTAAGATAGACACAAAAACAAAAACAAACACCCCCCCCGCCAAAAAAAATAACTTTCACATTGTAGCAGACCCCATAAAAGGAAATATGAAACCCTGGAAGAAGTGAGTATTTGTAGAAAATATCAATTATCTAGAACATAAAGACTGAATTTATTTATTTATTGGGTTTTTGAGACAGGGTTTCTCTGTGTAGCCCTGGCTGTCCTGGACTCGCTTTGTAGACCAGGCTGGCCTCGAACTCACAGAGATCCGCCTGCCTCTGCCTCCCGAGTGCTGGGATTAAAGGCGTGCGCCACTACGCCAGGCTAAGACTGAATTTATAATCCCTCTCTTGAAGAAACTAAAAATCACTCAGAGACCCCACCGTAAAACAGGATCCAGGTTCACAGCTGTGCCCAAGGGTTCCTGAATTTTCAGGGTTCTGGTAATCTGATGTGCAAACTGTCAGCGCGCATGGGAGATGGGACATTCCTTCTCATCCCCAAGTCTAGCAAAGTCCTGACGCCCGAAGTCATTTGAATGATAAGTATCTGGGGTAAGGCATATGTATGCTAATTAGCTTAGATGAACAATCCCATGAACACATATTTTAAAATCATTGTGTTATACACTGTCTCTCTGCAAGTCTTGTCACTTTAAATAAGTTAAAGGAGACTTGGTTGCCCGGGGTCACTGGAGGTCTAGAGGGGACCCCAGATGCAGCTCTGCCCTAAGAGCACGTGGTTAGTGTGTACTCCGTTCAGTCCTTGAACACATGAAAGTCAGACTCAAACCGCATTTCAGCACAACCTGGCCAATTTTTTTTTTGATAAGTATGTTAGTGGTTTACCTATGTTATATTTAAAAAAAATCATTAATGTCTTCTAAAGTCCCGGTAACAGTCCAGTTTCCCCAATTACAACAAGATTTCTATTTTTCTTTTTTTACTGACAAATGCTTTTTTCTTGCAGTGTATGTCATAATTTTTAAGGCATTCTCTACTTTATCTGTTAGTACTTTTTGAACCCAGGATGGGGTCCATATCAGCAGTCGATAATTTCTTTTCCTGTGGAGCCAGAGGCATGGGGTGCTCAGTCTCTGTCCTACTATTCAACCTTGGTGGGTAGCCTGAAAGCCACACGGAATCTCTGTAAGCAAAAGGGTTGCATGTTGGATTTGGCTCAATGCCAGACTCTACCAGTGAAGAGTTCAGTAAGTTGATATATTTTTATTAAGCCTCTGCCTGAGCTCTTGTTCAGTTCTTTTAACACATGTTTGGCATGTCCCCTGTGTTCTAAGCGCAGTTCCAGACCCTAGGGGTATGCTGGTGAAAAGAAAACAAACAAACAAGCAAACAAACAAAAACCCAGCTGTCCTTAGGGGGGCATCATTCCAGTGAGAGGAAACACTAAACACACACACAGAATAGATGGGATGAAGCCCATGAAGGAGACAAAACAAGATGAAGAAGGCTGGATAGGGCTGAACACTGGGTGGCTTGAGCTTAGAGAGGCAGTGTCTTCCATGTCTGCTCACTGCCTAGCAACCTGGGGACGCCATCCTAGGCCCCTTGGGCCCTAGAATTACACAGCAGATCCCTTCTCCCTTTGTATGTATGCAGAAAGGTAGGGTTAAGGGAAACAGCTGGGGGAAGAGAGACAGAAGCAAGACAGATATGAGTCATATGTACCCTGAAAAGCCTCAGATAGAGAAGGGCCTTATGCTACTTAAAATGTTATTTATTTATGTCTTGTGTGTGTGTGTGTGTGTGTGTGTGCATGCTGAAGCATGTGCCACATTGTACATGTGAGAACACACACTGGGTTTTCTCATTGGCCCAAAATTTGTTTTTTGTTTTTTGGATTTCCAAGACAGGGTTTCTCTGTGTAGCCTTGACTGTCCTGGAACTCAGGATTCTGCCTCCGGAATGCTGGGATTAAAGGCGTGTACTGCCACCAGTGGCCTGGCGTTCACTGGCCCAACTTAAAAAAAAAAAAAAAACACAACACAAAACAAACAAAAGCAAACTATTTTAAAGAAAATCACAAGCTCTTGGCCTCACCAAGTTTATCCTCAAAAAGAGCTAGGGGAGAGGTGTGGGGAGCAGAGAAGATAATGGGCAGTGTACAGTTTTCCTTCAGACTAGAATGACAGTCTTCTAGACAGGTGTCTGAAGGAAAGTGACACTTAGGAGGAGAACCAGTCCTCTCCTAAGTTCTCCCTTCCTATCTCCATACATTGTGGTATGAACTGGCTCCTCTTCCTGGCTAGCCCAAGACCACACATGACTGCTTGTCTTAAAGGTTCTCCATGAGGAAGAATCTTCTAACCCTGAAACAGCCTCCAACCAAAAGCAGATTGGTCTAATATCTCAGTTCCACAACATAAGCCCAATTGTATCACCAGATGTTTTTTTTTTTTCCCACTCTAAATGAACTTCGATCATTTTTTCCTCATTGATGAGGGGCTTCTTCACAAGACCCCTCCCTAAAACCTCCACCCATTCCCCACCCCATTCATCAACCCCTCCCCCCCCACTTTTCCTCAGGCCCTGGGATTTATAATTGACATCTAATTTAAGAATTGCCATTGCCGGCACCCACACCTCCTTGGGCTCATCAAATCAAACTCTGACTGGAAAGACAACCCAACCCAGTCCTGTCCTGCTCTGTTCTTCCCAGCCAGGAAATACCCCAGAACACACACACCCAACAAGCTCCCAGACATGCTGCAGTAGGGCAAGTTTTGAAATATGACTCCCAGGGAATTAATCAGCAAGGAGCCTGGATTCCAGGCATATGTTGAACATATGTTGTTGCCATGGTGACTGTGCTTTAGTTTGCTGGACCAGGTTGGTTGTTTTCTACACACAGCAGAGTTTCTGGTAGACAGGAGTGGGAAATAGGTCTAGCTATTCATCCTTAAGCTTAAGAGCAGGGTCAGCCACATTTATCTGTGTGGATCTTAGAGACCCAGCCCTATTTTGAGATACACAAGGTTTTTGGGGACCATGGAGCTTTAGAAAGAACAAAGAACCTAGAGGAATTCACTCCATCTTTGAGCCTGCTCCCAAACTGGGGGCTCTGGGTAACCTTACACAAGGGAGATAAGAAAAACATGTTGGGAAGTCCTCGTAAATCATGCAGGCTTGTATCGGTGATAAGAAACGTCTCAAGGTCTCATGGAAGTATCCAGATCAGTGCTTCCTAATGCTACCGTTCCTTATGTTGTGGTGACCACCAACCATAAAATTATTGTCATTGCCACTTCATAACTGTAATTTTGCTACTGTTAAGAATTGTAGTGAAATATCTGTGTTTCCCAATGGTCATAGGTGACCACTTGTGACAGGGTCATTCAACCCCCAAAGGGCTTTCGACTCACAGATTGAGAACCATTGATCTAGACTCTCACTGAATTATATCGAGTCACCAAAAGACACAATCTTTTTTTTTATTTTTTATTTTATATAAGTACCTTATTTTTTTTCTTCAAGTTACATCTCAGTCACAAACCCTTCCCTATTCCCCCTTCCTGTCCCACCCTTCCCCCCACATTCCCCCCTAACAGCTTCCCTTTTCAATCCAACAAATGGTTCTTTCTCTTATAACAGTAAATTCTATACAAAACAGCAGAATTAAATATGCCACATTTATGAGAGTTAAATGGCCCAGTATACCTTCCCAATGTCCAGTTCATACATATTTGGCCCCTGACTTTAACCTTCTACCTTCTAACCATCTCCATGAGTTTAAAGTTCTATAACTGACTTAGCTTTCATACTAACTTGCATCACTATTATAACCATCTTCTTAGATCTAGAACGCCCTCTTGATTCCTAAACAACTCAAAATTTAGCTATGAGACTCAAGCTGAAAAGACACAATCTTTGAGTTATAGTTTTATGTATAAAGGATGACCAGCACTTGTCTCAATGTTCTTCTTTCCAACGCACTAAGGGATCACAGGGCTTGGCTTGGTGTTGAATGTTGCAGCCTTGACTAGATGTGGTCTGTCACTGGCTTCTCATTGGTGGATCGTAGGTCCTGGATACAGTTGCCTCGGTGAAATTACACAGATGTGTGTAGGCAGGGACAGACTCTTCCATTCTATCCTCTGCTTCTAAAAGTTGAGATTATCCCTGCAGACACTTCAAGTGGGTTGTGTCATACCCTATCCTCTGATTTATTTTTTCTCTCATGTATGCCTCTGCAAGCAGGTAGGGCTGCCATTGTTTTGGTGACTGAACGGGCAGGGAAAAGAAGAAAGCAAACACCTTCCTTGTCCCAGTTAACTCCATTTATTCTAGCCCTTCAGTGATCGGAGAAAAATCACAAAGCCATGATAGTTTTTCTGAAATCAAGTTTCTGTTAGCTGAGCAAGGATGCAGTTCACTCTGAAAGACTCCTGGTGAGCATAGGGAAAGCATGTGTAGTTTCACACAGAGGGCCTGGAGGGTGGCTTGTACAATGACAGCAATGTGTGGGTGGTGGAAATGTCTTCTAACAGGTCAAGGGAATTAAATTTAAGCTTGATGTTAATGTGGTCAAAACCAATTCAGGAAAGTAATTAGCAACTCCCTTATAAAATTAGGAATGTACAATTTGCCTATTAGTTCATAATCTAAATAGGATGGTATGTGTGCAAGCCTGTGTGTATATGTGTATGTGTGTACAAGCCTGTGTGTATGTGTGTGTATGTGTAAGTGTGTATATGTATTTGTGTGTTTGTGTGTGTGTGTTTATGTGTGTGTATTTGTGTAAGTGTGTATATGTATTTGTGTATGTGTGTGCTTGTGATGTGTATGTATGTATGTATGTATGTATGTATGTATATGTTCATGTGTGTATAACTTACCTGAATTACTATTTTTCTCATGAGGTGTTTTTAAGAGATAATGATCTAAAAACATCATAATATACCCTCATTACTAGTGTGACAACCTGAAGAGGTGAAAGTGAAAGTTTAGGAACACTAAATTCAGAAAAAGAAATAGCTCTGGGACTCCAGGCTGAGGGAACCCAGGAAAACACTTCTAGATTCCTCTAGTGCACTCTGACAGGCACCTATATTAACTCAGATGATGAGAAAAAAGCTGGTGGCAGATGTAGGACTTAGGAATGGGGTGGGGAGGATATAGTCCTTCCCCAGATCTTCAGAAAGGAAGCCAACTTCAAGGGACTGCTTTGGAGCCCAGGCTTCTATGTTCTTGGGATCCAAAATAGATATGACTGAACAGTGTTTTCATTTCCACAAAATGTCACTCTACCCTTACTTTATTCCATGGTTGGGGTCCAAAGAAGAATAAAGAGGGATCTAGAACCCAGAGATAGGGAAGCTATGTTAAGAAGTAAGGAACATTAGTAGTAAAAGGCCGAAACATCACATTTCATTTTTTTTCTCTACTAACTGTCATAAACTGTTTAGGATAATTAAGAAATGCAAACTAATGGTTATGCAAGCCGGTCATTCTGTTAGGTACTATGACAGCCTATTATAGTTACTTTCTAAGCTAATCAGAAATAAACCTGCTAAGAGACAAGCAACATCTGCTTACCCTAATATAAGAGATAGGGCCTCTTCAAAAACCTCAAGAGATCTGCAGAATATGGCATTCAAAGATGTTTTCGTAACTTTAGATTTTTTTATATCAAGACATATCAACTCCTGACAGCACCCCCTATTCTCCTCCAAGTAGAAGATGAGCATCGAAGAATCTCCAGTGGGAGATGACTGAATCAGTCGCAAGCCTATCTCTTGGTAGGAAAAGCCCCTTGCTCCAACTGTAGACAGAATGCTGTCCAAAAAGGACAAAACCTGGAAGCAGGTAAGTTGACAGCCTAGCTCTGCCAAGACAGGGTAGGTAAGTCCTTCATAACCCCTGCTCTACAATCAATGTCTGTCAGAGAAGCGGGGCCAAATGACTGAAGATCGATGCTGTAATGTATGGAGAGAAAATGGGAACTGTCCAGGCACCACTGGTATGTCATTTCTTAGTTTGGGAAGCTGCAGACCCTGTACTTCCTATAAAATCAGATATATTTATCCCTCTCAGGTCTCTGAGGTGATTGAAGAACAGATAGATAGAGTCTCATAATTAAATTTTGAGTTGTTTAGGAGTCAAGAGAGTGTTATAGATCTAAGAAGATACTTTTAAAATTGTGTTGCAATTAGTATGTATGTTGAGTCAGATATAGAACTTTAAACTCATGGAGATGGTTAGATAGTAGAATGTTAAAGTCAGGTACCAAATACATATGGACTGTGTAGAGAGCTGCGAAGTGCCGCGCCCTAAAGATGGCGCTGGTCTCCGCCTTCCACCAGCCCGACGGTGAGCGCTCTTTATGATAATAAGTTCATATTTGGCAAAGACTGCTGATCTGGCTTGCTTCTGCATACATAGACCTCTAAGATAGCACCACTTGGCTTTACTTGACTGGCTGTTTAATTAGTATTTAGCCTGTGGGTTGGGTCTGCCCCATTATTCGGAAGACTGTTTTCAAGGGACCTGAATAAACTGCTGGAGAAGAGTTTTATGAGTTGCGTCATTCCTTGCTGGACAAGGGGGGATGCGACAAAGTGGTGGCCCGTACGGGGAACCAGAAAAGACTCAGAACTCCTGCAGTCAGGGGAAGCGCTTGGTAAGTTCCTGGGATAAATCAGGACAATAAAGTTTCACGGAAATAGCGAACACAAGGTAAAGTTTCGCGGAGATAGCGAACAAAAGATTAAGTTTCGCGGAGATAGTGAACAAACAGTTAAGTTTTGCAGAAATAGCAAACAAAGGGTTAAGTTTCGCAGGCAGTTGTGAACAAAAGGTAAAGTTTCACAGGAAGTTGCGAACCTAAAGTAAAATTTTTAAACATGGGATTGTCTCAGTCACATCCAATTTTTCTGGCTCTTCAGGAGCTACTTTTAGCTAGAAATTTGAAGATTAAGAAGTCTACCTTAGAGAGATTTCTGAATGAATGCGATTCTGTGGCTCCGTGGTTTGCGGTGTCCGGGAATCTTACGGTATCCTGCTGGGACAAATTAGGCAGGGACTTGGATTTTGCTTGGGAGCAGGGGACTCTGAAGCATGGAGTAAGACCGATTTGGAAAATGGTGAGGAGTTGTTTAGAAGATCAGAGGTGTTGTAATGCAATCAAAGAGGGAGAATCAGCTTTGGAACTGCTACAAGGGGAGAGATCTGAGCAGGCAGACAGTGAAAAGGGAAGTAACAAAGGCGAAAGATTTGAGCAGGCAGACAGTGAAAAGGAAGACAAAAAGAAAGTTCCTCTCTATCCCGATCTTAGAAATTTTAGAGATTTTAGAGATTTAGAGGACTCAGAGAGCACAGATTCTGAAGGAGAGCTAGACGCTCTAATAGAACAGTTGGAGAGGACTTTTATTAGAAAAAAGGAAAAGAAAAAAGTAAAACAGAAGGGCGTATCGGCGGCAGTCGGTGTGGGAGGAGCTGTTGCCATGGCGTCTGACACGTCAGCAGCAGTCGGAGTGGGCGGAGTCGTCGTTACAGCGACTTCAGCCACGCTGGCGGCAGCTGATGTAAACAAAGTCGTTGCCATGGTGCCTTCGACTCCTCCTCCATTTCCAGAAGCCACTCAGACAGAGCAGCCAGTTCAGTCCCTGAAAGTAGGGAGATCTTTCTGCCCGGGGATGTGGACACAAGTAAGAACAGAATAGAACATTATCCCACTGCACTTGCTGCTTTAGCCTTGAATGGTATCCAACAATGCTTGCAGTCTTTTGGAGTTGCTCCTGCCAGTATAATAGTGCCTTATTTCAGTTATCAAATTAAGATTTTGTGTGGCACTGTAGATGACTGGGCAATATTGCAATGTAGCTTTGAAGGAGTGATTGATAACCATTACCCTAAACATCCATTGCTATCATTTTTTAAGGAGCACCCAGTGATATTCCCTAAGGTTACTTCAGCAGTACCACTTCAAGGATCACCAAATGTGTTTACTGATGGCTCAAAGACAGGCTGTGGAGCCTATTTGATAGAAAGACAAGAGCCTGTGTTATGTCAATTTCAACCGGGCTCCCCCCAAATAGTAGAGTTGAAAATAGTAATTGAGGTGTTTAAAAAATGTCAATTTGCATTCAATTTGATTTCAGATTCAGTTTATGTGGTCAACGCAGTGAAAGTATTAGAATTAGCAGGTCCTATTAAGAATAGTAGTACTGTATGTGCCTTATTACAAGAGTTACAAGTTTTAATCTGGCAGAGAAAAAGGTGTTTTTATATTCAACATATCAGAGCACATACAGGATTACCTGGACCATTAAGTGAGGGTAATAATAAAGTTGATCAATGGACCAGGATGGAATGCATTTTTTGGAGCTCATTCCTGGATCAAGCCAGACAGTTTCACCAATTATTTCATGTAAATGCAAAAACTCTACAGCAGAAAATCCATTTGTCTAGCGCAGATGCTAGACAAGTAGTTTTGGACTGTCCTCAGTGTGTGATTCATCATCCTCCTCCCAGTGTGGGAGTGAACCCTAGAGGGCTGTTGCCACTCAAAATCTGGCAAATGAACGTTACCCACATTTCAGAGTTTGGAACCTTAAAATATATTCATGTATCTGTGGATACCTGCTCAGGTATCATACATGCTACACCTATGAGTGGAGAAAAGGCTCGCAATGTCATAGGACATTGCTTAGAAGCCTGGGCTGCATGGGGAAAACCACAGCAGCTAAAAACGGACAATGGACCAGCCTATACAGCTCAGTCCTTTGTCTCCTTCTGCAACCAGATGGAGGTACAGCTTAATCACGGATTACCATACAATCCTCAAGGACAAGGAATTGTGGAGCGTGCTCATCGCACCTTGAAAGAATGCTTGCAAAAACAAAAAGGGGGAATAGGCCAAGGCCGTACCCCCAAGGAGAGAATGTCTTTAGCCTTATTTACTTTAAACTTTTTCAATTTGGATGCTCAAGGCCGCTCAGCAGCGGACAGACATCAGGATTCCCATGGTTCACCTAAAAGCATGGTGAAGTGGAAGGATATTTTGACAGGCTCTTGGCGGGGGCCTGACCCTGTGCTAACATGGGCGAGAGGGTCAGTTTGTGTTTTTTCTCAGAATCAACAAGATCCAGTGTGGGTGCCTGAACGCCTTGTGAGGAAGATTCGTCATGAAGACTTTCCTAAGGATCCTGGTGATAGTAGCAGTGAGTATGTCAGGAGCGCAGAGCAGTTTGGGTTCAACAAGATCATTTTTCCTTTAGCCCCATGATTAGTAATATAGTGAATAAGTCTTGTACAGGAATGCTTGATATATCTACTAGGGATCCTCAGCAGACTGCCACCAATCCTTTTGATTTGTGGCTTTTGTGTGGAGTAAATGGAAGTTGCATGGACTTGGGACATGTCATTATGCTTGGAGGAGGAATTTATCAAAGAGGTAATTTTTCCCTAGGGTCTGCTACCAGATTGGATTTCTCTAGCGGTAGTGGCTCTGGTACTTGGAATTCTTTATTTCATTCTTACCGCAACAAGAACTTTTTTAGCTTCGCCAGTATGTCTCTGGCCTCCTTTTCTGTGGATTGTAAGTAATGGGAGTGCATCCTTAGGTGAAGAAAAGTTAGTATGCACTCCAGGCACATGTTTTTATGCCCTATGCTGGAATGCCACAGCCTTTCCTGTGGCTGTGGTGACTAGAATGCCTCGATATGTACCAGTTCCTGTAGAGGCTCCTAATACCATGATGCTATTCAGATTTAAAAGAGATTTTGGCATCACTGCAGCTATTGTTACTGCTATCACTGTTGCTGCTGTGGGAGCTACTGCCTCAGCTATCGCCTTGTCTAGTTCTATACAGACTGCCAATGCCCTGAATAACATCTCAGCCACTGTGGCACAGGCATTGGATACTCAGGCCTCTATGAATTCTCATCTCAAAGGAAGTCTTATGATAGTTAATCAACGTATAGATTTAATACAAGAACAGATTGATTCTCTTTGGCAACTAGCACAGTTGGGGTGTGAGTGGAAATTGCAAGGTTTGTGTGTTACTTCCGTGCAATATCAAAATTATACAAAAGCTGCTAATTTGTCCAGACAATTGTCAAAGTTCCTCTTACAGGATTGGTCGGCTGAATTTGAAAATTTGATGAGAGAGCTGAGAGCGACAATCGTACACATCAACTCCACTCGGGTGGATCTGAGCCTGGCTACTGGCTTGACTTCTTGGATACAGACGGCTATGGATCATCTTAAGGAGTGGGCGGGTGTAGGCTCTTTGGCGATACTAATGATACTAGCCTCTCTGGTTTGCCTATGGTGCATCTACAAAATGAAAACCACACAAAAGCGTAATGTAGCCATGATTATACAAGCCCTTGTCGCCATTGAGGCGGGCCAGTCCCCTCAGGCATGGCTTGCTGCCGTGAAGTAAATCTTCACTAAGCATAGTCCCTGCCCACTGAGGAATTCGTTCCACAGATATTAGGGTCTGGTAAGTCAGTGACGGAGTTGACGGATAAGTCTCGGCCACCTAAGACAGGGCAGTCCCGAGTGGGGAGGCTGACCCAGAGATGGGTAAGAGTTTGAGCACCGCCCTCCTACAGGCTCAGGCCCACCGTGAGATCCCCAGATAGAGGGATTACGAAGCCTTTCCAGGGACTTTTACCAACTTTAGAAAAAATAAAAAAGGAGGAACTGTAGAGAGCTGCGAAGTGCCGCGCCCTAAAGATGGCGCTGGTCTCCGCCTTCCACCAGCCCGACGGTGAGCGCTCTTTATGATAATAAGTTCATATTTGGCAAAGACTGCTGATCTGGCTTGCTTCCGCATACGTAGACCTCTAAGATAGCACCACTTGGCTTTACTTGACTGGCTGTTTAATTAGTATTTAGCCTGTGGGTTGGGTCTGCCCCATTATTCGGAAGACTGTTTTCAAGGGACCTGAATAAACTGCTGGAGAAGAGTTTTATGAGTTGCGTCATTCCTTGCTGGACAAGGGGGGACGCGACAGACTGGACATTGGGAATGTATGCTAAGCCATATAACCCTCATAACTGTTGCCTAATTACCTCTGTTGTACTGTATTGTATTGATTATTATAAGAGAAAGAGCCATTTGTTAGACTGAAAGGGGAAACTGTAGGGGGAAATAAGATATACCTTAAACTTAAAAAAAAAAAAAAGGGAAGAGGATGGGGGGGTTGAGGGTGGGAGGGTGGGACTGGAGGGGGAATAGGGAGGGGACTGCGACTGAGATGTAACTTGAAGAAATAAAAAATAAAGGAAAAAAAAAGAAGTAAGGAACATGATCCTTCCACCTAAGACAAGAAGTCAGAATCTACAAAGGTTTGCTGCTTGTGACATACACAAAGTTTAAGCAGGTTTCCCAAGACTACACAAGGTATGCGATGCTAACTTTAGGTCATATTGGCTATGTTATAGTGCCCACTGCTTACTCAAACAGCAATCTAGAAATTGCTATGAACGTTTTAGATGTAATTAGCATTTAAGTCAGTAGACTTGGGGTGACGCATATTGCCCCTGTCCTGGGAATGGGTCTCATCTAATCAGAGATCGTAAGTGTAAGGGCAGAGGCTGAGGTTCCTTCAATGCTGGCCTGAGTAAACCACTGTCAGATTCTGAGGAATCCAACTCCAGGTGGCAATACCACTCTTGCCTAAATTCCCAGGGAACAGCAGTTTGGGGATTTGCCAGCCCCCAAAATCATGTGAGCCAGTTCCTTAAAATCAGACAATTTGTGTTACTGTGTTATATATACATATAAATACAGCTGGCCCTTTCTGTTTACTGAAAGCAAGATGGTGGAAAATAACTAGGAGACCTCACTGTCACAAATGCTGGGGTCACCTGGAACCCAGGACCTTGAACAAGAAGGGATGGGAACATGAGGCCAGCTTATGTTCCTTATCTCTTGGACAGGGCCAGTAGAATGTGTTTCTCTTCATAGAGGGGCCACCCATTAGCCAGCAAGCCAGTTGCAGCCTGAGCAAGTCTTCTGGCCCTTCAGGGAGCCCAAGGTCATATTCAGGACTACTGGCTGCAAGCTGCAGGGTCTCCTCCCCGGGCAGAAAACAGGATGTGCTTTAAAGGGCACAGACTGTGGCAGTGGAGGCAACAGGCACATTAACAATAAGCCTGGGCTGGAGAGATGGCTCAGAGGTTAAGAGCACTGGCTTCTCTTCCAGAGGTTCTGAGTTCAATTCCCAGCAACCACATGGTGGCTCAAAACCATCTATAATGAGATCTGGTGCCCTCTTCTGGTCTGCAGGCATATATGTAGGCAGAACACTGTATACATAATAAATAAATAAATAAACAAACAAACAACTCTTTAAAAAACCAATAAGCTTGACCATTTAAGCACAGTCCACACTGATTTGTGCATTTTCTAGACTATGTACTGATCACATCTTAGATACTTAGAAGATATAAGAAAATTAAAGAAAACCAGCCGGGCGGTGGTGGCGCACGCCTTTAATCCCAGCACTTGGGAGGCAGAGGCAGGCGGATCTTTGTGAGTTCGAGGCAAGCCTGGTCTACAAAGCGAGTCCAGGACAGCCAGAGATATTCAGAGAAACCCTGTCTCGAAAAACCAAAAAAAAAAAAAAAAAAAGAAAGAAAACTGACAGCTAATATACTGTTGGCATCTCATTTTATGCTTTTGGAAGATTGAGGAACACAGAGGGCCATTTTAGTGGCTCTTTTGAATTCTGATTTTACAAAAAATCCTTTCTCTCAGGAAGTTTGTACCTGCAAGAAATGACACGAAGTCTAACCAGCAGTCAAGTTTTAGTTTCGCCCGTAACACAGGCAATTTATGAACCAAAAAGACAGATGAAGTCTATATATGTTGAGCAATTCCGGAAGATTCTACAAGCTATTAAGGGTGTCTGGGTTTTTGTTTTTGTTGTTGTTGTTTGTCTCTGTGCTTGTTTTTGAAAGAAGCATCAGCATGCTTCTAAAAAGATTCAATTTAGAATTAGGGTTTTGACAAGTATAGTCATTTGAGATGCTGTGGATGAGCCAGATCAGAGTCACTTGCTTACAATCAGATAACAACCTTCAGGTACCATTCTTCTCTTATACTATATAACAACCAAGAAGTCACATGCTGATCTTGGTGCATCCTACAAAACAGGAGCTTCAGCAGGACTCTCTGTAACCAGCTGAAGGGCACAGTGGGATGAAGATCCTGAGAGCAGGACATGAGAAATGGAAAGGCAAGACTTTTTAAAGGTTGCAAACATACTGAGAATGTTAACATTCTTGTTAAATAACCGAGCCCTTTGTTCTTGGTCTTCTGTATCAGAGATATTGTTAGGGTCCCATTGAGCTCGAATCTTCAATGCCTCTTCTGCCCCAAGCATGTCTTGTAGGATCCTTTGGGTTCATTCTGCATTATAACACAGGTGATTGTCACATTGTGACATTGGTGTAATCCCACCCACTGTTGCTGCCCCTCGTCCCTTCTCTAAAGTTGTAACAACACATTACTGTAGATTTGACCATCTCAGGCTGTATGCGACTGGACAAATAGGACTCTGTTCACGTTTCTCTGAAGACACATAATGTTAGTTCATTTAAAAAAAAATGATCCAGGTGTCAGGGCACCTGCTGTGGTCACAGCACTTGAGTGGTGGAGTGAAGGGTCAGGAGTTCAAGACCATCAATTTTATAGCAAGTTTGAGGCCAGCCTGGGCTACACAGGCTTTCATTAACTGTTGAAAATAAATACTTGCCTGTTTTGACTAAGAATAGTGTCAGCACCCCCCACACACACACACTCATTCCTGCTTCTCTGTTTAAAAGAAGATACTAGAATTTTTTTCTAGATATAGAGGTTTTGGGGGAAATATCCATTTGGGCCTAGTGGGAGGCTCAGTGGATAAGGACACTGGCCCTCAAGCTTGAGTTTGATCCTTGGGACCCAGAGGATGGAGGAATTGCTGGGACTCTGTGACTGTAAATTGTCCTCTGGCCCCTATATACACAGGTAAGTAAAATGTTTATTTAAAAAATACCTGATTTCTTTGCAATATTTAAAAATCAGAACAAGGAAAGAAGAAAACACAAGCATCAGAATCCCTTCCAAGCATGGCCTCTTCTGTCTTTGATCAATGATATTCATGTGTTCCCCATGTTGGCCTGGCCAGGACTGTGTCACAAGGAGATTCTTCTGACTCATGAAGCTCGTTTTCTTTCTTAACTTCTTTCTTTTTCTTTCTTTCTTCTTTTTAAGGCAGAGTTTTTACAACGCAGCCTAGAATCCTCTATGTTAGACCATTCTGGCCTTGACCTTACAGAGATCCATTGCCTGTGCCTCCCAAATGCTTGGAGGCATGTCTTGGGCTTGGTTTTGAGAGTGTATCTGCCCACCCTTATCCCAGCTTGCTCTCTCTGCTTCATGCTTACAGTTCAAGATATGAGCTCTCAGCATCCAGTTCCTGCTGTGGGCCTGCAGTCTGCTACTATGCTTCCTTGCCGTGATGGACTCTTAACCTTCTGGAACCGTAAATAAGTCGAAGAAACCATCTCCTCTATAGGTTGCCTAGGGCATGGTGTTTTATCACAGCAGAAGATAAATAGCTAATGTGCACACACATTGAGCCTGGCCCCAGACTTGCACATTGCAGACATGTGACTGGTGAGCCACACTAGAACCCATGGGAGGAGAAGTTTACCCTCGAGATGAGCTATAGGAAAGATATCCTGGGGACCGCTCTCTTGGCTGTTCCTCACATGCTCACACCTGAACTGTCCTTCCAGTCCGACCCCTCGTTCATACTAGTTAGACTATTCTGCATCCCTTTGAGACCTCTGCCTGAGAACTGCTCACTGAGTCTCACCAGAATGTGTTAAACGGTATCTATGTGAATGATAGCAGCTAGACCCCCCTTGTAAGAACAGCAAGGTCTCTTTGGCATTAATCTAAACTAATGCTACCCACAGGCAAGGAAAGAAAGAAGGTGGATGTCACTACAGATCATCCTAATGCAGCTCCATCCTGGGCCACCGAGGGTGAGCCCCGTAGAGCAAGATGGGTCACCCAGCATGGCGGAGGTGAGGTTGGGGGGAGGGAGGGGACTTGAGTCTTTGCGGAGACCTTGATTTACAGTCCAGAATTAGCACCAGGCAATGTCCCCTACACACTCAGGCCAAAACTCAGATTCTGGCATTCAAGTGCTAAGAGAGCAAGGACATTTTTTGTAATTTTAGTTTTTAAAACTAATATTAGAAACCAGCTCTCCAATGCTGGGCATGCTGACACAAATCTGTAATGCCACCGCTGGGGAGACTGAAGCAGGAGGATGAGGGCTTTGAGGTTAGCCTGAGCTACATAATAAAACCCTGTCCCACAAAATAAAAACAAAAATGGCCTATCCTCTTCCGTTTTAATTACATCATTGCTATTATCTTTCCGTTAGAGCTTTTTCACTTTTCAGTCATTTTACAGCTCCATAGAAATTGCAAAAATGGCACAGAAAATTCCCATGTAGGCTTTTCTCAACTTCTCTTAATAATAACATTTTAAAAATAGTCTTACATTGATTAAAATCAGGAAATTGATGTTGGTGCAATAGTGAGGTACAGATGTTATTCGGATTCCCTTGGTTTTTCTGGTGCCAGTTATGGAGCATTTGTATTTCTAAAAGAGAGCTGTGCAATTTGTGTAAGTAATTATAATCAGATTATTTCCTTTTAAAAATGTTATCTGTATATCTCTAGCACCTATATGTAACTATCATCCTTTTGTCTGTCTATCTATCTGTCTGTCTGTCTGTCTGTCTATCCATCTATCTATCCATCCATCCATATATCTATCAATCCCTGTCTCTATGTATGACAGGGGAACATGCCATAGTGTGTGGAGGCCAGAAGACAACTTAGTGGACTTGGGTCTCTCCTCCCACCTTTACTTGGCTCATGAGAATTGAACTCAGGTCACCAGGCTTGCACAGCAAGCACTGTTACTCACAGAATCATCTTGCCACCCCTCAAACTAAAAATAAAAATGTCTTTCCTTTTCTTTTTTAATAATTTTTATTATTTATTATTATGATTTAATGAAAGTATGTTATACGGCTGAAAAATATTAGCAACTATAACCACAAGGCTTGGATTAAAGGGATTGTGTGACTGTGATGTTAAAAGTACCCACTGGTTAACATAGGCTACTTAAGCGTCTGCTTGATTTCTGCTCTGCCATTTTTTAAAACTTTTTATTAGTTCTTTGTGAGTTTCACATCATGCACCCTTATCCCACTCATCTCCCCCTCTCTTCATACCTGCCCTCCACACTTGCAACCTCTCCCACAACAGATTTTAAAAATCCCATTGTGGAAGCTGCAGTGTGTCACAGTGTGTTCCACAGAATATACTTTTGTCCACACTTCTTTGTTTGCAAATGTTCATAGCAATGACTCTTCTGGTATGAGGCCTCTGGCTTCTGCTACACTATTAGTATTGGAATCTCACTGGGTCTCCTTTCAGATATTCTGTTCTTGCCCTGTGTCATGGAGATCCTGTAGTTTTGGACCTGTAGGACTGATGCCTTCATTCACTCCAGCAGTTCATCAATGGGTTAGATATTGGAGTGGGCCAACTCAAAACCCTGGTTCTGGGTCTGAGATGTATCCGAGCTGGTCAGCCCACCAGCTTTCCTGCTTCCATGCCCTTGGGGCTACTTGCCCGCAACCACCACATCCAGGGTTCAGCTCTACTGTGCTGCCCAGGTGAGGTGAAGGGCCTGCTCTCTTGAGTGCTTCAGCAGGTGAGGGGAAAAGACAGTTCCCCTGCTCTCATGATCCCAGGACCAGCTCTCCTGTCTTCCACAACTGGTGAGGGGCAAGGGGCGACGAGGGTATCTCTCCCTCATCCATGCCACCACACAGGAAATGAGTGGTAGGGCCAGCTCTCCTACACTTGTATCCTTGGGGCCAGCACACCCTCAACTCCTGTCATGTATGGGGGCCACTCTTGGGAGTACTGCAGCAGGCCTGGGGGAGGGTCAACTCTCCTGCTGTCATGCCCCTGGGGCAAGCTCTCCTATGATACCCAGGTGAGGGGTGGGGCCAGTTCTGCATAGCCCTCAGACAACAACCTGTCTGCTGCAGGGCCACAGACCCAGATGTGGCCCCTGGTGGAAGCACAAGCCAGGACCCCATCACAGTTCCAGGTGGCATCACCAGCTACTCACATCAGGCTGTTCCTCACTATCCTTGAGTCTCCAGTTGTGCCCCTCTTTGTTGTGCCCACATCCTTTTGTTTCTCTTTCTCTTTCATTTCCCCATCACTTACTTGCTCCTATTAGAGGCACCTGGGGTCTCAGAGTGTCTGGGGTAGTCAGCTCAGGAGTGGTCTCAGAAGTGCTATGTCCTGAGTGCATTGTGGCACCAAGCAGGGATCATCTCAGGCATGGTCTGCACCACCCCCCCCACCAAGGCCTGTGTGGCACTGGACTAGTGGTCGTCTCAGGGTCACTTTTTTCCAGGGACTGTTAGGCTACTATTCATTCAGATGTTCATAGGTCGGAACACTGAATGTAGACATAGCCTCTCTCCTCTCTGCCACCTACTGACGCACATGTGACACAGCAGCCACATCTGTGATGCCTCTAGGGACAGAAAAAAAAATTCTTTCTTTTTCTTTTCTCTCCTTATGTTCATTATGTTTACTTTTGCTTAATAACATTTTTAAATGTACAGAAAATAATGTGATGGATGTGATGGGGATCCATGTTTCTGACTCCAGACTTAAGGAATATTAATTTTGACACATATGCTTTAGAATTGCTTTAAAGAATAAAATACTGAAGATACGATAAACATCTCAACTGAAGTATTTTTATGAGTCACTTCCTTTTCATCCATGGTCATTTCTTTGGACAAAAAAGTAAAGTGTCCGTCCCTTTACTTCAAATGTTAAATAGTTGCTGCAATTTTATATATGTGCTTTGTGTTTTACTTAGCAGTATTTTAAATTATACTGTAAAAAATATTTATTGGCTTTCAAAAGCATAACAAATATTCAATAACAGTAAAGCAGTTGACAATGTAAATTAGTTTTAGTGATCATAGTGCATTAGTACATAGTAGACACTATGAAGTTAGGCTGAACACTGATAAATAATCAGATCCACACATGTCTATGACATAGAAAATTATATTAAATAAAGAAAGTCACTTATAAATATTCATATAGACTCGATCTGTCTACTGACTACATATTGACTATTTTATTGAAAGGCTGTAGGATGGGCAACCTCACCATAACTTGCAATTGATAATGACAATCCTACAAGCTAAGGATAGAAATACAGAGACGAATCATTAAAGTCACCACTAGAAAGCTAGGCCTTTATGAGCCAGTCATGAGAAATGTCATAAACAAATGGAACTCAACAACTAAACACCACTTCAGAATATTCAAACATCTTGTTGCATGCCCATGTAAGCCACAGCCTCAGAAAGTAGCTGTCCCCTCCATTTGCCTCTGTCTCCACTGGCCCTACAGCTGCCCTGGAATGCACAGCACTGTCACGATCCTAAACCAGGCTTTGCCTAGTTTTTCTCTTTCAGTCCATGTCTCTCCTCATCTTTATTCTTGTATTAGACAGTTCAAACACTATCTCAGCAGGATAAAGTCCTCTCCCTGTAGAAGGAAGACCATGAGAATTGGGAGAGTCAGCTACAGGACTCTCTTTGGAAGACTAAGAGAAGAGAAACATCAAATATTTTCATGATGATTTTTAAATGGCAGCTTCTAAAACATATAATTCACACACCACAACATTTTCCAGTGTATTTTTATGGATGTGGAGCCATCAGGACTCACCTCACAGCATTTTTGTCACCCCCATTGCCACAAGGTTTCATTCCCCACTCCTATGCTTCCTTCTTCCAGCTCTGGTGACCAGTAATCTGCTTTTTGTCTCCGTGGATTTACCTATTTATTTGAGGCTTTTTTTTTTTTCAGTGCCAGGGATTGAATCAGGGCCTAATACATGTTAGGCAAGTGCTCCAGCACAGAACTACAGCTCTAACCCTGCTCTGGACATTATAAGAATGTAATTAATTTCATGCCATTTTGTGAGTAGCTTCTTGCTCTAACATAACATTTTTGAAATTCACCTGTGTTGTAGCACGTACAAAATCTCCAGTTGCTTTAATGGCAGAATAACATTCAACTGTATAGACATCCCACAATTCATTCACTCATCAATTGATGGCCATTTGGGATATTTCTGCTTTGGGGCTACCATGAACAATGTCCCTGTGGATATTGTGCATGTCTTTGTGTGGACACACATTCATTTCTACTGGGTGGATGCTGGGGAGTGGATCTGTGGAGTCATATAGTAACTGATGTTTTTAGGGAAGCATGATAATATTTGTGTCTTTTGTGGACAAAATTTTTGCCTGGCTTTCTTAATCCATTAGCACATTATGGCTTGTGCTTGAAACATCACCATCAAAACAAGAAAGATAGAAGTCTTTTAGATACTTAGAAACCCCCTCAGGCTGTGTCAGGCGATGTGCACTATTTTCTTTTGTACAAAAGCATTTATTTCTACATTGTGAGACTTTTTTTTTTAAAGCTGTCTGGACATTTTTAGTAAGCTATAAATCAATGTTGTGTTGAGACTCGCTATTCTGACCTGGGCTATTACAGATGTCTGGATCATCATTGTTACATTTACTATCTCTAGAATGCAACATGTTCTTACCTTGGTAATATAGGAAAAGGGAGGTGACCAGGTAAGGGGTGAACTCCTCCACGTGAGAGCAGAAGGCACAGAAAGCCCTTGGACCTTTGGAGAAAAGCTTCAGGAAAAAGCACTCCACTCTTTCCAGGTAGCGGTCCTGAGAGAGGATCTCTCTGTACTCTTTTAGGGAGAACACACTGTCATACACCAAGTAGGGGAGCACCTGGGCCAGGTGGACGTCTGTCAGCATCTGCTCCTTGTACCTCGTTAGTATTTCTGAGAGCCATTGACTCCTCTTCTCCTCCCTCTGTGTCCTTGTGTCACAGGAATAAAACCAAGAGTTAGCTCCTTGCTCCAACATGCTGGGACGTGTAGAGCTGGGGACACATCTCCCTCTTGGTGGCTGCCGCTCTGAGGCCTTTCAGGTGGGATCTACTCACTCAGACACCTAGAAGCAAAGGCATCCTTCTGTCCGGACTTATTATAGGTCTGCAAGGAGAAGGGAGGCATGGTATTAACCTCAGGGAGAATGCAGCGAGGACAGTCTTGACCCAAGAGGATTGTGCTCCATCACTAACCCCTAAACCCTTGCAGCAGCCAACTTCAAAAGATAAACAGGAGGCAGCCTGGCTCAAGTCCACTTAATTTACATTCTTCCATTTACCTCCAAATTATCATTTTCTTAGCACTCCATTCCTCAAATGATTCTGTTAGAAATAAGGAATCTGCCATGCTCACAACTGAACTTAGATCATAATATTGGTAGCTGTTTGAGGAACTACACTGATATCTATGTGCAGTGGGTGAACTTCCCACCATGAGTTCTGGTGCTTACAACCTCCCTGCAGTAGTAAAGCTGTAAGGTGTTCAGGTGAGGAGTCAAAGTCAGTTGTTAACAGCCTCTCTCTCTTATGAAGTTGTCTCCTGCCTGACGCTTCTTAAGAGCATAGTCCTTTTATTTTTGAAAGAAATTTAAAAGCTTCAAAATGATCCTTTGATTAAGTAGCACAGTCCCACACAGGACCCCTCTCGACCCTGAGCCAAGCCCAGTGTCCATTTAACGAAACCAGAATAGAAGGGATTATTGCTGGCTTGGGGCAGGCTGCTGCCACAAACAATGTATCACTCAAGATTATTAGGCTATAATACAGTTGTGCCCAGCTAGCCTTCATGTTCACACCTACGTGGAAACTCTCTGTCCCTGGGGTCACCTCAGGGCAGCACCCTGTCTGGCTGCTTCTGTCAGGCAGACTCTTGTCTGGATTCTCTGCTCTCTTGTAGACAACTGAGTCATGGCAGCAGGGTCCTTCTTCCATTCTCAGCCCTCATGTGACCCTGAGTCTGTCATGAGGAGTGATCTAAAACTCCAGTGTTTCAGGACTTTTCTGAATCAGGGAATTAATGAACAAAGTCTATTGCTCTCATAATATCCTTGCCAGTTTGGGTTTTAGAGGAAATTAGATCTTTCTCTATAGCATGCTTGGCAGTAAATCAGAGCCCACTTGAGTGATCTGAAGGTTCACAAGGAAAGACCTTGTTTGACTAGGCTTCAACCTCATGTGTGACCTTGGGTTCTCATGCTAAGATATCTTGTCTTGCTGACCCTGGAGACACTGCCCCTCCTAGTTAGTCAGCTCCTGGAAATAGCAAAAGAACTTTTAGGAAAGTTTGCTTTCCACAAACAAACCAACCAATCCAGAGCCCACCCCCCATCACCCCTTTACCAGACTCATAGACTTGGAGCCACTGTTCACTATAAAATCAGGCACCAGAGACAAGGAACTGCCCCTATACTTATCCCAGAGTCCTAAAATTATTCAAACATTCCAATCCTAAACTGAATACTGTGGCTCCATTGTTGCCATAGAAACCAAAATAAAGACTCTGGCTGCATCTTCATCCTCCTTGCCTCCTGTAGGGATGTGTCTTCTCTGGAGGGCTGTAATGAGCCATCTTCCCAGTAAGGTTGTCTGTCAGCTCTGCCTATCTAAGTAATAATAAAACCTATACTTAATAAAGACCCATTGAAAATACAAAGAGAGGCTGGGCTGCAGGAATATAGTGAAGCCCTGTGAGCTTCAGAGCCAAAGCAAGGAAGCCAGAATTCCAGCTATGTTCTCAGCACCAGCAACTTCCCCAACTTGGAGTCCTCATTGAAACTTCTGAGAGAAATGGTGCCACCTTGTGGTGTTTTGTGGCCTCTGGCCTCTTAGATTTGTTGTTAGCTTTTATTTTATTTTTAAGTAAATGATTTGGAAGCTTTCTTATGTCCCCAGGAAAGTTAAGCAAAAAAGTTCCACATCCCTCCCCGCATGTGGCCTCACTTGTTGTTCACATCCCTGCCCAAACGGTGGCGTCATGGGTTGGCAACATCCCCCAGCAGGTGTCCACTGCTCCTGTGATAGAGCTAACCAGGGGCCTGCCTGCCACAGTCAGGCTCGCTCCATCTTGTGTGCTCCATGTGTTTGGAAGAATGAATGACAGCTACTGTCCACCATTGTACTGCCATAAAGAACTGCTTCACTGTCCTGGACAACTCTGCTCTCTGTTCACACCCCACCCCCAGACCCTGGCAACGCGTCTTTTGTTGCAGGCCAATTTTACTCAAAGGCTTTGCTTGGCAACCCACTTAATTTGTGTTAGATGCCTAATAGAGAATGATGAATAAGACAGCGAATGTCCATCTGCAAGGAGGTGGTGCAGATAAGGTTGGGTGAAACCAAGAAGGCAAGTGCATGGAGTAGTGATATCACCCATCTTGAAAAGACACTGGTAAAGACTGTGGGCAGACAGACTCAGAAGGAGGCACGTGGCATCTATTCACTTATAATCAGATTTTAGCTATATAGTACAGGATAACTATACTACAACCAATGCATCAAAGGGAACAGGAACATAGACTTTGTTTCCTGTCAATGAGACACTTTGCCCTAGAGGTACTGCCTTGTACGCCCCCAGTGTATGAGGAGGCTCTTGGTCCTCATATGACTGCCGAACTGGGGTGGGGGACTGTTATGTAGGGACAGTCCACTCCGGAGGAGTGGGATGGAAGGGATAGGGGGTAGAGGGTGGGAGGGCGGGACTGGGAGGGGTTGAAAGAGGGTACTGTGATGGAGATGTAACCTGAAGTAATAAATAAACATAAAAAATAAAAATAAATAAAAAAAAGATTGTGGGCAGAGCTAGCACAAATAGAGTAGGGAGGGGCACACCTAAGCTAAGAACTCCAGGAGGAAAATAAATTAGAGACTGGCTTGGAGAGATGGCTCAGCGCATAAGGGTGTTTGCTGCCTAGCCCAATACCCTGAGTTTAATATGGGACCTAGATGGTGGAAGGACAGAACTGGTTCCTGATGTCCTCTGACTTCCACATGCAATGTACACGCACACACACACACACACACACACACACACACACACACACGCACATGCACACACACAATTTTAATAAAATTCGAAATATTAGATATTAAGAGAGGACGGAAGATATAGATATTAATGAATGCCTGGAAAGAGTAGCGTCTGAGGATCTGAGAACTTGATGAGTTAGCACAAGGGGTGTCCGGGTGCAAGTCACAGGGCAATGTTAGAGGACATTGGGCATGTGGTCTTGCTGGCATGGTAGGCTCTGATCAGAGACTGCATGTGATGATTATGATTCAGTCTCAATTGTCAACCTGCTGAGACACAGAATCACATGGGAGATCTCTGAGCATGCCTATGGGGTATTATTTTGATTAGGTTCATTGATGCCAGAAAAACCTGTCCTTCATGGGTGGCATCGTTTCGGTCCTGAGATCCTAGACTGTAAAAACAGAAAAAGTGAGCTGAGCACAGACATTCATCTCTCTCTGCTTCTTGACTGTGGATGCCACATGATCAGTTGCCTCCAGCTCCTGCTACCAGGACTCCCTCACCATGGAGGGCTGCGCCTTTTAAATGTGAGCCAAAATGAACCACCCCCCCCCTCCCACCGTTTAAGGTGGTTTCTTCAGTCTGTTTTTATCACAGCAACACCGAAAGGAATTACCGTCCTTCATTTGCAGTGGAAAGCTCCCGAGGCCTTTACTCATGGGGGTAACATGGTCAGAGAGACATTTTAAGAAGGGTGCTGGATAGTTTTATGTGAACTTGGTGCAAACTAAGGTCATTTAAGAGGAGGGAGCCACAACTGAGAAAATGACTTCATAAAATTGGGCTGTAGGCAGACCTGTAGTGCATTGTCTTAATTGGTGGTTGATGGGGAGGGTCGGTGGTCCTGGGTTCTATAAGAAAGCAGACTGAGCAAGCCAGTAAGACCTCTGCATCAGCTCCTGCCTCCACGTTCTGGCCCTGCTGTGTTCCTTTCCTGACTTCATTCGATGATGATAACAATAGGAAAGTGGAAGCCAAACAAACCCTTCCCTTCCCAACTTGCTTTTGGTCATGGTGTTTCATCACAGCAACAGAAACAGGCTAAGACAAGAAGCCTACATTCGATGCTACCATTTTACCTTCCCTCTACCATCTGTTCACTCTCCTAAAATTTTCTTTCTTGAGCCATTTGGGCATAAGTTGCATCATGACTACATAGAGCTCTTCAGCCTGTATTCTTTTTTTTGTTTGTTTTTTAAACAAGGACTACAGATAGTGTCTTATCTAGCTGTCTTCATTTGCTTTCTGTTGCTGTGATAGAATGCTCTGACCAAAAGCAACTTAGGGAGGAAAAGACTGTGAACTCAGGGCAGGAACTCAAGACTTGAACCCTGAGGCAGAGACTGAAGCAGAAGCCATGGAGTGGTATTTCTTATGGCTTGCTCCTCCTGGTATGCTCAACTTACTTTTTGTACAACATAGGACCACCTGGTAAGGGATGGCACCACACCACCCACAGCTTTTACTCTATCTAGGAATCAGTTAGGGCTAGATGTTGCACTTGGTTGTCATGACAACAGTTCTCTTTAATTTGGAACATTTCTATGGACTTTCTCTTTTAGGCTACTAAATATTTTTTATTGTAAAATGTGTATTTATTTTTATTATACGAGGTTGTGTGTTTTGCCTGCTGATTTCCCAGTTAGCCCTTGACATTAGTCTACAAGCTAAGCTCTGTTTCTCTTTTGGCTTCAAAGAATTATTTGTATGAACATGTGAGTGATTATATTTTCAGAGGCTTAAAATTCATTATGGCATTAATTACTTTTATGTTCAAATGGCCCCGGTTTGGTTGGTCAAAGCCCTTTAAGCTGTTCCTGTCTCCTTGTGACATACTGTTGTCATGTAGTGAAGAGCCCTTCATTAATCTCCACAACAAGGCAGACTCCTCCAGTCTTATCTTGAGCCCACATGTCCCAACCTCAATACAGCCCTTCCTCCCAAGAGCTCTGGCTCCTCTACTGTGCTGAGGTGTGAGGAGACAAATGCCAGATGTCCTAACTGCCACTGCGTAGCCACTTCTTCACCTCTCTCCTTCCACACTATCTTCCTTCTACAGTGAGGATGCCAGGTCCGGACTCAGTACACTCAGTCTTGTTCCATTGAGTTCATCTGTCCTAAAGAGTTGTCAAGATTTCTTCACAGTTCTTCCATCCTTCCTTGGTCAAGACTGTTTAAAGTCACACATTCTTTCCTTGTCTCTGCTGTCTTCAGGTTGGATGATTGTAATTTGAATTCGTTTGCTCAATTCTCTCTTAAATGTGTCTAGTGCTTTACCTGTTTTAAATACATAGACTAGGTATTTATAGGCCTTCAAAAGTCAAAACTACAAAGGATGCAGCCAGAGAAGTATCTCTGGTGTCTCTCCCGCCAGTTTCTCCTCTCCTGGTCATTCGTAGACAGCTCATTTCATTGCTTGCTAGCTGATGCCTAGGTTTCTCTCTGTGCTGATAAGCAGGTATGCACATGCTTTATTTTTGTTTCTTTCTGCACAACATGTAACATGTCACATACACTCTTTTTTTTCATCATCACAGTATGTAACAGAAAATTTTTATTTATCAGACATATATTTATTAATACTTAACAATTATTTAACAATTGCCTATAAAGTTCCTAAATCCTAAAACCCGAACGAACCCTAACTCTAAAACCTAATCTATAACACCCTAATACCTATAATAGAAACATTTAACACTAACCTAAGGTTTCTCAAAAGGATGTTTTCCTCTTGGCATGGATCTTTATGGATGGCTGTCCTTCATCCAATCTTTCAGTCCCAAAGTCTCTGAATTTTGTTTGCCAGATCCCAAGACAGTTTATCAAGCAGGAATCGCCTTTGCCGTCTTACAGACCATTTATTTATCATATGAAAAGTCTCCCAAGCTCACCATTCAGATGCCTCAGGTCCACAAGGGTCTTGCTTTGGTGCTCTGTGCAATCTGAAGCCCCTGGGCTCTGAGGAGAGACAACTCCCTGACTAGACGCTCCAGAATCTCAGGGAGAATCCATCTCCAGACCCCCGCAATGGGACGATACAAGAGGGTGAAGCCTCCTGGTGAGACTGATGCGAGTTTCTCTGCCAGACCAGGAGAAGGAAGAGGAGGAAGAGGAGGAGGAGGAGGAGGAAGAGGAGGAGGAGGAGTGAAGCGCTCTGTCTACATGAATCTTGACTTAAATATCTTCACCTGTCGTAATGAATTGGCAACACAATTTTCAGCAGAAGCTTTCACACACTTTCGAGTCATGCCCCAGGGCTGCATCCCTTCAAAGCTTTTTGTAGAGGGCCAAGGAATGGACAGGTGGTCCAGAGATTGTGATCTGGGGGAGGGCGCTTCAGAGCATGTCCCTGCCCCTAGTCCTATGATCAAAGAAGTCATCCTTCCTTGGTGAGTTCCCAAAGACTTTTAAGATAAAAGACTTACTTCACTTCGGAAGTAAGTCTTTTACCTTAAAAGTCCAGGCTTTTGCTATTCCAAGTTCCCTATGCTATGCATATCACTAACCCCACCACAACAGTACCTCCAGGAAATGACTCCCTATGAATCTGCAGAGATCTCCCTACTGCCTTTTAAACAGCTACAAGGTGTTTCATCAGGTCTGTGTAGTAGAACTGATTAAACCAATTTCCTATGCAATTTTACAACCATAAAAAAGAAACCTGAGTTAAATTTTTTTACAAATGCATTTTTGTGTTCTTAGAAATGCATCTTCAAAATAAATTCCCAGCAATGAGATTTCTGGGTTGGAAGAGACATGCATACAATAGGCCCGCCATTTCTATTCATTCTGGTCTTGTACATTTAACAGACCACAGACTGAAAGTATCTGGAAAGAATTGCACCTTATATAGCATGCACACTCTTCTTTTCTCATTTCTTCCTACACAACACTATAATTTACACAGCATCTACACCATATTAGGCCCTGTACATCACTAGAGGTGATGTAAGGAATACAAGATGGTGTGCAAAAGTTAAATGCAAGTATTTGGACATGTTGTGTAAAAGATTTAAACATCTATGGGATATCTCTGGGGAAGGGCTCTTCCCCATGATCAAATTACCCATGAATATCGGGGGACTAGTACATGTAGTTTCATTTGATATTATCATTGGCTTATCTTGCTGGTCCTGTTTTAGAGTTTTTAGTTGTTAATTTTCATTTTTTTGTTTTTATCAATGTAGATGGTAGTTTTTAAAAAGAAAAATATGGCTAATTAAATTATTTAACCAGTATTTATATTATTGTTAATTGGTTCAGCAGTTGTTAATCTTTAAGCAGCCATTACAAAAGAGTACACAGAGACCACATGGATTTCTAACAAGCCTTGGCCTGAGTTGTGCATTCCTGGCCCATCTAAGCTAGCTCACAATTCTATTACCCAAATATGACTCCATATATACATATGCCCCCTTGGACTGCCATTCTCCATGATATGCCAATGTTCCTGGCCATGTGGAATGAGGTTCCTTTTTCTAACCCATGGTGTGTGCCTCCTTCCTGCTGCTCCTAGCTGGAATTCCTTCTTCTTCCTGCTGCTGGCTGGAATGCATTAATCTTCGGTCTAAAGCACAGGCCTCCTGTTCTGATCTCAGGAAGTCCCACCTTTTCTGTCTTTGCCCAATCTCAGGCCTCGGCATTTTATTTAACCAATCAGAGTCAATGTAAGTAACAGACAGCAAGCAGGACCAATTAACATTTAGAATGCTTAACACTACCCCAACAATTCCCTCCTTTTGTCTAAAAAAAAAAGGCTAAATTTTTAACTCATATAGTAAAAACAATAAGAACAAATATGAAACAATCAAGAAAACCATATATAAAAGTTATACACATAATGTTTAGCCTATTTGTATCAGGCAATCTTGAAGAAGAAAAAAGATCATCTTATCTATCTTGCTGTGTCTAAAGTTCTGAACCAAAATAATTTCTATCATATCCTATATTTATAAACCTAAAGATTTTATTTAGACTTGAAAATATCCTTTTAAATCCTAAACAACTCAAGTTCAATTGAAATTTTATAACTATTATGCCTTCAACCCCATCAAAGACATAAGAAGGGATAAAGTTATTATTTGACTGAGTAGGAAGCATAGGAGAGCAGCTTTCAAAAAGAAATATGACAGTTTGTTGCCCAGACAGTCCCAAATATCACTTGATATCATTGGAGCATCATCTTCAGCCTTCTGGCCAAGCATTTTTCACAGACTAAATTGTGCAGCAGGAAATAATAAGGATTTTCCCATTCTGTCTCTGCAGAATCAGGACATCAACTTACCTGCATTTAAGCTCTGGTCCATCTTTGGACTGTGTATAATCTGTTGAGAGAGCAGGGGCATGTTTGCCCAATAGGAATTATCTCCTGATGGGAGATTTCTTTTTGATGCTCATTGTCTTCTTCCAAGTCAAATGGGAGCTGTCAGGAGCTGACTGTCTTAAGTCAAACAATTCTTAAAATAATAAAAACATCTTTAAATGCCATTTTCTGTATGCCTCTGAGGGTTTTGAAGACATTTATCGATTTATTTATAAATCTATCTATATTCTATCTATTTATGAACAAGCAAACTGTATATTTTTATCCATTTATTATCTGTTTAACCTAGTATTTGACATGACCAGGAGCTTGACTGGCCAGTCAATTTGTATTATCCAGACTCCTAAATAGATTGCAATAGCAACCCATAAAAGGATCGGAAGTAAACCTATACTTTTAAATGATTTGTACAGGCACAATACCTTATACAAGAGTTGAAATATACATATTATGTGTCAAAATATAAAATTCTATACTAATGAATCAAACTTTATCTTATTTTTGTATCAATATACAAGATTTTATACCAATGTATCAAAAAATAACCTTATTTAAAGAATAACAATAATTTTAAGTTTCAGAGCACATTCAATAATTTATCCTTATATCTTATCATTTCTATATTATATACATATATTCCCCCTCTTTTTCTTTTCAAGTCTTTTTTCACTATATAAGAGAGAAAGAAGGATAGAGAAAAGAAAAAGAGATCTCCAAGTCTAACTTCCTATACCTCGCTTAACAAGACCATATAACAATTTGTAACCATTACCCCTAAACAACATTTATAACACATCAAATGACCAAAGAATCATCCACCCCACTTTTTGGGAATGGGATGTCACTCTCTTAAAACTTCTTCCTGCTGAATTGGGTCACAGAAAACCTGTTTAGGGGCCCAAATAAAATGGAAAAAAATGGTTAATCATTTTAGTAGTAACATTGGTTGTCCAATCTCTATGTGATCAGCAATTTGAATGTCCTGAGCAATTTGTAGTTCGAAGCTGGACTTTGGGTGGAAAGTTCAGAACTTTATTGAAGACCTTTCTGGAACAGTCTTTGAGGCTGGACCATCTCAGCAAGCTGTTTGAAGTTGTTCTGGATGCAGATTTTGGAGGAAACAGTCTGTGAGGCTGGATCATTTGGGTTACTTGTCTTATCTTCTTTGGACTCTGGTCCCACTGTTCTGAAAATATGTAATTTTTCACAAGTAACATATAGTTCTGCAATTACCAAAATGCCTTGGATGTGCAGGATGAACAAATCAATTAAGGAATATTTTCTGTTCTTCGTTTGAACAGAAGAAAGACATTTGTAAGTCTCCATTTATGCCATATGAAAGGATGGCGTGTAATAGTATTACATATATATGCTATATATAAAATCTATTTTAAATTGAAAATACAGAATAAGACTGTATGGAGTTTAAGTATTCTCCTCTACAGTTGACATACATATATTAATTGATTAAAACAGGTTTATTCTATATTGTTCTGGCTTTTTGTAGATTAGGTTGGCCTCAAACTCAAAAGGAAGCAATCTGTCTCTGCCTTTGTGTCCCATGTTTTGGGATCAAAGCTATGCATTTACATTTATATATTTCTTCTTTTCTTTTCTCCTTTCTTTGGAGATTTAACTTCTATGTGGATATAGCTATTCTTATTGAGACAGGGTTTCTCTTTGTAGCTTGGGCTGTCTTGATTTGCTCTGTAGAGCTCTGTAGGTTAGATTGGCCTCGAACACACAAGGAACCTGTTTTTTCCTTGTCTCCCAAGTTTTGAGATCAAGGTATGAACTTAAATAATTGAATTACCCTTATTAAGCAATAACATTAATTAAACCATTTTGTATTAGTTTGAGTTCCAGTTCTCCCATGGAAACACCATTATTAAGGAGATTGGTGTAAAATAACATGATATGCTATTTTTCTTAACTGTTGGCTGTGAGAGGCATGTAGTTTGCAAGTTCTTCCCCAACCTAACTCTAGGTCGTTACATTGGTTAACAGAATCTCTCTCTCTCTCTCTTTTTTTTTTTTTCTGAGGCAGGATTTCTCTGTGTATCCTTGTCCTGGACTCACTTTGCACCAAGCTAGGCTTGAAAGCACAGAGATTAGCCTGTTTCTGCCTCCAAAGTTCTGGGATTAAAGGCATGCACCTTCATGCCCAGAGATTAATGTATCTCTTTTAGGGGCAAAATGCCTCTTGAAACCAGTTCTCCAGTGGGAGCCCCACAACTGAGGAGACTGGCTTGTGACCCTTTTCTCTTTACGTACATTTAAGATTATGTGCATTTATCCATTAGATCAGTAAGGACATTATTAAACTTAACAACAAGAAAAAATGTGTCATTTTTAAATTCTAGACTGTCTTTAGTAAGAAGCTTTATCTCCTCAGCAGAGTTCCCACCCTGCCTTCATTGTTTAAACCAGGCTGGTCTAGAATCCAGAGATCTGCCTGTTTCTTCCTCTAGTGTGATGGGATTAAGGGATCAAGGGCGTGTGCTAGCACCACCCTGCTCAAATGCTTCACTTAAATCACAGATTTTAGTAACACTTTAACCTTGAGAGCAACTTTGAACTGCAGTGACATTTCGAAATCTGCCGAAAATCTTCAAAAATCTCTTATGTTTTAGCAATGCCAAACCAGAAAAAATATCCTTTCTACCTCCTGATATAGGAAAATCAAAGACATCTAAATAAAAATCAAGCAAAGAAACAACATTCCAAAAGCCTTGGCATGTCTAATCATGCCATCCCATGCTGCAATTAAAGCTTTGTTCATTATTCATTAGAGTCTAATTTTGGTTGCATTTCATTGGCAGCCCTATACCAGAAACTCCTGACAGGCACCTAGTACCCAGGGAGCTCTTAGCTCCAGCTGCCATCAATTTTCTATTATTTATCAGGAAAGGCCTCCCTTTTTCCTTCATTATCATTGTTGGCAATTTAGCATTCCATCTGTAAATTCTTTCCTTCAAGACTATCCTAGTCTGAACTTTCTCAAAAACGATACACAGAACCACAATTGTCAGGGTAAAAATCATTTGCATGCTAAGAGGAACAAACTCAATTGGAATCCAAACATATTGAGGCATTATGAATTCCTCCATTTTTAATCTAGGCGGTTAATTCCGCTCTCAAGCTCTGTTTAGAAGGTGCCAGTTTTTTAGTATGTAAGGAGAGCTAAGTTTTCCACCTTTGCTGCAAGGCAACAGCTTTTGTTAAGTTAGCCACACTTTTGAAATTCATTTGGGTTCAGTTCCCCACTCTTTGGCTAGGAAACTGGCTTTCACCTGGGCCTTCTCAGGCTGTAAGCATGGATTCTAATTGCCGTAGTTGGGCGCCACATGTAAAAAAAATTAATTGAATTACATTGCAGTATTTATATCATCATTAATTGATTTGGGGGGCTGTTAATCTTTAAGCAGCCATTACAAAAGAGTACACAGAGACCACATGGATTTCTAACAAGCCTTGGCCTGAGTTGTGCATTCCTGGCCCATCTAAGCTAGCTCACAATTCTATTACCCAAATATGACTCCATATATATATATATATGCCCCCTTGGACTGCCATTCTCCATGATATGCCAATGTTCCTGGCCATGTGGAATGAGGTTCCTTTTTCTAACCCATGGTGTGTGCCTCCTTCCTGCTGCTCCTGGCTGGAATTCCTTCTTCTTCCTGCTGCTGGCTGGAATGCATTAATCTTCGGTCTAAAGCACAGGCCTCCTGTTCTGATCTCAGGAAGTCCCACCTTTTCTGTCTTTGCCCAATCTCAGGCCTCGGCATTTTATTTAACCAATCAGAGTCAATGTAAGTAACAGACAGCAAGCAGGACCAATTAACATTTAGAATGCTTAACACTACCCCAACAGTAGTTATTAAATGTTCTCAGATCCACACACTCCTTACATTTGTAGTATTTCATTCTCATTTAAAATTCTGTGCATCTCTTTCCTCCTCCTCCTCCTCCTGCTGCTGCTGCTGCTGGTGGTGGTGGTGGTGGTGGTGTGTGTGTGTGTGTGTGTGTGTGTGTGTGTGTGTGTGTGTTGTGCCTGGCCATGAGTGTGAAGATGCATGTGCATATGTGTGCATGTGCATGTGGTGGCCTTGAGTGTCATTTCTCAGGAGCCCACTATCTTGTTTTTGAAACAAAGCCTGTCACTAAAACCTGGACCCTTCATTTAGGAAAAGATGGCTAGCCAGCAAGCCCCAGGGATATACCTGCCTCTGGCCACCAGCGTGGTGTTAAAATTACAGGCACATACCACCACAGGGTTCTGGGATCAAAGTCTGGTCCTCATGTTTGCAAGGCAAGCATTTCATACAACTGAGCTATTCTCTCCTTTTTTCTGCCTTCCCTTTCTCCTTCCCTTCTTCTTCATTCCTTTTTTTTTTTAAATAAATCTTGTCAGGATCTTGCTGTGTAGTCCAGAGTGGGTCCCAGCTGCTGCACACCCCTCTCCTTGCCACCCTTGCTTCTACTCCACAGGTGTGTTTCTTCTCCCCTCAGTTGTTTGCTAGGTGGTCTTCAACCTTGCTAGGAGTGGTTTGTGATTCTAATTAACTCCTCAGCTTCTTCCACCCAATTCTCCTGAGTAATATTTATCCACATGTCTGTCCACCTTTCTGACATCACCCAACCTTCATTTCCCAGAGTAATTTTTTCACCCTCTGAACCACCCCAGCCCAAGATAAACTCCATTTCAGAACTCTTGTAGTGTTTATTATCCACATCACATCACATGTTTGACTAAATTTTACCACTTGTCAAAGACACCAGAGTACCTGCTTGGACATTGGTACTAAATGTCTGGGTTTGAACCCAATTCTGTACACAATAGCTCTTTGGACTTCATCAATTGACATATGCTCTCTGTGCCTTAATTTCTCCATTATACATAGATATAAATGGTAGCATCTCTAGTGATCAAGATTTAAGGAGTGACTATTTGAAAATAGCTTTGTGCATGTCTTGGCACATTCTAGGACTTAAGAACAGTAAAATTCAACTTGTATTCTTGCCACAGGAAGCTTCTTTTTCTTTCTTTTTTTTTTGGTTTTTCGAGACAGGGTTTCTCTGTGTAGCATTGGCTGTCTGCATCTCACTTTGTAGACCAGGCTGGCCTTGAACTCACAGAGATATGCCTGCCTCTACCTCCATCATTGGCTCATCCTGAGTGCTGGGATTAAAGGCGTGCGCCACCACGCCCAGCCTCACAGGAAGCTTCTTGCTCATGGTTATAAGAGATACATAATCTTATGTGTTGGAGGAAAGTCTTGTACTGCCCTTTCTGGGGTATTCTCTAATTGGATAATAAATGTCACTGATGGCCATTTAGCTGAGCAGAAAGAGAATAGGAAGGCAGGACTTCCTGGGACTAACTAAGGAACCCTGGGAAGAGACATAGGAAGCTCTCTCTTCCCACCAGGACTCAGAAGCAGCAGGATGCCTGAGTGTGAGCTCTGTGAGCAAGCCACATGGCAGATTGAGAATAATTGGTCAGGTTAACTTGGATTAGCTAACTGAAAGTCAGCTAAGGGCTAAGCATTGAAACATTAAAAAGTCTTAGTGTATTTAAATATTGGGAAAAGGCCACCTCCGGTTTCAGGCTGCCAGCTAAGTCAGGCCTACAGGCCTCCTCCTAGGCCACTGGCAGCTGCTCGGCCAGCCTAATATAACAGTTTATAGTTATTAATAAATATGATAGTTAACAGAGTTGTGCTTTCAGGGCTGGTGAAGGCCACCCTTAGCCCAGGGCTTTATCCCCAGGACAGGACAGGCCACCAGCTAAAGCGAGTCAGGCCCTCCAGACCTACAGGATTCCCGCTGTGCCACCGCCAGCCAGCTGCTCCATTGGCCTAATGTAAGTTTATAGTTATTAATAAATAACTTAATTAATAAATAATTAAGTTGAGGGTTCACTTATGTAAAATTATTACTAGAGTTGTTAGAGTCAAAGCCTAGATTCTGGAAGTCTCAAGGAGATAGGCTCTGCTACCCCTCTGAAATAACGCCAATTAAAAGGACGGTTAACAGTGAAAAGCAGAGAAAGATTCATTCATTGTGGTTATAACGGGAAATTGAATAACTACAGGGGTTCAGTGACCCAGCCCAAGCCCATCTTTGGAGTGCTAATATGAGGTTTAGGTTTAGGTAGAGGACAAGAGGTGCACATGATTAAATAGTGCTGGTGGAGGTGTGGCCCCATCTGGTGGAGGTGTGGCCCCATCATTGGCTCATCCTTGTCGGAGCAGCAGGACTTCAGCTTTTTCCTGCTTGAGGATGAGATGCCTGGGGAAAACCTCAATTCTTATATTTTTGGTTGTGAGCCTGGCCTTTAGTGGCTGAGCCATCTCTCCAGCCCAAAACCTCAATTCTTTACGGACCATTGTTTCCCTAGTCCAGTAGCACAAATGTTTCCACTTAAAATAATCTTTCTTGTCTGGACAGTCGCAAACAGTATATGCTCTAGACCCACATAGTCAGCAATGTTGCGCTGCTCAGGCTTAAGTTTTTGTCGTGCTCTTCTGTGTGTCCTTGCCAAGTGGCCGCTGTATTTGCACAGCCTTGGCATGAAGGTCCGTTTTCAGTGGCCGCTTTTCAGAACCTGTTTGCACAGAGTGGTGACAGCAAGAATCCGAGAAGGGAATGAAAGAAACTCATCAGGCTTTGCTAACGCTTTGGACGATCTGGTCAAGAGACGCACCTCCTCTGTGCTCAATTTCTCCAACTCCAGTTTCAACAGGCTGAGCACACTTCCAGGAACAACTGGACACGCCCTGAACGCTAGAGATGCCCATCCTGTGGTTCCACCCTTATTGCCTAGGTCCAGAGCGTACTTCTCAGTTCTGCAGTGCACCCAGCGTCGGCCATGTCCCTGCCCGTGCTCATCACCCCATTCCTCTCCCATTCTCCTTGCTTTATGAAGTATTGCTCAGACATCCCATCGTACCCAGCAGTGACGGGTGCTTGAGCCCAGTCTCATCACTTCGCCTCTGTTTTGTTGCCTTTGCACTTTCCATTGCCCCGCCCCTTCTATGATGCCCGGCTAGCCCCCCCCCCCCCCCCCCCCCCCCCCCCCCCCCCCCCCCCCCCCCCC
>CAJQZJ010032551.1:3968370-3984386 GCA_907164525.1 Lophiomys imhausi
TTTTTTTTTTCTTATTTAGCTAACTAAGTTAATGTAATGATTATTTTCCATTGACTCCTAAAAAGACCACATAAGTGAATACAGGATCGTGTTCTCTTCCTAGTTAAAAGGTCTAAATTTTAAAGTGTTAGTAAAAATATATACTAGAAAAAAAAAAATCTGTACCCGTAACACTCCATCCATGCTGAATGTACTCATAATCAAGTCATTTCAATGAATTTTTAGTTTTCACATTGTAAATTGAAGATGTAAGTTATCAGTCATGGAGGAGTATTCATCCTTTCTAGGAAATGAACAAGTTAGTGAAGTCTTGATTAACGGGAATCCCTGCTTGTCCTATCTGCTCTCTGTTGTTCTGATGAACAGGATGACCAAAAGCAGCCTGGGGAAGAAAGGGTTTGTTTGACTTTTTGACTTACAGGTTAGGGTCCACTGTGAAGGGAAGCCAAGGCAGGAAGGAACCCCAGGTGGGAAATTGGAGGGAGAAATTGAAGTAGGGGCCATGGAGGAATGTCGCTTATCCTTGCCTTGCTGGTCACCTTCCTTATACAGCCAAGGCCTACCTTGGTTGCTGGCCACCTTTGTTTTATAGCCTAGGCCCACCTGCCCAGCCATGACACTGCCCTGGACTAGGCCCTCCTACAGCAACAAGACAATACCCCACAGATGTGCCCATTGGCCAATCTGATGGAGGCAGTACCTCTGTTGAGGTTCTCTTTCCCTAGGTGTGTTAAATTAACAACCAAGATGAGCCACCACACTGGTGTTATTGGTGGGTATTGGAGTCTGGCAGACACCTGCCAGATTTCCAGATTCTTGTGTCTAGGAATGAAGAATTGGACCCAGGAGAAGTGTGTTTATAACAAATAATATACTTCCAAGGAGGGAAACATGGGCCCAGCTGGAAGGAAGGTTAGACACTGAGTGGCAAACACAGTATAAAAACTGGGACTTTTAAGACCATGCATCATCATCACACAGGCTTTTGGATCATTGAATCACCATCTTTCCTCCAATGTAAGGATCTGTCCCTGGTGGTGGTGGTTGGGTGGTTGGGGGTTGAGCCCTTTTTCTGGTCAGCTTGTTTTCATATGCTAATTTGTAGCCCTCACACACCTTGCTCTGCACCCTACCCTCCTCCTGAAAGCTGTGGTCAGTGATTTTTGGGGGAAGCTGAAGGAAATGGTCCATTTCCCATAACTGCTTACATAGTGATTAGAGGCATAGCCCCTGCCTAGAAAGACCAGGAAACTCTCACCCTATTCTAATTATATGGAGAATCTGGGGTGTAGCAGAGATTTACTGAAATCCGTGCATCAAAGGAGTCCAGTTGGGAACTGGTATAACCCACATTTTACAAAGGGGGTCACTGCAAACAGTGGTCCAAACAAGAAGAATGTGATTATGCCAACCGATGGTTCCCAAAGGGCAAGAATCAGGATTGGCCCCAGAGAGCAGCAATCTCTGCATAGCTTGTTCCCAGGGGTGAGATCCCTTGGTTGTATAGCAACAATGTGCTAAAACCCACAAGTTTTAGGAAGGAATCCAGTGGTGGAATAGAGTGAAAGGAAAGCAGTGTGAGGTTGTGAGCATTGAGTGTATATTATCCTAAGAGTGCCAAAAGAAAAAGAATGAAGACCTACACACAAAGTCAGTTACAGCAACATTTGCAAATGGGACTTTGTATTTAAGAAGTTAAGACATGTTTGGCGGGGATGGTACATGCCTTTAATCCCAGCACTTGGGAGAAACAGGCAGGTGAATCTCTTGACTTGGAAGTCAGCCTGGCTACACAGAGAAACTCTGTCTTGGGAAAAAACAAAAACCAACAAAACCAAAAAGAAACAAACAAACCCAACTTTTGTTCAGGATGATCTCGTGGCTGTGGTAACTCAGAAGTTTTATTCTAGAGAATAAATTTGTTTCCATCTGCTTGGCATAGGCTTTTGTCCACCCAGAAAAGGTGTCAGCACACGTCAGAAGATATTAAAATCTTTGAGAAGGTTCATCTACCTGCATTGCTCTGCCTTCTATAGGCTATAAGCATCCTAGATAACCATATATTACAGAGTAGCTGGAAGGTTACCATGGCTCTAGGAGTGTCCCTTGACTTACTGAAGACTGCCCACATTCATGCCATGCTGAGTTATCAGGCCACACATAGAGTGATTCTCAAGACCCAGCAACAGAAATGAGTCCTCTGGCTTTTGGGCGTTTCCATCTACAACTGCACCCTGTACAAGTCCATTCAGTGGGAAGTCACAATGGTTGTCTGCTTGAGTGGGGGCTTTTACCAAGGAACTTTGGAAAATATCAGTCTTCAAGGGTTACCCTCATTGGAGATGAAGGCCCATCTTCCCTTCAGAGCAGGGATCTCAACCTTCCTAATGCTGTTGCCTTTTATACAGTTCCTCATGTTGGGGTCATCCTCAACCATCATTATTTCATTGCTACTTCATGACTGTAACTTTGCTACTGTTATGAATCATAATGTAAATATCTGTGTTTTCCAATGACCTTAGGCGACCCCTGTGAAAGGCTCATTGACCCCAAGGGGGTTGTGACCCACAGGTTGAGAACTGTTGTTTTAGAGGGTGTAGCATCCTCCCCTAACATGGTTTCCCTCTTTTTAGAAGGGTAACGCCCTGTTTCTTAGAACCCTATTGAGATTGAGAGCCAACACAATTTCCTAGCATTTAGCTTGTAGAAGCAAGGCAAGGGACTCTAGTGCATCTGCTGCTAGGAAGGTTCAGCATTGTATTCCAACATAAGTCATTGATACGGCATTGCCCTTGACATTGTGCTTTTACTTTGAAATGTTTTCACAAGAAAAGAACTGGCTACAAAAGTATATGTTCAAGAATGTTCATTACAGCAACCACAAACCAAAACCCACAAAAGTACAACCAAGATGCTCAGCAAGTCTTGATTCTCTTATAATGATTGAATAATATGCTTTGGAAGTCTGTCTACATATAGAGATCCTGCCATAATTTACTGTAGCTTTAAAAAGTGGGTTACAAAGTAACATATACAGAAGGATAGTATTGAAATGTTTATACTGGTATATGTATAAAAGATTATGGAAGAATATAGATAAAATGTTAACAGTCATTTTTGAGAGATGTGATTCTAAGTATCCCCTACCCCATCTCATGCTTTCCTAGCTTCCTTATAACTTTATTTTTCAGTAGTTTTCAAACCATAAATGTTATTTTTGAAATATGAAAAAAGGCCAGGCGTGGTTGCGCACGCCTTTATTCATAGCACTTGGGAGGCAGAGGCAGGAGGATCTCTGTGATTTTTGAGGTCAGCCTGGTCTACAAAGTGGGTCCAGGACAGCCAGGGATACACAGAGAAACTCTGTCTCGAAAACCAAAGAAACAAACAAACAAACAAAACAACAACAAAAAGAAATATGAAGAAAGAAAGAGAGGGAGGGAAAGAAGAAGGGAGGAAAGTCTCTATAGGTAAAGGAAGTAGACAATTCATTAAAAGTAAAGTTAATCATCAAAGAAATCCAAGTACCAGCACCACACTAACAAAGATTTGAAAAATCATTTATGCTGAGTATAGTTTTATTAGACTATATTTATCAGAAGTCTTATGAAGTCACTTGCCCACACCCCGCAGTTCTATTTCTGTGGACTTACAGAAGGAGGCATAGGCCATGCGTGTCCTCTGGGAGAGCAAAACCGAAGGAGACCAAAGTTCAAAACCCAGGGCTTCCTCAGTAAACGGAACACTTCTAGACTCCTGGGGAGTCTGGCAGACAGTATAGCAATAAAAAAGTAGAATATGTTCATAAAAAAAACTGGGGTTTTTTTTTTTAACATACAGGAAAAGCTTCTATAGAAAAAGACTAGAGAGTGATGTACCAAAATGTTACAAACAGTTATTTCTAGGACTAAGGGGTAAGATTTATATGAGATTTTGGTTTTATTCTTTGTGCTTTCTTTATTTTTCAGGTTTTAAAAATAGCAAATGTATATGACTTTTATACATAAAATAATTACAAAATAAAAGATCCCTATCCTATTAGTTCACATTTGTTCTTTCTAACTTTTTTAAACCCTGAAATTATTGTAAGCTTTCTTATAATGAATTATAATATGATAAATGTTAACCTCAAGTGGTTTTTTCTCCTACTAGTCAAGAACTGGCTGAAAATACAGTAATTGCCAAAGTGAATGGTATATTATGGGACTTGGACCGCCCTTTGGAAGGGAATTCCACTGTAGAGCTGCTGATGTTTGACAATGAAGAAGCTCAGGCTGTAAGTATTTAAAAACCAACCAGCCAGAGTTGGGTCTTTATGGTGTAAGTATTACGGGAAATGCCACACATTGAAATCAAGGATGATGAAGCTTTTGTCCTTTCAACGTTTAAAATCACAACATGGCATTTAATGATAGCTAGTGAATATTTGTAGAATGTACATTCAAATAAGTAGCCCATGTTTATTATTTTTTTTAATTAAATGTTTTAAATCAGTGTCTATTTAAAATCAGTGTATAGTCAATTCTTAAATGTATGCACCTGTAATTTAGTATCGGTAGGAGAATTTGGAAAAATTCCTTAAAATGCTTGTAAATGAAGTATTTTGTATGATAAGTGCCACATTTTTGTGTATGTCTCCAATATGCACATCACCTTAGCTTGTAGCCTCCTTTCATCTGGCATGCTGTCGCTGTAAAAACCCAGCTATGTTAGCTGAAGTTATGTTGTATGCTTTCTGGATGGCAAGAAAAAAAAATCTGTATAATTTCTGATTAAAGTATGTCAAGGCCATTAGTTATTTTTTGTTACTCTGTTAAGATGCCATGTTTCTCTAACTAGTTATTCTATTCCCGTATCTAACATTCGGCTTGGCTTGGCAAATATCTAGCTAAGGGCAGTGCCCCAAAGCAGATGCGGGCAGCCAGCCGGCTCTTCCGACTGTGCCGAGTCCTGGTGCTAGGCTGCAAGGATGGCCCTCTTGGTTTGCTCCCAGGGCGTATCCAGCTGAGGCCTGCCACTCTGCTGCAAGGATGGCCCTCTGGGTCTGCTCCCAGGGCATATCCAGCCTGTGCAGGAGAGGACTGCACTGGCTTCTCTGCACCTCTTTCTGCTCTTGTTTATCTAATGGAACTGTTGACTGCATTGTCTCCTCTTTATTTAACAGAGGAGAAGAACATTCTAACCTAGGGCTCAATTATCACTCTCTTTTGGTGACGTGGTTAACTCATGGGTAAACTAAAATTAATTTTTTAAGGACTAAGCTAATTTTGTTTGTTTTAGTTACCCCTAAAATAATACTAATTCCTTAAGAACTTGAAACCAGATCAGCTTTCTGAATCTGTGGGGCTGATAACCTGCCCTTGGACTATGGTAAATTAGCCCACACATGTATTCCTCAGGGGTCTCCAGCAGCCAGCAGCACTCCCTGGCATCACTTTCTCCTTGAGCCATCTTTCATACAGACACCATGACCAAAAGCAAGAGGGGAGGAAAGGGTTGATTTGGCTTACACTTCCATATTGCTGCTCATCTTCAGGTCAGGAACCTCAAGCAGGACAAGATCCTGGAGGCAGGAACTGATACAGAGGCCATGGAGAGGTGGTCCTTGCTCTGCCTGCTTTCTTATAGAACTAGGATGGCACCACCCACAATGGACTGGACCCTCCCCCATCAATCACTAATTAAGAAAATGCCTTATAGCTGGATCTCCCCCCCTACCCTTGGTTTTTCCAGACAAGGTTTCTCTGTGTAACAATACTGGCCGTTCTGGAACTCGTTTTGTAGACCAGGCTGGCCTCAAACTCACAGAGATCAACCCTCCTCTGCCTCCCAAGTGCTGAGATTAAAGGCATGTGCCACCACACCTTGGCTTTACAGCTGGATCTTAAGGAGACATTTTCTCAGTTGAGATTCCCTTCCTTCCAAATAACTCTAGATTGTGTGTCAAGTTGACATAAGACCAGCCAGCCCAAGACTGCTATGCAGTCGTGAAATCTCCTTGACTTTAGTAGCATCCCCAAGAAGCCACTTCCCTGCCTGTATTGAGTTCAGAGAGGGTGTCTTGGAGAAATGGAGGGAACCAGTACCCTCCCAGCCCTGTTTCCACGTGGCTACTAAGCTCAGTGTTCTGAGTGGATGGGCTGGTCTGCAGGTTAGAGGCACACAAGGAAAGTAGAGAACAGCTACATTGTAGCTGCTGTGCCCAGCAGACCTACTCTGAGCTAGACCTAAGTTCTCCGGGAGTGTTGAGGAGGATGCAGGGAACATTCCTATCCAAGCAGGCATTGGAGGCAATTTATCCCCCTCAACATCTGTCCATTTACTTACCCATGCTATTTTACTGCTCATGTCCCATAATAGTTTTCGTAGCTAACAGCTTTCCTGTCCACATTGTTCAGGTGTATTGGCACTCCAGTGCTCACATCCTGGGGGAGGCCATGGAACTTTACTATGAAGGCCACCTGTGCTATGGCCCACCCATCGAAAATGGATTTTATTATGACATGTTTACTGAAGACAGGTAAGGCTGTCCAATGATTACATGTGTATACACCGTTGTTTTATAATGGTTATATATTAGCTCACTCATTGTGTATTGTGTGATTATCAAGTGGTTAGCCATTTGTGAAAACTGTTTTTCAAATGAGCTTAGATTAGAGAGTACCTTTCAACATGTTTTTTCTTCTGCCTTGAAGAATATTATGTACTGTTTACTTATGTAGAACTAGCTAGAGCATGACACTAGTTCAAACCAGAATCACATGCTCCATCTTGGAGAGCAGTTGTCCACCTCTGCTCATGATGAGTGAGGTGCTGTCAACTCCACTGAATGTCTCACACACTTGAGAACCAGGTAGTGGTGGTTCACAGGGTGTCACACTCAGAAGGTCTGTGCTCAGAGCCATAGCCCTCTAGTCCTGCCTCATCTACCCCTGCCCTGTATCCCTCGCAGTTCCTAGGGACACCACTAGTGGCCAACTGAAACCCGAGTCCTTCTAGTTCTTCTGTCCCCTACCACCTTACCACCTCCGTCTAGCAGCCCAGTGCAGTCCTCAGTCTGGGTTCCTCGCCAGACTGGCAGCCCTGTCTGCTTTGCCACTTTTGCCTCCTAAACATTTCTGCCTTCTTTCACTTGTGTTTCAACTCAGATTCACAGCGCCTCTTGCTTGGGTGAATATAGAACATTTTTGCCTTTTCCCATCACTGCCATGTGTGTAATGACCTCCCTAACAGGGTATCTGGCATTATGTAGCTGGGGCTTTTGTTTGATTTTTTGTTTTTATTTATTTAGTTTGTTTGGTTGGTTGGTTTTGAGACACTGTCTCATTATATATCCCTGGCTGGCCTGGAACTCACTATGTAGACCAGGCTGTCCTTGAACTCACAGAAAGTCTCCTACCTCTGCCCTTCACATGCTGGGTTTAAAGACGTGTACCACCACATCTGTCTTATGTCTTGATTTCTTACAGGCTTTCCCAAGTGAACCGTTTTTACTTATAACTTTAGAGTATGTTTATTCACAATACCAATGACTGTAAGCATGTGGGGTTTTTGTTTGTCTTTTTTTCCCCCAAACAACAACTGATTCTCCAGCCTTAGCTGGACACCAGCTAAGTGTTAGCCCAGACCAGCAGCTCAATCTCAGTCCTAGATTGCAGATACCAGTCACAGTTGAGGCTTCTACATGTCTGATCCACAGCCCACTACCTGGGTTTAGTGGTTGCTACACTGACTCATGGAAGACTATTGATTTACGCTAAAGGCTGTCACAGAGGATACAGATGAGCAGCCAGGAAGGGTGTGGTGTTTTCCATGGCCCTTGGACTGTACCACTTGCTTGGTGGTAGCTCTTTGATCCTTGTCCTTCAGTGGTTTTCAACAGATGTGTTTTTTATTTGTTTGTTTTTTATAATTTATTTTTATTTTATGTACATTGGCATTCTGCCTGCATGTATGTGTGCAAGAGAGTCTCAGATCCCCTGGAACTAGAATTACAGACAGTTACTGCCATGTGGTGCCGGGAATTGAACTTGGGCCCTTTGGAAGAATAGCCAATACTCTTAACTGCTGAACCATCTCTCCAGAATTCAATGGATGTTTTGTAAGATGCACATATTTGATGAAATCATTGACCATTGATGATAGACTCACTCTCTATCTACACTCCCTTTCTGAAGTGGGGTTTGGGGCTCAAGTTCCAACCCTCTAGTAATGCCTTAGTCTCTGGAGGGCCCTTCTTGTCATTAGTACAATGAAGGCACAGTTACTGATGGAGACACTCTCTGATCACAGTGGCATATCCCTCCCTTGTTACTATTCTCCAGCTTCATGCAGGCAAAATGAGCTCTTTGACTGTTTACCTTATGTTCTCTGTTTGGTGCTGGTGGCTCAACTCTGAATAAGCCAGCTGTCCTATGGAGCTGCTAGTCAGCTGGGGGAAGACAGGCAGCATACAAATATCTAGCTGCCATCAGGTGGTGATGAGTGGATGAAGGAAAAGAATCCAGGACTGTTGGGAGCAGAAGGTTCTTGCACCCACAGATCACCTGGGAAACCAGAAATGTTAAGCATGCAGGATTGTCCTTTCAAAGGAAAGGGTGAATATCCCATATTTACATGCAGAAGGCTGGGAATTGGAGGTGATTAACAGCCTGGTGGTCTGCATTATTTGTACGGCCAGATCATATGAAGCTCCCACAATGAAGACCAGAGGTAGCTAGAAGTCTAAATGACCCTTAAATTGTCTGTATAGCCAGGGGCTCACCCAGGCTCCCACAGCCAGGACTGGAGATGGCTAATAACCCAAAGGACCTCTGTGCTCTCTGTGTAACTGAGACCTCACCAGGTCCTGCTCTAGCCTATCCCTAGAACCCATCTTCTTGGAAGAAATGGCATGTACTTTGAGTTGAATTTCAATGTAATTATGCCTCTTTGTGCACTGGGGGTAGTATTACACCAGAAAACATTACCCCAAATTGTACTATATTTAAATATGTTGGCAATAAACCACCTGGCATCAGACTCCCAAAGTTTGATACTGCCCAACTAAGTTCAGCTGAACCCAGTTTTCATTCTCATCTCTTCGAGGATCATTTCTCTTCTGGCTGTGATACCTGCAGGGAACAACCCCCCCCCCACATACACACACAGGAGCGGGGGTGGGGGCATATGTGCTGCAAGAGGCAGGAGGTTGAAAAAGTGGAATATCGTTGAAGCAGAGGCCACAGCGGTGGATGGAGTAAGACCTGGGGAAACTAGGAAAGAACATTCCAGTCCTTGCTAGGATTATATGTGGCTATTTCAGGAGCAGCAAAGAAGCCAATGTGTCAGGGAGTGAGCTCCAACCAGCAGCAACTGAAAAAGTTCAGCCTTTGTGCACATCTATGACTGCATGTTGTACACACCTTCCTCTGAGGCTAGCTCCTGCGAGCCACCGAGGGCAGGGATGTGGGGAGCCCATCATACTGGTCTCTGAACAAAAACATGTGTACCTGAAGCACCAGCTCGGTTTAGAAGACATGCTAGTTAGTAACGAAGGCCCATGGGCTGAAGAGGAAGGGGCGGATGGAGTCTAGAAGATAGTACCGAAGCTCAGGGTCTCTTTTTGTGTGTTTCTTTAGAGTGGTGTCCAGCACTGAGTTGTCTGCCCTGGAGAACATATGTAAAACTATCATCAAAGAAAAGCAACCATTTGAAAGATTGGAAGCCAGCAAGGACACCCTCCTGGAAATGTTTAAGGTAACTGGGAAAACTTAGCATAGAATCTTTTCACTAGGAATAACATAGACTAGTTTTTTTTTCTTCCCTCCTTGCTATTATTGACTATTGTCCAGCAGCCAGTTGTACAGTGTAGACAGCTATTGTGAGGGTGTTGGAGGTCACTCACACAGTCTGGAGAACTGTTGTGAGGGTGTCAGCGGTCACTTTCTTTGCTGTTTCTCTCATGTTTCCTGAGGCATTTCAGGCAATCATAGACAGGTAAAGAGCCAGGAGATCCAATTTTCATGTGTGTGTATAGGTCTGATTAGATTGGAATATGATTAATATCTGACTGCTGGGATTTACTGATGTATTTATAGAATGAAGTGTTGCGTGATTCTAAAGCAGCAATTATGGCCAATTAACAGCTGAACTAAAGTATCTGAATTCTGTTTTCAACAATATATATTTGTAGTCCTACACAAAATTCTCTAGTCTACGTTCACTCCGTCCCCTCTGAGTTGTTTGTTTATGTGTGCGGGTGTTTGCCTTTGTGTCTGTCTGTGCACCATGCGCATGTGGTGGCTGCAGAGACCAGAAGAGGGCACTGGGTTTCCTGGAACTGAAGTTACAGACGGTTGTCAGCCTCCATGTGGGCTCAATTCCCAGAACCTTCGAATCTTCTGCAAGAGCAGCCAGTGCTCTTAACTGCTGAAACAACTCTCCAGAAGCTCCCTTCAGAGTTTTAAATTAATTTTCTTGTTTGTTTTAAATATTTAACCTAGAGTGACTTGTATAAGACCCTAAGGATATCTTATTTGACCAATGCCCTTAAATAGATTAGATTTTCTTTTAAATCACACATATCAGAGGAAACCCATACTTGGAAAAATACAGCTTTATCAGTATGAAGGCTTGAATTTAAAAAATAAATTTAGTTTTGGTAAAAGGTACAGTTATTCTTTTTTATGTGGCAAATTATATAAAAGTAACTAACCATTTTAACTATTTATAACCATTTTAACCACTCCTGAATAACTAAGTGACACTAACTACATATGAAAAGATCAGCACCATCAACTCACAGAATGGTTTCATCTTCCAGAGTGAAAACTCTACCATGAAGGACCAACTCCCCATTCCTCTCACTTCCTGCCCTGGCAGGCAGCCCCCCTGCTTACTGTTCTATGGATGTGATAGGAAACTCCGTTCAGTATCTCACACACTATTTACCTTTGTGTCTGTCTTGTCTCACTCATGTAATACCCTCTGGGTCACTGTGCTGCAGAATATGTCAGAACTGCCTTCTTTTAAAAATGCTAAGTAATAACCCCTTGTGTGTATGTCTCTCTGTGTGTGTGAGAGAGAGAGAGAGGGAGAGGGAGAGGGAGAAGGAGAGAGATAATGTTTATCAGTTCATTTGCCCATGAGTATTAGAATTGCCTATATTCTGGCTATTGTGTATATACTAATATAAATGTGAGCGCAGAGATTTCTGTTTGAAATGCTTAGTTTACTCCCAGAAATGCAGTTGCTGGATCATGGAGGAGCTCTATCTTTAATTTTTCAGGACCTTCCATGGCATTTTCCATAGCAGTCTTACCATTTTTAGTCTGTACAGCTTTTCCACCTCTTACCCACGCTTGCTTTCTGGATTTTGTTTGTCTTTACAACAGCCACCCATTGAGTATGGAGTAGGGTATGACTGTGTCTTGATTTGCATTTTTCTGAGGATGTAGTGATGCCGAGTTTGTATATCTTCCTTGAGGAACTGTCTGCTTATGTTCTTTAGCAGTTTTTGAATGAGAGTAGATTTTTTTTGTTTGTTTTGCATTATAACAACTTCTTTTATGTTCCTGGTGTCAGTCTCCAAACATCAGTCAGTTCCAGATGTTCTCTTCCATTCTGCTGGCTGCCTTTGCTTTTCTCTACTCTTAAGAACTAAACATACCAGTTTTTGTGGAAGAGAACCATTTGACTTGGACATATTGGGATGAATCAGTTACATTGTATAAATATGGGCCGTTTTCTCAACAGCTGTCTTAAGTTGCTGTTTAACACAAAGCCCCTGATGCTGTGGTTATTGCAACAGAACAGAGAAAAGGGCAAATTACCTTAGTTTGCTGACTGTAATGATACTGTGACTTTTTAGCAAATCTAATGATGTCACGTAAGCTTTGTTTGTATAAAAATAATGGTAATGTTCCCCAAGGACTGTATTTATTTTATGTAGCTAAAATGGTATCTTCTAGAAAAGTGATGTCCAATGGAACCTGAGCCAAGTGTGTAACACTGAATCACATGACAGTTACATTTTAAGAGTAAAACAAAGATGGAATTTTGAACACATAACCAATATAAAAAAATATGTGCATCCCACCTCTGTGGTCCTGTGTGTGTTTACTTACACCATGGTCATATGTGAGAGTTTACCAACCATGTGGCTCTGGGGTCTCGTACTGGACAGTGTGACTCTTTGCTGTGAGCACAGAATGTCCATAGTGTTCCAACACCTTGAACAGAGTACACAGCCTCTCAGAGCTTCTTGAAAAGAGTAGTTTTTCCATCAAAACATTTTGTAATATTATGTAAACATTTTCTTTGTAGTACAATAAATTTAAGTGCCGGATTCTGAAGGAGAAAGTCGACACTCCCACGACTACTGTTTACAGGTTTGTCTGCGCCTGTTTTAACTGCCCAGTGGGGACTTGGAGCTCAGCAGCAGCTGCTCTGAGTCCTGGTGGGGATAGAGATTGGTTTTCTGATTTTATCACAGTGATGAGACAGTTTATAAAACAGGATGTGTCTACATGCACAGTGTCTTCAGAAGGTCCTTTGCATAAAGAGAGCCATCTGTGATCTGAGGCTAGGTGACTTGCTTTTCTTCTTGACTCTAAATTAAAGCTTGCCCCATATGGATAGAAAAACCATTTACTCAAAAATATGTGACCTGGTCACTTTTCTGTCCCTGTGATAAAACACTGAGCAAAAGCAAGTTAGTAGAAGGAATGATTTATTTGAACTACATTTGTGGGTCGTAATCAGTCATTGAGGGAAGTAAACACAGGAACTCAAGCAGAAACCATGCAGAAGGGAAGCAGAGGGCAGGCAGATCTCTGATTTCAAGGCCAGCCTGGTCTACATATCAAGTTCTGGGGCAGCCAGAACTACATAAACAGACCTTGTCTCAAACAAACAAACAACACAGAAAGAAAAAAAAAGAAAGAAGGAATGAAGGAAAGAAAGAAAGAAGGGGAGGGAAGGAGGAAGGAAATAAGGAAGGAGGGAAGGGAGGGAGGGAGGAAAGGAAAGAAAGAAAAAGAAATAAGAAAGAAAGAAAAGAAAAAAAGAAAAGAAAGAAAGAAAATAACATTGCTTCCTGACTTGTTCTCTGCTAGCTTCTTACACAGCCCACAAACACCCACCCACTAAGGTGCTTCCCATGCTGGGCCTCCTATGTTAATTAAGACAATCAAGAGAATCCCTCACAGACATGTCCACTGACACACCTAATACAGTTACTCAACTGAGATGCTATTTCAGGTGATTCTAGGCTATGTTAAATTGACAATTAATGCTAATTGAGGCAATATGATAATATGGTTTATAATGAACAGTCCAAAAAGCTGTAACTATATCTGGGTATGTCTTAAATCTCTCATTATAGGTGTGGTCCATTAATTGACCTTTGTAAAGGCCCCCATGTAAGACACACTGGAAAAATTAAAGCCATAAAAATTTTCAAGGTAAGGATATTTTAAATTTATAAATACAGCACACAAAGGATACTAGATAAGGGATTTCACTCATGTCTTCTATAGTGTGAGCATGTTAATATTTTAATACACTTCATTCCCATTTCACTAAAAGTAATATGTTTTAGAATTTTAATAATTAAAATACTATATGGCTTTTGATTACTATTTAATTTTATTCTAAATACTATAATGCATATTTTTATATGGTATGGTCATTTCTTAAAGATTTTCTTTATTTTGTATGTGTATGAGAGAGAGAGAGAGTGTGTGTGTGTGTGTGTGTGTGTGTGTGTGTGTGTGTGAGTGTGTGTGTGTGTGTGTGTGTGTGTGTGTGTCCCTAAAGAGGTCAGAAGTGTCAGATCCCCTGGTTACCCATAGTGTGGATGGTAGGAACTGAACTCAGCTCCTCTGTAAGAGCAGCAAACGCTCTTAACTGCTGAGCCGTCCCTCTAACCCATCATAGAGTTTTTAAGTATAGTGTTCTATCTTTAGAAGCTCTCCTGACTTCACAAGTTTCACAAAAATGGACTTAATCAACTGCCAGATAAAAATATCTAAAAAAACAAACTGTGCCTATGCTGGGCATGCATAGACTGCACACATGAGAGTTGGGAATGGAGCGGGGCAGTGGCCGTGGTGCCAGTCATTATTCTCTCAACAGCACGTTGCAATAAACACATACATAGCATATATCTTGCATCAGGTTCTCTAGAGATGGCTTAAAATGTACAAGAGGCTTGAACAGATTCTATGCGAATGCACACCAAGCACAGCTGTACTGTGCATTTCTTCATTGCCCAATGAGAACAAGGAAGCTTTCTGGATGTAAAGCTATGAACTATAGGCAAAAGAAAAAAGCAGAAGGAGTATGGGCTGACTCTGAGGCCACAGCCTTTCTGGACCTTTGTTTTCTCAAGGTCCTAGTTACACATCACCCTCTGGTGCTCGTCACCACAAGCCGTAGGTCAGAGAGACTGACACTCCCATGAACCTCTTACCTTTTCTGGCTTCAGCTTGGTGATCACCGCTGCTCCTCAATCTTCCCTCCTTCCTGTTTCCTGCCACTTCTACTTCTAGAATTCAGAGCAAACTCTTTACCTCATTTGGTGATTAGTGCTATAATTTGGATGAAAAGTTTTAATTAGACACATTTTAAGGCTCTTCCAAACACTACACAGAAACCTGTAACTGAGCATTGTGGATATTATGATAGAAAACTGCATAAATGTAGCAATATTACTGCTAAAAGTTTGGTTTATTTTTTTAAACCAGTATTTCATTGATGTTTAGAATTCCTCAACATATTGGGAAGGCAATCCTGAGATGGAAACATTGCAGAGGATCTATGGGATATCCTTTCCTGACAGCAAAATGATGAAAAGCTGGGAGAAGTTCCAAGAGGAAGCCAAGAGCCGGGACCACAGGAAAATTGGGAAGGTACGCCCACGCCATCATCACACATGGGCCTTTGTTGCCCATGACTGCACCTCACAGAACAAAAGCTTAAGAGTAATGTTTCTTCTTCTCTCTTGTATTCTATTCTGTTGACACTCACGCCCCTCTATTCTATGCCCACACTCTGCATTAAACATGTGTTCTAGCTATCTTTTTTCCTCTGTCTTTTATTAAAGTTTTAAAAGCTTTTGTAAGAGTTTACTTTTATCATTATATAAAAATAAAATTATTTTTAAAAATTGCTTATACTTGATGATGTGCTATGCATTTAGGAGGCAAGAGTATGTGGACATAGAGAATAAGATGTGAAACTAGGTGGACCTAAGGTTTAGTTCTCCATCCCGCCAGGATCGAGCTGTGCCACGTGATGGGCAAAGCATTCATTTATGAAGCTGTCCACATCTGTCTTGAGGAGTAGTTGGCAGAGCTGCTAGGCGACACCCTGCACATAGAGCAGGCTCTCAGGGGTCACATCACTTAAAGCGGGCCTTCTGCAATGGCCTTTCTTTCTCATTTTCTCAGGCTGTCCGCACATGAGACCTATATTCTAAATGTATGAAGAATACTTAGTCAATTATCTGTGGACTCACACTAAAAAAAATTAGCAGCAAATAACAAAAGCACGTTCGAGGCTAAGTAATCATAAACATATAATGATTTATTTTACATGCGATATGATACATACATTATATATCTGGATAGACACTGAGGGACTTTGGGAGGCCTAGCAATAGATGATGGGAGGATAAGATGACATTTTATGACCATCACATCAGATATGATCAACGTTAAGAAAGAGACAAAATTTGAAATAGAATTATCGTTTCAATCTAGGAACAAGAACTTTTCTTCTTCCATGACCTGAGCCCTGGAAGCTGTTTTTTCCTCCCAAGAGGAACCTTCATTTACAACACACTTATGGATTTCATACGAGTAAGTTAGTTCTTAAAAGCATTTTATTCTTATTAATTTGCACTCTATATCTTACTATCTTCGCTAATAAATAATTGTTTCCCTTAAATTTTAGTAACATAAGAATTTTGTTCGAATGACAGTGTCCTTTGCTTTACAGAAGCTTTTCAGTTTCATGAGGTCCCATTTATT
>CAJQZJ010032551.1:3984786-4002220 GCA_907164525.1 Lophiomys imhausi
GGGGGGGGGCCCAGCTCACTGTTGGTGATGCCATCCTTGTGTATAAGAAAGAAGGCTGAGCAAGTCATGAGGGGCAAGCCAGTAAGTAGCACTCTTCCATGGCCTCTGCTTCAAGTCCTGCCTCCAGGTTCCTGCCCTGACTTCTCTGTGATGGAATATGACCTGAGAGTTATAAGATGAAATTAACTCTTTCCTCCCCAAGCTGCTTTTGGTCATGGTCTATTGAGATCAGTGCAGTTTGCTTTCATCCTGTTGGGAGGACATGGTTCTCTGTGTCTCCATTTGACAGGATGATGGGTCTGTGTCTCTTGTAAGCTCCAAAAGACTAGAAGAAAGTCATCTCTGCCCCTCTCCTGTGTTCGACTACTGGGGAGCAAACTATTCCACGTCTCATCTGGTTGACACACCATTGAGTGTCCAGTAAGATCTTGGCCAAGTGCAGATGAGGCTCCTTCGTAGCAAGTACATCCCCTCTCTATCTTCAGACACCTCCTGGCCACTCCCCTTCCCACATTATGAAAGATGATGGAGGGAAAGGATACAGAAGACACTTCCCTTCAGAGAGGGTTGGGGAGGGAAGGGGATACTTGATGGGGACCACGCTTTTCCTCTTGTAAAACTTAAACTCTTTAGGGTTTTGTCATGATCCCAAATAAAATTGTGTACTTTTTAAACACTAATTAATGTTCCTCTTCCCTCCTGAGCCTCTAGCACCACCACTCTGTTTTCTGGCATTGCTGGGAAGTGAAAACAAAGGATATTTGACCTTTTGCAGACTTTTTAGAAGTCTGCTTTAATGTTGCTATAGGTAAACCAGCTCTCATGTGCTGTAATTTACATAGTAACTTTTTAATTTTCTTCCTGTCTCTGTTTCTTTACTTATACTGTATCTTTTGTAAGAGAAATTTGTGAAGTTCACTCCTCTGCATTTGGTTACTTGTGCCTTCATTTCCCATGCTCCCCTTTGTGAGCCTCTACTTTTGTGTGTCACGATTTGGGAGAGGGCATGCGCAAGGGACAGATTTTCAGTAATGCCAGGCTGCCTCTTACACTATCTGCAAGTCCAGTATTAACAGCCTCTGGCTTGGTGTGAAGCCCTTGTCTGCTCAGGTGAGTGCAGGGAGATAGGGACGCACTCTGTGGAGGCTGTGTGGGCAGGGCCTGTTCCCTCAGAGCCAGAGCTGCATTTCTGTGGAGGATCATGAAGGCAGCTGGGTGGGTTGGGAGGGCAGATGCTTCCAAACGCTAGGAAACTCCACAGCTCTGAGGTAAGATGACTTCTGTTGTAGTAAGCGAAGGTGAGGCACCTTTGTGTTGGCTACCAGCTATGTAGACAACAGATCATGCATAAACAGTGATGTGTGTCCCTTCTGTACAATTCTTCTCCCTTGCATCTTGGAACCTGTACATCTACTATCTCTTCCTTTTTCCTTATCTTTTACAAAACCTTTTTATTTTAAATTTTCATGCAATGAAATGTATACATTTTTGATAACACGCAAAATTGTGTTACCACTACAACAATTAGGATGTAGAACAGTTTCACCATCTCCAACAATTCCCTCTTGCTACCCATTTTGAGCTGAACCCCTCCCATGCACCCAGATGTAAACTCAGTGGATTATTTTCTGTCCATAAACTTTTAGTGTATAAATGGATTCTAACTGTATGACCTTTGGAAGTGACTTATTTTGGTTAATGTATCTGCCTAGATTTTTCAATGGCACTCCTCTACTGAGAAACACACAGATTGTTTATCTTCTTCCTGGTTGAAGGTCATTTGGACATTTGTTTTCAGTTTTTAGCAATTTGCTATAAATATTCATGAATGGGTTTTTTTTTGTATGAATGTAAGTTTTCATTTTACTTTGGCAAATATCTAGGAGAGTCATTTCAGGGTCTTATGACAAATTATGTTGAACTTCAAAAGAAAACACCATACCATTTTCCATTCTTTTTTTTTTTAATTAGTAAAAAAAATATCCTAATGGTATTGTTATACAGCATGTTGGCTAATTCCAGTGGGTCTTCCTCTCTTACTGCTGACATTATCTCCAATATTTGAATGATATTGTAGGGCTGTTTCTATCTTTTAAGTAGCACCCGTTTTCCCATTTCTTTTTGGTAGGAAATAAGGTTTTTATGTATTTTGATCTAGCAGGTACTCTTAACTCCACACCAAGGTGCATCTGTCTCAACCATTAGTTTTTCACTAGGTATTGACTTCAGAACTTCCAAGTTAGCTTCAATTTTCAGTGAACAACCATTAAATCCTATATAAAGGTCCAAGTCAATCAAACCAGCTGCTTCATTCCATCAAATGAGTGCACCACTCCACCCACAGACCGATCTCTATTTCTTCTCACAATGTCCAAAAACTTCATTGCAACAATGAAGAAACATTGGTGATTTTGTTTGTTCTGACAGTTCAAATTATTTTTCAAAATATTTGAGCTGAGTATTTTTGGGACAAAACTGAAGTCAGTCAAAGTCAAATCCACATTTCCCCATTGCTACAACTCTCCCTTTGTTGTTGTCAGCAAGATTCATCAATCCTGCCAAGTAATGATCAGGGCTGTTCTTTTCAAATTCATCACATCTCATGGGATGACATCCAACTGTACTGAAAAACATGTCATTTGTCTATGCCAACCACAGTGTGTCTTTCCTGTCTTATAGACTTCCTCCTGTGATCATAAATTTTTAACACCAATCTGGATAGCTCTCTCATCTACATCTTGTAAGTCATTTTGATGCTGCTACACCCCCTATAAATTCCTCTAAGCATAGGATCTGTCAAGTTGATACCAATATCCACAAACTTGAAGCGACTCATGGCAGTGTGACAGGCTCCTCTCAAGCAGAAGTGGAAGTGACCCATTTCCCATTCTTAGAGATTATTATTTTTGCATTCCTTCCAGCAAAGTATGCGGTTCCCTTTATGAATCTCACCAGCCATGAGTTCCCAGATCTGCCTGACTTATTGAGACCTGACTAAAGGACCTTACAGGGGAGTAGGAGAGGCTCTCACCTCACCTGGAGACTTCTGGCCTCCTCTCTCCTCACAGAGTCCATGAATTTCTTGCAGACATGTAAAGTCTCAGGACACTTCCTTTTCATGAAGAGAGGGTCCTGAGAGATGCACTCAATGGTTTGGCTGAAAAAAGAGTCTAGTGAAGGAAATAGTGAGAGAGGGGGTCTGTCTAGTCAGGAGGGACCAAAGAGGGATGGTGGAGCATACAAGGATGATCCAAGGGGGAATTGCTTTGTCCTCAGTGTTAGGTCTGAAGAAAAGAAAAAAGGACGTGTACTAATGCCCAGAGAGCTGAAAGCTACAGAATAGAACTTAAGTAGAGAACAGCATCAGGACCAGTGGAAACTCAAGGCAGAGAAGGAGTGGGGAAGGAGGCCAAGTACCCCAGCTCCCTCTGCTGTTCTTGGAATCTTCAGAGTTTCTTATTGGTCAAACCCAGCCATTAGTCAGAAGACCAGTATTAGTCAGGATTCACTAGAGAAATAGACCGATTGGGTACAGAGAAGGGGAAGCTCACTGTGAGGAATTACCAATGAGAGAGGTGATGATATAAACCCAAGCCCAAGGAAGAAGACTGGCCTATACCAGCTCAGTAGGCAGTCAGGGGCCTAAAGAAGCGAATGCCCTTCCTTCACAGATTTGCCCTTTTCACACGTTCAGTGGATTGAATGATGCCCATCCACATCCTGGAGGGTGATCTGCTTAATTTAGTCTACCCATTCCAAATGCTAGTCTTATCCAGAAACTTTTTTTTTAATGCACCCCAAAGTAGCATTTCTTCTAAGCACCCCTTAGTGGAGTCAAGTTGACAATGAATCCCCCATCACAGCTGATGGGTCTGGTGAGGCAGGAAGTGCCAATGAGCCCGACCTGTACCAACACCCCTTGTGCCTCTTAGCACCCGCTTCGCTCTTTGCTTGGATGGTGGGTGGCATTTGTTTCCTCACAGTCTCATCAGCCATTGTGTCACCATGTGATGATCTTAGTGCAGTTTTACATCACATCCAAATTGTGGGTTCAGCCACTAGTGGTGTGGGAATGCACACACACACACATACACACACACACATACACATATACACACACACATATACACACACATACACATACACACACATACACACATACATACACACATACACACATACATACATACACACACATATACACACACACATACACACACATACACATACACACACAGATACACACACACATATACACACATACACACACATACATACATACACACACACATACACACATACATACATACACACACATACACACACATATACACACATACATACACACACACATACACATACACACACAGATATACACACACATATACACACATACACACACATATACACACATACATACATACACATACATACACACACATACACATATACACACATACACACATACATACACACACATATACACACATACACACACATACACACATACGCATACACATACACACACACACACACACACACACACACACACACACACATGGACTTGTGAAGGAGCTATTGATGTAAAATTGCTTTAGCCTCTGTAATGAGAAAACATGTGAACCCTTTCCAATGGTACCAATACCTAAGAGCCACTGAGATGTTTTTGAGTGACCAGGTCACTAGGCACATGATGAGATATGACTGGAAACTGTTGCTTCAGGAGGCAAATGTGGCTCTCATCGTTCAAGAGTCACTTATCAAGATTCTGAAGGAGACCAACACTGCTGGATCATGGGCAGTGCTGATGTGCTCAGTAGTTTTGTCAGCTTGGCACAGGCTAAGTCATCTTAGCAGAAGGAACTTCTCAATTGGGAAAATGCTTCCATAAGATGGGGCTGTAGGCAGGCCTGTAGGTCATTTTCTTAGTGATTGATGGGGGAGAGCCTAGCCCGTTGTGGGTGGTATCATCCCTGGGCTGGTGGTCCTGGGTTCTATAAGAAACCAGGTTAAGCAAGCCACATTGAGTAAACCAGTAAGCAGCACCCCTCCATGGTTTCTGTATCAGCTCCTATCTCCAGGTTCATGTCCTGCTTGAGTTCCCATCCTGATTTCCTTCAATGATGGACTATGATGTGGAAGTATGAGCCAAATAAACCCTTTCCTGTGCAACTTGCTTTTGGTCATGGTGTCTCATCACAGCAATAGAAACCCTAACTAAGACAGCCAGGTCATGGGAATGGTTTGCTTCTTCCCAGCAAGTGCCTTTCTTAGCTCTTGAGAAATTGATAGTTTGGTGTCTGACATATTTTCCCCAACTTTTCATTTGAAAAGTTCAGATCTATAGAAAAAGGTGCAGTAGGCATTCATTATGCTTTCATCAAAATGTATAGGTACCATTTTGAATTTTCTCTACCTATATGTGATTATATATTATATGTGTGTTATAGAGATATACATATTATATATATATATATATATATATATGTATTTTATATTAAAAAGGTAGTATCTGTTGACTTCCAAGCATGGTGGTGCATACCTGGAAGGCCAAGGCAAGGAGGAATATGAGTTTGAAGGCCAGCCTGGGCTACATAGTGAAGCCCTGTCTAAACAACAGCAATAAAAGGTTCATTCATAAATAAATGTGGTATCTACTGATGATTTGCTTCATAGGAAAATGTCTAATTGGTCTCGTGTAGCAATAAAAAAAATCATAGAGATTTAGTGACTTGTACATAATACAAATGTATTTCTCACAGTCCAAGGCTTAGAAGACTCAGATCAGGGTCCCAACTGTTGAGGGTCCGCTCTTGGGGTGCAGACTGCTGCCTTCTTCATGTAGCATCATGAGACAGAAAGATGCCGTGAGTCCCTTCAATAGGGATGCTGATTCTTCAGTATCTTCATGGCCAAAAAGCTTCCTTAGTGCTCACCTCCTGGTGCCATCTTTTAGAGTTAAGGTTTCAGCATGTGAATTTGGGGAGAGGACATATAACATTATTCAGGAACAATTTGACACAATTTCTAAACACCTTAATAAAATATTAATGTCTTACGTGAGTGTATTCAGCATGGATAATTTTTTTAACTTCTCTGTAGCTGAACTTTAGAAGAGGCCTTTAGTAAACACAATGCACACTCACATGTGCTTGTACACACAGATCCTTCATTTCCAAGATTGTCCTTGATCTGCGTGTGTAGAACTGCCTGTCCTAACCGCCATAATTACCATAATTCCTATGACATATAACTTTGTCAAGGATTTCCAATTGCTGGGTAGCTAAGGATATCTACTGTCATACCAGAAAAGGTTCTTTGCTGAAAAGCACTAGGGACAACTCTTTCCACCGTAATGTTGTTGTTGTTTTAATTCCTGAGAAATATTTTTAGCTTGTTCAAAGTATGGTAGTCTAGTGCCATGTGTTCATCAGATTATTTACAAATTATTTCAGAGTATCTAAGGAATAATCAACCAAATCAATGTGTTGAAATTTAAAACAGAAATAAGACTTTAGAAATCCTTGAGGAGTTCTCCTCGCTTATCCCTGTGGATTTAATGAAGGGAGCTGCTTAGGTGAGAGAAGCTGCTACGGCTTCTTAGATACCAGCTACTCAGTGTGCTGCAAGTTAAAATTTTCAGTTTCATTTCTACTTAAAACTAAATGGGTCATTGCTGTAACATGGAACATAGCATATAGACATACAAATTATAAAATTATAAGGTCTTCTAAATAATAGAAATATGTGTTATAGTTCATTAAAAACATAGAATTTAAAGTTTTTATAGTGAAATGAGATACTATGTATATTGAATTTCAGCTACTAAGTTTGAGCACATTGGAACATTTGTGTCTATACTATTTGTATCAGTTTGAATTGTTTTCTGTAAGATACCTGAAACAGTTTAAGAGGAAGGATTCATTTAGGCTTACAGCATCAGAGGTGACCTCCATTGTTGGCTGGCTCTGCTCTTTGGGAGATGTACTGAGGCAGGGCATCATGGCAGAAGGGCTGGAGGAGCAAAGCCACTCACCTCCTGACAAACAGGAACAGGAAGCAGAGAGATGCAGGAGACCTGATTCAGAAGACACAGACTCCAAGGAGACATCCCAGGGATCTACTTCCTCCAAATAGGCCCTGCCTCTGAACGGTTCCATCACCTCCCAACAGTGCCACCAAATTAGGAATCCAAGAGTGAGTTAATCCAAAACGAGGGCTCCCACAGCCCAGTCATCTCTCGATGCTTGAGTCCACCAGCTGTGGACCAAGCCTTCAACACATGAGCCACATAGGGGACACTTCATATCCAAAGGATAATCCTGTGGTGTGCTGTGAAATGAACATTCTAATGAAAAGTGTACTGTAAATATACAACCATTCTGTTCATAATCCACAGAACTGCCATCCTTAAGCCTGTCACCTGAACCTGAGGAAATACGAATTAATAGAAGACAGAATTTTAAGTTTTAAAATAGTCACTCATAGCATTCCCTTGCTTGCAGTTGTTCTCTAACATGAGCCATGTTTGTCTTCAAGGAGGAATATCACAAGCGTAACTTCACAGAAGTGCTCTCTCCTAACATGTACAACAGTAAACTCTGGGAAACCTCAGGCCACTGGCAGCATTACAGTAACAACATGTTCACCTTTGACATTGAAAAGGACACTTTCGCCCTCAAACCCATGAACTGTCCAGGGCACTGGTGAGTGTTGACCACAAAGGGGACCCAGCACATTACACTTCATGAGAGTTAGCTTGTCATGTTGTCTCTTTGCTTTCTTTAGTGATTTCTTGTAATGGGAAGAGTTCATGCTGTTAGTCATCTTACCATGTTATTTAATTCTAGAGAATGTTACCATGTTGCTTAGTTCTAGAGAATAGAGCTCCTTTTTAAAATGTGCCTAGTCTTAGGCAGGCATGGAACGTTAGTTTGGAACTCTCACTTTCTGCACTTCTCAGAGGGTAACAGTGTGTATTAATTTTATAGATCATTATATCTGTCTTCCCAATTATACTTCAAATGAATGCATGTGTTTATGGGATATTTAGCTGTTACATATTGTCTGGATGATTATAACAAGACCCACAAAGTCCTGACTGGTGGGTGTTTCTGGAAGTACCTCTTCCTACACATTTCAATGTCACTGAACTGTGAGATATCTTAGAGTTGGTAGCATGTTAATATTATACTGAAATATAAATCAAAAGTTATTGTCTAGGGCTGGGTCATAGCTTTGTGGAGAAAGTACTTAATATGCAAGCATAAGAGCCTGAGCTCACATCCCTGCTTGAGTCCCTAGTAGTAACATAAAAAGTTAATGCATACTGACACCTGTGATAATCTCAGTACTTTGGGACAGGGAGGGGGCAGTTGTTGGCAGTACAGTGTGGCCAATCAGTGAGCTACTGTCTCCTTTGAGATCTCTGTTCTCGAAAACTGAATAAATAATAAAAAAGGTGGAGTGTGATAAAAGACATCCAATGTTATCAACCTCTGACCTTCACATGTAACTTATGAGCATATGCGCCACACACACATACATGTGCACACATACCACACACACACACAATATGGTTTTCTTTCTTACATGGCACATAAAATAAAGGTATGCCCTACAATCAATGCTGTTTTGAAGTCTACGAGAGATTGTAATTATCATAAAGTTAGCATGCAAATTTAACCTTCTAGATAAATGGATAAATGGAATTTACAGATAGAAGCAAATAGACACAAACTTCTACACACACACACACACACACTCTCAAGCTTATAGTTTTTTTTAATCAATATATATAATTTCTAGTAAATTGGCATTAGAAGTCAGCTATTAAAACAAATCTCTAGACATTCAAGGAAAGAAGCCTTCTTCCTTCTTAAGGAAAAATGAAAAGAAATTAGAATTTAAGGTGGAAGCACATGCTTTGCAACTCTAATGTTGTGAAACAGGCCATGGATAATCTCTATCCTCTTCAAGCAAAATGGGGCCCAGCTAGTGTCTACATTCTCAAAGCATTAATTTCTCAGGGTCCTTTCCCAGTAAGTACCACTTCAAGCTGTAGCCTGTGGTTTCAACTCTAAGGGAGGCTGTGTGAAAGCAGAGAATGCGGTTTTGTGTCTTCCTGCTTCAGGGTTAGCTATTGGGAGCACAGCAGCTCAGTGGGGACTAGATAAGGGAGCCCGGCATGCTTTCTATAGAAGACAAATCTCTCATTCCGCAGAGACCCTTAGCTGAGCATTTTCCATGCCTGCTGCTAGAAGTCATTAGGACACGGCCTGTTTCCTCCTGGAGCTCAGAGGAGGCCAGGGACAGATCGGTGGATGATCGCTTATAACAACAGCAGAACTAGACTAGCACTGCGTATTATACCCCAGGTATTGCTGGAGCCCAGGAGAAATTCAGCAGCTCTGCCAGGGGCGCCAATGCGGGAACAGATAGAGTAGGTCAGAGTCCTGGAGCGATGAACTCACAACCTGTATTTCCCAGAAGGGGGCTGCAGCTGTCAGTTATGGCACATCCTCCCTGTGTGAGGCAAAGCGTTCAATCCCTGGTGCCAAAAAGATAAATAAAAATTAATCATAGGAAAAAAATGCCTGTTGATGTGAGACCCAGAATGAGGCATTTGCATAAACTTAGTTTCTTAGTGTTTAGATGATCAGTTTCCTCTCCGTCATGCAAAGTCTGTTTGTTCCCACGTCTTTTCTAGTTTAATGTTTGCACATCGCCCGCGATCCTGGAGGGAGATGCCTGTTAGATTTGCTGATTTTGGAGTTCTTCACAGAAATGAGCTGTCGGGAACTTTAAGCGGCTTAACCCGAGTCAGGCGCTTCCAGCAGGATGACGCTCACATCTTCTGCATGGTGGAGCAGGTAGGCAAGGACACTGGGGGAGGTTGGCTCTGCACACTCACAGCTCAGTCTGTTCCATTGTGAAGTAGATGTGTGCCCTTGTCTCTGAACATTCACTCAGCCAGACGTTTGCTGCTTCTCTGGCTTAGAGTTAAGAGGCCAATCATTTCCTGGCATGAAGTTTATTGGTTTCCTTTACTTGCTTCATTAATTCAAGTTCCACAAGTGGGATATTTTAAGTGAACTTGGTGAATTTGTTTTTCAGTGTGTTGCCTGGAACTTAAGTTTTATCTTTTCAGTTCAAATTAAGATTGCCATGCAAAGGTCCCTCTCAAACTCTGCCAGACTGTTAGACTTGGCTGCTATGATAGAACAGCAGCACATGTAATGTTTGCCAAGAGGTGCTGCACTCAGGAAAGTCATGTTTCAGGAAATGTAAAGGATTTGATAAAATGGAATTTTTCCTGACTACTGAAATTACTGTAAAAGCCAATAACAGGAATCTATTTGGAAACTGAACAACATACTTCTAAATGACCCATAGGTCAAAGGAGAAATCCAAAATAAGATTAGAAAATATGATCGCCGGGCGGTGGGCACGCCTTTAATCCCAGCACTTGGGAGGCAGAGGCAGGCGGATCTTTGTGAGTTCGAGGCCAGCCTGGTCTACAAAGCGAGTCCAGGACAGCCAGAGATATTCAGAGAAACCCTGTCTCGAAAAACCAAAAAAAAAAAAAAAAAAAAGAAAATATGATCTATACAATACAAATGAAAACACATTCACCACAAATTATGTAATACCATTAAACGGATGTCTACCTGGATACTTACAGCACCCTAACTTCTATTTAAGAAACCAGAAAAAGAAAAAGAGCCAATTATATACAGTGTAACCCAAAGAGAAAAAAATAAAGTGAGAATGAGTGTACTGGCTAGTTTCTGTGTCAACTTGACAGAAGCCAGAGTCGGTTTGGATGAGGGAACCTCAACTGAGAAGATGCCCTTACCAGACTGGCCTGTAGGCAAGCCTGTGGTGCATTTTCTTAACTGATGATTATATGGGAGGGCCCACCTCACTGTGGACAGAGCCATCCCTGGGACTATGGTCCTGAGTGCTATTAGAAAGCAGGCTGAGAGGGCTGGAGAGATGGCTCAGCGGTTAAGAGCACTGCCTAGTGCTCTTCCAAAGGTCCCGAGTTCAATTCCCAGCAACCACATGGTGGCTCACAACCATCCACAATGTGATCTGGTGCCCTCTTCTGGAATGCAGGTGTACATGCAGATAGAGCACTCATATGCATAAAATAAAAATAAAAATAAATCTTTAAAAAAAAAAAAAGAAAGCAGGCTGAGGCACAAGAGCTGGAGAGCTCTTCCTGCCCCTCACATGCTGCAGCACTCAGGAGAATAGGCCCTGCACCTCACCCTGGGGAGGACACTACAGTTGGCCCTGGATGTGGGGGTTGGGGGTGAACCACCCCTGAGGGAGGGAGTGAGAGAGAGCCAGCCCTGCTTTTTGTCTTCTTTGCTGTGTTGTTGGCCAGGGAGAGATTCCCTCCCCTCTCTTTTGCCCTCAACATTAGTGGTGGACAGGAGATCTGTCCCCAATGTGGTCAAAAGAGCAGGAGAGCTGTACCTGTTCCTCACATGTTGCATCACTAGGGAGAGCAGGCCCTGTACCTCACCTAAGCAGCATAGTAAAACTGGCCCTAGATGTAGGGGTTGCAGACCCAAAACCAGGGCTTTGAGTTGGCCAACCCCAACATGTACCCCATGGATGAACTGCTGGAGTGCCAGCTCCACAGTTCCACAGACCCAAAACTATAGGATCTTCATGACACAGGACAACAACAGAATATATGAGAGGAGTCCCAGTGAGGTTCCAGTATTGACAAAGTAACAGAAGCCAGAGGCCTCATACCAGACCAAGGAATCATTATAATGAACATTTTCAGGCAAAAAAGTATGGACAAAATGAAATATTGTGGGACACACAGTGACAAACTACAGGCTTCTACACTGAGTTCTTTTTTATATTGGGAGAGGTTTCAAGGCGGAGGGTGGGTCTAAGGGGAGGTAGGAGATGAGAGGGAACAGGGTGCATGATGTAAAATTCACAAAATACACAAACAATTAAAAATAAAAAAAAAGAAAGCAGGCTGAGCAATCCATAAGAAGCAAGCCAGTAAGCAGTCCTCCTCCATGTCTTCTACTTTAGTTCCTGCCTCTAGGTTTCTGCTCTCTTTGGGTTTCTGTCCTGACTTCCATCTGTGATGTGGAACTATAAGCAAAATAAACCCTCTTCTCCCCAAGTTGCTTTTGATCATGGTGTTTTATTAGAGACCTTGACTAAGCGCATGGGGTGCACTCTGGAAGGATCTGTTGAGTCCTAACCCTGGCCAACGGTCATGAGGTGAAGCAGCAGCCTTGCCCTCCTACAGGCTCCTTGCCTGAATGCCCTGGCTGGCACAGTCCAGAAGTACCAGAGTCAGCTGCTCAGAGTCGGAACAATGAACTACAGAAGCCTGTCCTCCTTTAAGTTGCCACAATGCCAGAGCTAACATGGAAACCAGTAAGACAAATGCCACTGAAACAGAAAATTAAAACAGAGTGCCAATAAAACCCAAAGCTGGTTCTCTGAGAGGGTCAGCCAAGTGGGTAAACTTTTTGTTAGACCGGAGGAAAAACATCAGCTTCCAGCATTAGGAATGAGAGGTGTCGTTGGTATGGATTCTCAAGACACTCAGGGGATAAGGCATACATTTTTATCATTACAAAAGACTTTATCAGACCAACAAATGAATAGGCTATGTCTAGAGATTTGATTAGAAAGCTAGCAGGCCTCTTAAAGCAGCTGACACCCAAAGTCACTTACCTCAGGTATATTTATGAGTAATCTTATGCCAATAAGTTTGGCAACTCAGATAAAGCAGACAAATCTTTGAAAAATGCAAACTACCAGCCTTTATTCAAGAAGTCAATGAGTAGCCTTGTGGTCATCACAGAAGATAAACTGACAACTAAAACTTCCCCACAAAGAGAGTGCTAGTCCATGTTGGATTCAATGATCAACTCTCCAAACACTAAAGGAAATTCTAGATAGAATCTTTAAGAAAACCGAAAAGGAAGAAGTTGTTACCAACTCATCCTAGGAGGCTTCCAGTGCTCTGAAACAAAACAAGAAAAGACTGATCTGAGTGTAGCACACAAAGGACAATGCATCTTAACCAAGTAAACTCTGTTCCTCAAAGGGAAGATACATAATATAGGTTTAATGTTAAAAATGAACCATTAGGGCTGGAGAGATGGCCCAGTGGTTAAGAGCACTGGCTGCTCTTCCAAAGGACCACAGTTCAAATCCCAGCACCCACATGGCAGTTCACAGCTGTATATAATTGTCGGGCACCTTTAATCCCAGAACTTGGGAGACAGAGGCAGGTGGATCTCTGTGAGTTCAAGGCCAGCCTGGTCTACAGAGTAAGTTCCTGGAGAGCCAGAGCAGTACAGAGAAACCCTGTCTTGAAAAAACAAACAAAAAAAGAACCATTGTAATTTACAATGTTATCCAACTTAAAAAAAATAACTTTAAGTTTTGGTGCTGAAGAGAAGAGATAGTCAGGGCACTTGCTGTTCTTGTTCAAGCTAAGAACCCAGGTTTGGTCCCCAGCATCCACATGGTCACATGGTGCCTCACAGCCATCTGTAACTCCAGTTCCAGGAGACTCAGCATGCTTTTATGGCTTGCATAGATACTGCATGCACATGATGTACAGACATTCATACAGAAAGCACTCATATACATAAAACTAAAAATCCTTTTTAAAAGAAAGAAGGCATATCTAAATAGGTACTGTAGCAGCAGATGCTGGAAAGGCATCAGGAAAAATCCAGTGTTCGCTTCTCATTGAAAACTCTAAGAAAGAAGGAGGAGAACCTCCTCAACCTGATGACAGGCTCTTCTGAAAAACCTAAATGGGAGCAAGATAAGGATACCGCTTCTCATTGCTCCAATCAGTAGTTATAATACTGGAAAATCTCGTGATGAAATAAACAAGAGAAAAATAAGCAAACATCCAAATTAGAAAAAAAAATGGCAGCATTTTGCATTCAGATGGTATGACTTTGCCCAGTGTTGTTGAGGCCATACACTCTCTGATTCATAAAGGCCATGAGAAGAGCCAGAGCTACCTAGCCACTGAGCAGCAAGAACGAGCCCATCCATCCCTGGGGTCTTGAAGAAACCCGACTCTCACCTGGGAGCAGTCAGGCTAGTGCAGTGTTGGTGAAAACAGACAAAGAAAATTTCTGATCCAGAATCCTAAATGCCCAAGACTCAGAAACAGAAATCATCCATTGTTCTAACAATCAGGACACTCTCATCTTGAATGAAAAAGGACAGCCCTTGAACAGCAACACTGAGATGACCATGTTAGCATTATCTGACAAAGGTTTATTCTTATTTCTATTTTAAGTGTGTGTGTGTGTGTGTGTGTGTGTGAATGTGTGTGCATGTGTATGAATGAGTATATGTGTGAGTGACTGTGTGAGAGTGAATGTATGTGAATGAGTGTGCATGTGTGTGAGAGTGAATGAATGAGCGTGTGTGAGTGTGTATTCATGTGCATGTGAATGAGTGTGTGAATGAATGTGTATATGTGAGTGTGAGTGTGTGTACGCGTGATAATGTATATATGAGTATGTGTATGAGTGTGTGAGTGAATGAGAATGTGTATGAGTGAGAGGAGAGTGTGAGTGAGTATGTGTATGTCAGTGTGTGAGTGATTGTATATATGTGTGTGAGTGTATGTGAGTATGTGAGTGAGTGATAATGTATATGTGAGTGAGAGTGTATGTGAGTGTGTGAGTGATTGTGTATATGTGTATGTGAATGTGAGTGCAAATGTGTAAGTAAGTGAGAATATGTGTGTGAGTGAGTGTGAGTGTGTGTGTATGTGAGAGAGTGTGTGTGGTTGTTCAGGTGCTCACAGAGGCCCAGTAGAAGACATCTGACAGAGTTACAGTTGTGAGCTTCCTTGTGTCAGTACTGGGAATTCAATATACGCCATCTCTCCAGCTCCATGACAAAGGTGTTATGGCAGCCATCATAGGAATGTTTTCAGGAACAGTTACAAAGCCATTTCAAACTAATGAAAGCCATTCCAAGACTCAGAAAAGGGAAAATGTCTAGGAAGAAATAAAGATCATAGTGAAGAACTAGGTAGGAAATTTTTAATGAAATGTGTAATTAAAAACCAAAATAAAAGCAAAGCTCAGTAGTTAGATTCATGAGCAGAACAGGAGACAGGAAGAACCTACAGGTATAAAAATAGAAATAGAATCTAAAAGGCAGGAAATGGAACTGGGGGAGGGGCTGGCTATGACTGCTCTCCACGCTCTCACCTCTGCAGGGAGATGGGAGGGGTGTTAAAGTGTGGCCAAGAACTCGTCAAATACATTATGAGGCACAGACCCCCAGTTAGGAAGCCATGCAGGCCCAAACAGGCTACACCCAGAGAAATCTATACTACAATGTGAAAAAATAAATAAAAAGAAAATGGAAGGCAGAGAGAAGGAAATGAACAGTTAGTTATCTTAGAGGAGAAAAATGCCAACTTGAATGACAGCTCCTCACCAGAGGACAGCAGTGGTCTGTCCCTTTTCAAGGACTGTCAACCCAGAATTCCCGATCTAGAGAAAATATCCTTCAGGAAGGATGGAGGAGTCAAGATGTGAACCATCCGTCAGAAGGATGACTGTGGGAAGAGAGTGGTGGGCAGAGTCTTGGAACATGAGGGACTTTAAAATTGTGAAAGTAAAAATAGGTAGTAAATGTTCTAATTGTCTTCTTAGTTTTCTAAGTTATGTTTAATGGTTGTAGCAAAAATATACCCTGCCTGATCTAGAGGAAATGCTTCAGTGAGTGATGCTGTTAATGGAGGAGGGTAAAAGGAAGTGGAGTTTCAACACTCATTGGAACTTGTAAACCATGACATCTGTTTACAGCATGGTTACAATGCTATATAGTACCTGAAGAAACTGTTAAAAGTGTATGTGGATAAGATGCCTACATATAAGTCTAAAAGAAATTATCGTCAGGTTTAGCAATGGGAGGTACTATCTGCAATGTGTCAGTCTTTATGGGGCTGGAGAGATGGCTCATTGGTTAGGAACACTGCTCTTCTTGCAAAGGACCCGGCATCAGTTCCCAGCACCTTCATCATAGGTCACAACTATCTGTAATTCCATTTCTAAGTGATGATACCCTCTTTTGGCCTCTGCAGACATCATGCATGCTTGTGGTGTACATACATACAGGTAAACACTCATGTGCACATAAAATAAAACTTTAAAGTTAGTTTTAATAACTATTTGACACAAATAATTTACTGTTAAAATACCATAAATGAATTTAAATTGGGGTTCCACTTGAATGTGCCATCTACTTCAATTTCAGATTGAAGAAGAAATAAAGGAGTGCTTGCACTTTTTACAGTCAGTTTACTCAACATTTGGCTTCTCCTTTCAACTAAACCTATCAACAAGGCCTGAGCACTTCCTAGGAGAGACTGAGATGTGGGATGAAGCTGAAAGGGTAAGCACTGGGAAGAATCGCACTTACTGGCAACAGATGAGTCAGGGACTGAATATGAAGACTGGAATGTGGCTAGCCAGTTCTCATGGCAATGGTGACCATCTGTCTGTTCCACACAGGAGGCAGGAGAATGGGATGTACTCTGTGAAGAGTGTAAGTTATTTTCATGTTATGAGTAGATGGGTGCCAGGCAGAGGAGCAGAGCTTGAGTTGTAATAGGATCTCCTCTTCACACATACCCTGCTCCATGCCCTCACCTCACCCTTCTTCCCCGTCTACTGAATTAAGGATCAAAGTTAAAGGTCTGTGGGAGAAAGCCCCCAAAGTAGAGGAAGGTCTATCCTGCAGTGCCATATTCTGGTGGCCACTGTGGGAGAAAGCCCCTCTCCTCTCCCAGGAAGAATTCTGACTCAGTCTACCTAACAGTTGCATGGAAGTAGAAAGAGAAAAAGAGGTTCTACCTGCTTACACATCAGCTCTGGGGAACTGCAGCTCTCTGAGGATCAGGACTGAGCTTGAGATGTGCTGGTGGTGCCTCCGCTTGGGTAATAATACCTACTGCATAAGGCTGAGGGAAACGTAAATGAATTCATGTATATGAGGTAGTAGTGGGCATAGTGCCAGACTCATGCAGCTTTGCAGTGGGTCTCCATGTTGTGTCATCATCACCATCATTCTCACTACAGTCATTTAGAATCGGGTGGTTTGTGGGGAATAAAGCGGAGTAGATCTGATGGAGGAATAGCTGGCTGGAAGTCTTGACTGTTTTGCTCTCTTCGGTTGATGTGGCTAAAGCTTAGAGCCGAGCCTAAAGCCTCCCAGGAATATGGCATTGCAGGATAGATCTTCCTCTACTTTGGGGGCTTTCTCCCACAGTGGCCACCGGAATATGGCACTGCAGGATAGACCTTCCTCTACTTTGGGGGCTTTCTTTCACAGTGGCTACCAGAATATGGCACTGCAGGATAGACCTTCCTCTACTTTGGGGGCT
>CAJQZJ010032551.1:4002918-4019143 GCA_907164525.1 Lophiomys imhausi
GCTCCTGTAGAGTGAGGTCCACTGGGGATGGTGCTGGCATCTAAGGAATGGAATTCTTGGTCCCAAGAGAGGAAGTCTGCTCCTGTAGAGTGAGGTCCGCTGGGGATGGTGCTGGCATCTAAAGAATGGAATTCTCTTTTAAGATCACACCCCAACCAGGACCCTGCTGAAGGTCACTGTGACCCCAGGAGTCAGTTCAGGAATATTCCCCCAGTAATTCTAGCTGCAGCTCAGGGTACCATTGTTGCTTTGACTTCCAAAGACCCCTGTATTTCCAAGTGTTAAACCCCTCCTGCACTCCAGTATATTGGGGTAACGACAGGAATCTGGGTGGAGTTTTGACATATTTTGTCTCTGTGCTCTCCAGGAAGCTGGTCCAAGACTTCTGTTAGTAATTATCTGGGTACCCACTCACTATAAGTAAGTGCCAAGCATCTTCACCATAGGCTACATGGAAAGCCTGAACTGGCTTAGGCTGAAAGCCAAAGTGAGGTTCCTATCCCCATTCCCAGTAACTCATAAAGGTTGCCCCTCAGTTGTAGCAGAGTCAAAGACACACAAAGGTAATTAGTGACACACACAGTGAGAACGCAGAAGCAAGACCAAGGCTCTCTTCCCCCTTTGTGGGTGGAAGCCCCAGACCCAACACTAGGAGACACATTGTTCTGGTTTGTTTTTGTCAACTTGTCACAAACCTAGAAGTACCTTGGAAGAGGGAATGTCAATTGAGGAATTACCTCCATCAGATTGGCCTGTAGGCATGTCTCATGCCTGTGGGACTCTTAGTGATTTCTGACTGATGTGGGAGGGCCCAGCCCACTGAGAGCAGTGCTACCACTGGGCAGGAGGTCCTGGAAGGTACAAGAGAAGTAGCTGAACATGAGCCTGGGAGCAGCTAGTGAGCACGGCTCCTCAGTAGGCTCTGCTTCAGTTCCTGCCTCTTGGTTCCCACCCTGACTTCACTCAGTGAGAGACTGTGACCTGGGATGAAATGAGCTCTTTCCTTCCCAAGCTGGTTTTGGTCATGGCTTTATCACAGCAACAGAGAAGCTAACTAGGAGACACCTGCTGTCAGAGCACAGGATAGACAGACAGGGCCTGCACCTGCTGTCAGTCCATAGGATAGACAGGGCCTGCACTGGAAGGAAGGCCTTTTCTAGAAGCTCCTGGATCAATTGAGAAAATGGTACACTTTCCCTGGTGTGTTTTGATAAGTGTGCATTGTGTCTCCAATGAAGGTAGGATGTAACAAATATGTATAGATACTTATGAGCTGTATGTCCAAAAAGATGAACATGTGATAAAGTAGAAACTTTTTTTTTTAATGATCTCTCTTTTAAAATAAAATAGCAACTGCAGAATAGCTTGACGGAATTTGGAAAACCATGGAAAATAAACCCAGGAGATGGAGCATTCTATGGCCCTAAAGTAAGTAGAGCATATTCTGAGAGAAAAGAAAGTTAAAAAAAAAAGAAAAATATCTCTAAGCAAGTATTACTTAATTTACAGATCGATATAAAAATTAAAGATGCTATTGGCAGGTACCATCAATGTGCTACAATTCAGCTGGACTTCCAACTGCCTATTAGGTTTAATCTCACATATGTTAGGTGAGTGATTTTAACATGTTCATTATTTGCCATAAGATCATGGGTAATACATAAATAAGCAGTAGTGAGTTCTGGTGTCTGTGTTATGCACTATACATATTTTTTATGTCTTTGTAATCTGGAGACTTTCTTCATTTGTTTAATTCTTAAGGCTAGGTACTTCACAAAGAAACAAGATTTATTTGGCTAAAATATGGCAGCTCTAAAGTCCAAACAGCATGGCTCAGGTATCTGGCACAGGTCTCCTACTGTTGCTCAACATGGAAAGGGAAATAGCTTTGTGTAGAAGACAGCAAGTGCATGAGGCAGCCCTGCTTCATAATAACCTGTTCCGTTGAGAACTAGCCTAGCTGTCTGAGAACAACAGTAATCCCTTCCTGGGGTATCCCCCTTGACCTAATCACCAGCTAGATTCTCCCTAGCTGGGGGTGGAGCTCAGAGACAGTGTTTGTGTAACCTTTGCCAGGCCTTGGATTCAACCCACCCCACTACAAAAGGGAAAAATTGTTTACCAATATTTTTAGTGTCCAAAGAGTTTTTTTTTTTTTTAAGATTTATTTATTATGTATACAGTGTTCTGTCTGCAGGTATATCTGCAGGCCAGAAGAGGGCACCAGATTTCATTATGGATGGTTGTGAGCCACCATGTGGTTGCTGGGAATTGAACTCATGACCTCTGGAAGAGCAGCCAGTGCTCTTAACCGCTAAGCCATCTCTCCAGCCCGTCCAAAGAGTTTTATCAAGAATTCTGTTATGTTTTTTTCTTTTGCTTATTGATATGGTGGATGGTGTTTATTTAGAATTCTGAACTTGCCTTGCACTGCTAGGAAAAAAATACACTTGGTCTGCCATGAGTTTGTTGAGAGTATTTGAATGCATATGCATACAGGAAATTGGTCTGTAGTTTTGTTTTCTTGTACCAGCTGTAGTAGGTCTCAGTATCAAAGAATGTGGGTCTTGGGGGGTGGGGGAGTGTTCATTTCTGTTCTGCTTCCTGGAAAAGATGAGGTAAATTTGGTGTTATTTCTTTTAGATACTTGGTAGAATATCCATTTTAATTGCCCACAGCTACAAGTTCTCTTTGGGGGGGAAAGGTTATTGTCATGTTTCAAATCAAGTCAATTCCATAGGGTATTTCCTATCGGGTTATTATAATAAACAACCACATCTCCCTGAAGAAGGAGGGGAGGGGAAGTAGATCATCCATGCAAGCCATCCATCCTAACGCTGTGTGGAGAATGGAGAAGAGCACTGCTCTGTAGACAGGTCAGAGGTCAGAGGTGGTGATAGAACCAGGTGACATCAGGGAGATGAACCATGTGGGGAGTGTTGGGGTGTGTGTTGGAGAAGGAGCTGATGTGATTTGGAGAGTGAAGCATCATCGTGAGTGTGTATCTTAAGATAGCAAGGGAGGCTTCCTGTGGGGAGTGGGTTAGTTACCCATCGCGCCAGCCTTGAGGAAGGGCGTCAGACAAAGCTCAATGTCCATTCCTGTGAAACAGTTCACGTAAATCCCCTAATTATGATAAGGAACATTTCCCAGCAGACAAGAGCCGCATCTCAACAGAACCGGAAGGTGGTGGGTATATCAGCTGTGCTGCTGCCCAGAATTACCACAGGAGTGCAGTTAGCGGCTTTATGGGGCTGTCACGTCTAAAACCCTACAGATCAAATGGATAGAACTCAGAGCTAGGAACAAAGGGAACTGGCATTAAGTGCAGAGTGGAATATCCAGTGAGCCTCCCGCATGCCAGCAGTCAGCTGCTGGGAAAGACAAAGCCAAACATTTCAGAAGCAACGGCGCAGGGCAGAGTATCGAGGAGTGAACCTTATAGAGTGTGTGATATTTACATGGTGCTTACATCATGAGATTTTACCAAAGGCCAAACAGTTACTTAAGTGAAGGTTCAGACCACAGTCTTAGAATGGGAAGAATCAGGCTGGAGAGATGGCGCAGTGGTTAAGAGCACTGGCTGTTCTTCTAAAGGACCCGGGTTCAAATCCCAGCTAACACATGGCAGTTCACAGCTTCCTAATTGCCGGGTGTGGTGGTACACTTCTTTAATCCCAGCACTCAGGAGGCAGAGGCAGGAGGATCTCTGTGTGTTCAAGGCCAGCCTGGTCTACAAAGTGAGTCCAGAACAGATAAAGGATACACAGAGAAATCCTGTCTAGAAAAAAAAAAAAAAAAAAAAGAATGGGAAGAATCAATATGACAAAGTTACTAATTCTCATCAAACTTATCTGCTGGGATTACTTGAAGGGAATTGGTGGTTTTTCTAAGGCACTAGTTAATTAAAATAAAAGATGGGACAGGAAATTTTGGATGCATAGAGGCTTGCAAAGACACTATCATATGTCTCTTTCATTTCCCACATAAAACAGCAAATAACATTTAGGGATATCCCATACTGCTCGTCATGGCGACATTTGCATACGTCCACCCAGGAATTAGTTCAGGCTACCTATCAGCTCCTCCCCACCCGCAACCACCAAGCTCTCTGGGATCCACACAGACTTCTGCCTGAGTCCGCAGTGACCGTCAGCAGGAAGGTTCAGCAGTGACAGTGTACCGTTTTAACACGCATGCATTGGGCTAAGTGAGGAGCTCTCTGTATTTATTTCAAGGGTGTTTTGGAGGTAGTTAACTGGTCCAATGTTGAGATCAGTGTCATGGGATTACGTGTGCTGAATAAACTGAGCTGTACCTTCTGAGAGTGCACACAGATCTTGTGCTTCATTGAAGTTGGCAGTCACAATTGGCCTCATCGGTTTTTTCCTATGGGGAAGAAGGGAATGATGGACTGTAAATGTCATGATGGTTTGTGGTCTGTGGGTAAATTTGACTGGTGGACTTTAAAAATAAAAATCAGAAACATTTTGGAGAAATTGGGACAGTGGATGAGGGGAAAATTGGATTAAATAAGACTGGCTGTGAGTGGACATTTTGTGAGGCTCAGAGGCCATAAATGCGTTCCCTATTGTACTCTGCATCTGTGTGTTTACGATGTTCCCTGATGATGTGATTTAAAAATAAATGAAAAGGATTAGTAAACAAAGCAAAGTCTTGAGGAAAGCTGCCAATAAAAACAATTTTCTAATGAAGCTACCGGAAAACACTAACAGCAGACAACACTGAATATAGGGTAAGAAGATAAATTTATTGCCAGCCTTAGGAAAATACCTAATATGGGTTTTTTCGTTTTTGTTTTTGTTTTTTTCATTTTTTCAGTAAGGATGGGGATGATAAGAATAGGCCGGTGATCATTCACCGAGCCATACTGGGATCCGTGGAAAGGATGATGGCCATTCTCTCAGAGAACTACGGGGGAAAATGGTAAGTGGCCTGGGAAGGAAAGGCTGGGTGATTCCTCAAAACCGATTCTGAGTAGATTAAGTTTCTGCCTCATTATTAGCAAGTATCAACACAGCAAATGGAGGATTCTTGTTCCATTTGCCAGATGGGAAAACAGAGAAGAACACAGGTAGAGTAGCGTGAAACTGTACCGTTGCCCTTTAAGGAACATCAACTCACAGTGTTGAAGAGTTATCTTTTTGCCTTCTTCCAACCTCCCAGAGTTTCAGTTGTTGTCTGGAAAACACACCCTGTCTTCCACTGTTCCAACTTACCACACTGTCATTCCTTTCAACAGTGATGTTGCCCTGGGGGGAGGGATCCCCATAGCCAGTGACTACAGAGGAAAACACATACATCTGACCCACATAAGGCCTACACAGTACACCAGCACCAGTAGAGAAGCTGCCCTGGTAGCACAGACCCAGTAAGGAAAGGAAATGCTCTCACATGCTACAGCTTGGGGTCCTCTCTCCTGGAAGGCAAGCTGGCCACATGTGTGGGGAGCCAGTAACATTCTAATCACAAGGCTGGATATGTAGAAGTAATCAGGTTGAAAAAATAGGTGGCAGGTTTGGGAAAGAGGAATGTTGTCGGCAACATCCATGGACTGGCTAGTTTTATGTCAGCTTGACACAGTTAGAGTTACCTAAAGGAGGGAACCTCAGTTGATAAAATTCCTACATAAGATCTGCCACCATAAGATCTGCCTCCAGATTCCTGTCCTGTTTGAGTTCCTAGCCTGACTTTCATCAAGATGAACAGTATAAGCAATATAAACCCTTTCCTCTCCTAATTACTTTGATCATGGTTTTTCATCATAGCAATAGAAACCCTAACTAAGACCATCATGATGGTGGAACTGCCCAGCAAAAGACCCTTACTGCTGAGGACTTTTTGAATAATCAGATACAAGAGGACCCAGTCAGAGGTTCAAAACAGTGGTGACTGAAGGATATTCATGAGCTCCACACATGAATGCAGCCCCACTAGCTTTCACCTTGCTACACCTCTTCTGAGGACTCAATTCTTATCAGTCCTGACCAGTCCTGACCCAGGGGAGCAGCAAGCTAGCTTGGAGCAGTTGATTGGTTTGGATCCTTTTTATCATTAAAGGCTGATTCCAGAGGATAGTGATTTCCCTAGATATATGATAGCTCTGGATCTTGCTTCATTCTGTTCTGCTGGCAGTTCAAAGGAGCAGTCTTAGCACAGAAGTGACAGAGGGGCCAGCATTACTAGACTCACCCACAGCCATGACCTGCTGGCACTAACATAACACACCCTGGGGCACTGATGCTGCCTGGCAGCAGCCACTAGTGAAACAATAGCTTCCTCTGCTAACAGAGCTTTGTTCTGCCTTCAGAATCTGCTGCCTCAGCTATTGTCACTACACACAAATCCTGCAGCTCCCACAGTGGACTTTGGGTGCCACTGCCAAGGTCACTGCCTGAGTTTCCTCTGAAAGTTCTGTGTCGTTGTATCATCCTCACCCAGTGATGTTCCCTTCTAGGTGACACTGTCCCCAGGTAGCATGCTGTTCTTGTCCACCTGAACAGGTATTTCTGCTCAGATGGTGGGTGTTTCTGAAGTAATCCCCTTGCAAAGGTCCTACATAGCTAGAAAGGCTCTGTGAGTCCCTGATAACTCATCTAAGGCAATATATTGTGGTCTTGCACAGCATCTAAAGTATTGAAATTCTACAGAAACCGAAAGTGTAGATATGACTACACATGCTACCTGAGAATGAATTAACATGTTTATATTTCTGTATAGTTGGCTCTGTTTTAAATAGGTGGAAGTAGGTGAAGGTAGTGCTGTCTTGTACTACAATGGAGTAGTGAAGTGGGCCAAAAACCTAATGGAGGTTGGTGGGACTGGGCATGCAGTAGGGGACAGGAGTTGATCCTTTGTGAAGTGACCAGTCTATCCTCAGGAACTCAGCCATACTCCCCGTACTCTGTACATCAAGATTTCAAACACCTGCCAGATTTGTGATGAAAATATCTCCAAGAGTGAGGTTCTCTGGGGGAAGTAGGATGGTGATGGTTTCATTTGCTTCTATGCCATTTTACAGTACCACTGTCTTATAAATCTCATCTTGAGAAAGCTTTGATTACTTCTAATCACATAAGTAGTCATTTTGAAATGACTTTAAACATACATATTTTACATGTATTTTCAGGCCCCTCTGGCTGTCTCCTCGCCAGGTAATGGTCATCCCTGTGGGTCCAACTTGTGAAAATTATGCACTACAGGTAAGATTACAGATTTGAAGGGCATAATAACTTGCCACATCTGTGTAGTCACCTACTTGAAATGTCATTCATTCTTTAAAACAACACCTAGCCAGCATGTTGCTAGCAACCTTTTCCTTCAGTTTTTGGGAAGAATGTATGAGATATATCTATGGAAGTGTTTTCTTAATGTTTTTGAGAAATGGGTGTTTTCATGCACCTCACACTTATGCACTTATTCATTCCCACATGTTTTTATTGAAGAATACCTTATTATCTGCAGCTCATAAATATTTATTACCTTCCTTTCAGGTGGAGAGGGCAGTAGTCTGGGAGGAGCTTAGCTTGTTCTATTTTTATAAACTTTTAAAGAATATATTTATTTGGGTTTTTAATCTTTATTTATTACTTCAACTTACATCTCCATCACATTCATTGCTCTCTTTCCACCCCTCCCAGTTCCACCCTCCTACCATCTCCTCCCTCTCCCTCCTTAGCCCTCATATGATTGTTGAACTGAGAGGGGCTGTTATGTTGGGCTTTTTTTTTTTTTAAGACAGGGTCTCTCCATATAGTCCTGCTGTCCTGGAACTCACTATGTAGACAAGGCTGGCCTCAAACTCACAAAACCCCCCCTGCTGCCCCCCCCCCGCCTCTGCCTTCCGAGTGCTAGGGTACAGGTGTGCACCACCACACCTGGCTTATTTGTTTTCTATGTATCAGTGTTTTGCCTGTCTATGTGTATGCCTGGTGTCTGAAGAGTTTAGGAGAGAGTACCAGATCCCTTGGAACTGGAGTTAGGGATGGTTTTGAGCCCACCATGTGTGTGCTGGGACCCAAAACTGGGTCCTCTGCAAGAGCAACACATGCCCTTAATGGCTGAGCCCCTAGCTGCTTAGTTCCAGCATGGCATCTCCTGGGGCTGCAGCCTTTGGGCACAGACGAATCTGAGGTCCTCACTATGTGGGCTGCTTCTCACAATGTCGGGTGCCCTCCAGAGCAGGGCATAAGTAGTCATTTTGAAATGACTTTAAACATACAGAGCAGGGGGTCCGGAGGGAATGCAATAACCGACTATGACAACCTAGACTCAGTAGTAATCAGTCCTCCCTTCCGTGCCTTTCTGTGAGTCACACAGACTAACTTTGAACAAAGTGCCAGGAACCACACTGGGCTGTCAGTACTAGGAGATGGGAACCTAGTGCTGCTGTGGAGTCTGGGTGCCATAAATGATATAATGACACCCACTTTCTTTTAGGTGTCCAAGGAATGCTTTGAAGAAGGCTTTATGGCAGATGTGGACTTAGATGACAGTTGTACACTAAATAAGAAAATACGGAATGCACAGCTGGCCCAGTATAATTTTATTTTGGGTAATTTAAGCTCACATTTTTTTTCAGATGTTTGGCTTGGGTATTTACTTAAAGAAACTAAAAAGGAGGAATAGAGTGTAACTGCTTATCACAAGTTGACTGTTGAATTGTAGTTCACAAGGCAGAGTCTTGTTGCTGGAGTCTGTGCTGCAGCCTTACCAGCAACAGCTACCCATTCAAGCCCAAATGGAGACAAATGCCAAGAATGTCTCTGCAGTGAAATTGCACTGCTTTCCCCCAGGCCCATGCAAAGCCCAGATGCTTCCCTTTGATTTTCTGGTTTACTGGAAAGCTTGGATTAAACTCTGGGTAGAAAAGGATTCCAAATTTCAAATGATCAAAAGATCAGATGAATAAATTACATTCTCAGAGACAGTTGAGTAATTAGGTACAAAGTCCAAAAATTTGGCTTTAAAAAATAAAATTAACAATAAAATCAAGAGAAACTACTATTAGCATTCCCGGAGATATGGTATGAATATGTCCTGCAAGTTGAAAGGGTGGGGAAAAAAAGCATGCCCAGAGTGCTGGTAACAGTTGGTCACTGGTAAGGTTGGCTTGGAGAAGGAATTGAGATGTCTCAGTTAGGCTTTTTCTTGTGATAAAAACCTCAAATTAACTTATTGGAAGGTACCAGAATTACTGATGACCTGAGAGGTAGAATTAATAGTCAAGCTGTTGAAAAGAGTAGCCGGGAACTCAGCCTCACTAGGACTGTCTTTCCATTTCTGTTTCCCGTTTTCCTCTGATCCTTCATCCTTTTTAATGTCCTTAGTTCCATTTCCAGTTTTCTTCTTTCTGTGTGGAAAAAAAGCATGGATGCAGATTCCTGCATCTTCTCACAGTGTGAATTAACAGCAGAGAACAGGCTTTCCTCCCACTTTCTAGAAAATCCTGATTGGCTTGCTTGGGACCAGCCACATGATATGTCCTTGGAATCATCAAATAGGATTGGAAGAAATTATATTACCTATAAAAGTTCCCTTCCTATTTGTGTCCCAAGACCACAATAGTGTACTCTGAAGTAGACAGTAGAGGGCTTAGATACCATCCTTCCCCTCAAACCACTTAACTAGTGAGGTAAAACCTAATGCTCAGTAGACTGAAATTGTCTAAGTAATTATTGAGGAGAAACTCAGGTGTGTATCAAATGACTGTTAACGTAATGGTAGGTAAATCATTCATTTTAAAAATCATTTTTCTCTTTCTTTTCTACAGTGGTTGGTGAAAAAGAAAAGATAAATAATGTGGTAAATGTTCGAACAAGAGACAACAAAATCCACGGAGAACTGTCAATCGCTTCTGTCATCGAAAGATTGAAGAACCTCAAAGAATCACGTACACTAAATGCTGAGGAGGACTTCTGAAGTCCACTCCTTGTACGTATATGTAACCTTGTTTCAACCTCTAAAAATTTTTTTTCCCAGCCACTTAAGATATTAGTACTTCTAAGAACCTCAGGGTCTCTGGTAGGGCTCTAGTGAGTTCTTCTAAGAAGAAAAGGTGATTATTTGATATATATATAAATTGTAATTCATTTTTTCTGAGGCTAAATAGGAAAAGCTGGAGAAATTCACAAGAGATCAAGACTTCAGAGACCTCAGTGGTAAAATGGTGTTCATTCAAAGAGGGAAACACTAGTGAGAATTATCAGAAATTAACATTTGTTCTTTCTCAAAAAATGTGCTTCCAGGCTGGGAGCTGTAGCTCCATGACTAGAACCTCTGCCTTGCATGTATGAGGCCTGGGCTCCTTCCCCGGCAGCTGCCACCTCTCACCCAACAATAACAAAAATAAACATCTAATAAAAGCCTGTGGTCTTTTTTGAACATTGTGGGGAGGTGTCTAATTTTCTAATACACATGTCTCAGGTATTTTTGTGGCTGTTTTACTAAAGTTCACACTGAAACTTCCTGCCCAAAGTTGGAAACTTTACATCATTTAATCAGAAACCATAAGAGAAATACTAATATTGAGTTAGTGGCAAAGGACTATGAAGTTCAAAGAAATTTTGTGGGATCTGTTCTTTGCATTGTACATTCAGAGTTGCAGTTTTAATGCTTCTAATTCATTCTAATTCATAATTCCTTATTTATCTTTAGAAAAAATAAAGTCCTAAATAAAATGCATCACATGGTGTTTCTTGTACCTCTGCAATGTATATACTATGTTATTAGATTTCTTACCTACAGTTGAATTTCTGTTTCATGGGTGTTTCAACTTATTTGCTGAATCAAATGTATTTCTGATTTTTTTTTTTTTAATGAGATAGGGTTTCCCTATGTAGTCCTTGCTGGCCTGAACTCACAGAGATATGCCTGTCTATACTTCCAGACTGTATTGCTCATATTTTCAAATTTATTTTTATTATTTTGTGTGTATGAGTGTTTTTTCTACCTGTATGTTTGTGCACTACAGGAGCGTCTGGTGCCTACAGAGGCCAGAATTGGGTACCAGATCTCTGGAACTGTACTTATGGATGGTTGTGAGCAGCCTTGTGGCTGTTGGTCGAACCCAGGTCCTCTGGAAGAGCTGCCGATGTTCTTAGCTGCTGAAATATCTCTACAGCCCCTGTGTTTCTGATTTTAACTGAAAAGACTACCTTACTGACTTGGAATCTAATTAAAATACCTTTGTGCCAAAGAGAATTTAGTTAACAGATTTATTATTTCACTAGATGCTGCAGAATTTAAATTAGATACAGCAAAGTATCTGTCTTTTAACATATTTATCTTCCTGGGAACATGAAGAGTGACACATCAGTTAGTGTCATAGATGAGGGTGCAAATTGTGACATTTTTTAAAGCTAACATTTACTGAGGGTTTGTTTCCGGCCAGACACCATTTCTTTCGTGTACTTTTTCACTTACAAGATGTGCCAGTGGGGGAATGGGGAGTTTGAGGACCCCAAAGCGCATGTCAACAAAATACAGACATAGGGAAGGGAGGCATATCAACAGTAAGCTGAGGTTACACATGAAGGAAACAGTGCAGGTCACAGAGAGCAGCTCCCTTCCTCAAAGTTGGTTGTCTCTTGGTCGGGGGAGGCTGGGACTCCTCGTACGGGAAAATTCCACACACTTGACTCTTGTCCCAGGCCCCTGAGGCTTCATGTCCCCCCAAAGTAAGGCTATGGTGAAACCTAAAGCAAGAGCCTTGGGTCCTGCCGCATGGGACCCCTGCCACCTGCCACTCTTGGAGCTACTTCCCTTGCCGCACGGGTCAGCTGAAATGAAATGGGTTAACCGAATCGCATCACAACCCTCTCCCGGACTACCAATGGAAAGAGAAAGGCGTCTCTTCAAAGGGCGTGAGGGAGATTCGGATCCAGAGTCAGGTCCTGCGGCTGCGGGACCCTACCTCCACCAGGTTCTCCCAGCCAACAGCACTCGGGGTGCGGAGGAGATCACTCAACACTGCAGCCGGGAACCAGCGACGCCCGCTGGCGGAGCCGGGCAGCAGTGCGCCTGCGGGCCCCGCCCAGACACGCCCCTTTCGGCGCGCCCCACAGCCCCGCCTCCTGGCCCGGAAGTGCGCACGCGCACCGGCAAGATGGAGGCTGCGGCTGAGCCGCTGCGGTCTGTCCGCCGCCTGTCCCGCGTGCTGCTCTTCCTCTCCCAGTGCTACATTCTGTCGGGCGATGGTGAGTTCAAGGCTGGGGGCCGCACCGGGCGAGCTGGTGGCAAGAGGGCCCCGGGAGCCGCGGGAGGCCGGGCCGAGGCCGCACTGCGCTCCAGCCGGCCGAAAAGCCGGGTGTTCCCTAACGGCGGTAGCCCAGAACCCAGGTCAACCTCGTTGTTCCCGTTTCATGAACCATATCTGCTCAGTGCAGCCCCTTCGTGTTAAACATACAAACCAAGGGTATCCTATCCAAGGATAACATGTTTCTCTAATTGTAGGATCCTTAAATTTAGAGCATTCGCAGCCCCTTGCTCAGTCAATAAAGGATCCGGGTCCAACACGTACATTCACAGTAGTTCCCAGGTCAGCAGGTACTAGTCGTTTTCTGTACTAGTAAATGTGCATATTTATAGCTAGTAGTTTCACCCCGCCCCTTTCTGTTTAAGATAAACATTTCTTTAGTATAGGAAGTCTCCTTTTGGTTTTGGTTATTTGATGTGTTTTTGCTTAGATGTGTAAACTAAGGGCAGACAGCCGCTTTCAGTAGATGGTTTGCTGTTTGATTTCTTTTTGAAATCTATGAACTCACCTCTTCATCCACCCCCAAAAGACTACTCATTTCTATTTATTATTTTCCACCTCCCAGTTCCTTAACCACCGCTGTTTTCCCTTGCGTTTAAAAGAAAAAAAAAAAGTACCATGTTTCCCAAATGCTACGTGATAGGAAGGGATAAGAAGGGGTGGATAGGGCCTGGTGGGCGCATGCGTTAATCCCTTCGGGAGGCAGAGGCAGGCAGATCTCTGAGTTAGAAGCCGGCCTGGTCTACAGAGTGAGTTCCAGGAGAAGGTTTCAAGAAACCCTGTCTCAAAAAAAAAAAGGGGGGGGTGGTGGATAAATACCTGGAGTATAATCCCAGTGGGGTCGAGCTACTGGGAATTTGAGGAAATTATCCCTTTAGGATGTTTCCTCCTCTTTCCGGCCACTGTAGTTAGCCTGACTTAAGCCCATTTCAGCTTTGTGATTTGAACCTTCCAACCTCCGGCCACATGTAGAGGGGAACAATATGAGGGAAATGGTATTTTATAGAGTTGATCACTTGAGGCTAGTTTTAAGTATTTCTGTTTTGTTAAATGGTTGCTGGCTCTTTAGGTTCATCTCTTTGGAGTTCCACTATTTCAGTGACTTGGACTTGAAACTGGCAGAGGTATTTTATGGATCCCTATTCAGACCTATATACTAATAACAGTATTTTCTAGAATTGCAGTCCTGAGGGTGTCAGTAGCTTCATTTTTCTATCAATAAATTCTGATGAAAAAGACATTGGATTGGATTTGAAGAGATGTGTCTTCTGGTTCCAGTTCTGTCAAATACTGCCTCTGGGATTTTGTACAGACTCTGCCTTATCCAAGCTTCAGTTTTTCATCTGTGTTTGTGGCTATTGAGTCTCTAATCTGGACTCAGCATTTTCCCTGCATCATCCATCAATGGGCACCATCAGTTTTCAGAGCCACTTGGGAAGCAGGAATGAAATGAGTTTTACTAATGCCACACAAGTTACCAGGCTACAACTAGCTGGTGACAGAACCACTCTTAGATCGAAGGTGTCACTAACTCCAACTCTGTGCCATTTGCATTTCAGCATGTGGGTCATTGCTAATGATTGATCTCTCCACCTTAGAAAATTGTCTTTCTCTGTTCTTCTGATCACTATTCACAGAGAATAAACTGTTCTCTCACCTCACCGAAAGTACTGAAATCCCCCCTTACATGATGAAGTGTCCAAGCAATGGCTTGTGTAGCCGACTTCCTGCAGACTGTATAGAGTGTGCGACCAATGTCTCCTGTACTTATGGGAAGCCTGTCACTTTTGACTGTGCAGTGAAACCTTCTGTTACCTGTGTTGTAAGTATTGCAGTTTACTTCTTCTAACTGCATGCAATATATAACGTTAAAAATGTGGCTTACACCCATCATACGTGTGCCAGGATATATAATGAAATTATTTGATTATGATCTTTTATAACTGCACTGGAAAGTATTTTTAAAATCTTACATTTGGTTCTAGGAGTATATCTCAGTGGTACAACTTTTATATATATATGGAATATATATATATAAATATATATATATATAGAGAGAGAACATATATACATATATATATGGCCCTGTCCTTAACAATCCCCAACCCACTGCCAATTTTTTTTTTCCAAAAATAAAAGTCTTGGGCTGAGAAGATAGGTCAGTTATTACAGTACTTGCTGTACAAGGATGAAGACCAGAGTTTGGACCCCTAGCACCAGTGTACAAACCCCAGGCAAGGTGGCATCACCTGTAACGTATACAAGAGGACCTTGAGGGCTTGCTAGCCAGCCATCCCAGCTGAATCTGGACTTGAGAGATGGCTTAGTAAGTACAGTGACTGCGGTGCAAGCCTAAGGATCTGAATTTGGAACTCCAGGTTCAGTAGAGAGCTGTCAGGGAAGATACCGGATGTCAGCCTGTCCTCCACATGTAGGTGCACACACACTGAAACAAAACATGACTATAAATAAAATCTTCCATTTCCTTCCATATCAGGTTATCCCTGTTTCACTTATAATGTCAGCAGACAGGCTGGTTGTTGTTGGGTGACAGTAGGGTTTGAAGGGGTCGATTTACTAGCCGAAATCTTTCATGAACTTCTGGGTTCTCAGTAGTGAGAATTGGGGTACAGAGGGAATGGTAATGTCTTTTACCACAGATGAACTTGGGAGGGGATCAGCCTTGTCAGTGGTGGGAGAAGCAGCATAGCACCATGGCCAGTACCCCACAGGGGACCTCACTTGTAGATAAAGCAGATTCATGAGTAGGCCAGAAAGAAAGGTCTCAGGACAAGTCAGAGAGAAGCAAAGTGTATTAAAGTAGAGATATGTGATGTGCACGTTAGATTTAAGGATGGGTGTTGAGAGAAAGAGAGACTTAAGGAAAAGGACAGTGCATACTCCCCAAGACAATGCTGCTTGTTTCTCAAGAAAGGGTTTCACTTAGGTGTCTTCACAATGGCTGTGTACATGATTCTGCAACTTTCTAAGTTAACATTATTTAAAGGCTGTAATTTGCAACAAGATTTAAAGATTCTTCTGGTCTAAAATTTAAATAAAAGGGCTGGGCATAGTGGTGCACACCTTTAATCCCAGCACTCAGGAGGCAGAGGCAGGCAGATCTCTGTGAGTTCAAGTCCAGCCTGGTCTACAGAGTGAGTCTAGGACAGCCAGAGCTACAAAGAGAAACCCTGTCTCAAAAAAGAACAACAAAAATTAAATAAAAAGTATGATCTGGTTTACTTAGTTTTCTTAAAGCATAGCTTCTGGCATGGAATTGTGTAGTGGTTTTGTGGAATGCGCTATTTAGAGCTGGGGATGAAAGAGGAATCCTAATACAGGTATAGTAGCCAAGGCTCCAAACATTCTGGCCTTGAGTGAGTGTTTTGTCTTGTCGTTAGGGAAGGAAGCATTGCTTCTGTGGGTAGTTTTGGCTTTATGAGTTGACTTGAGATTTTTAACTGTCGGCTAGCAGGAAATTAAACTAGATACCAGGGCAAGGGGCTTCATTCCCTTTCCATGTTCCCATATGTTTTTCTTCTTTCTATCTAGTCTTATTCTTAGTGGTAGAAAGATGGGTTCGATAAGTGTGTGATATACCTGGTAGCTCTCTGGAAAAATAAGGGATGAGCCTTTCCAGGTAGATGGAAAGGACAGTTGGTTGTCTCTGTTGACAGACACCAGCTCTGGCCCCAGTCTGGTCCTTCTGTAAGCAAAGCACAGAGGCTCATCTCAGTTCTAAATTGTTTTTACTCTTTCCTGACTCACTCTCTGTCCTTGAGCACTTGACACATGAACATGTGCAGTGCCACTGAGAACCACGTGACGGCAGTAACGCGAAACGCTACATGCCTTGTGGTTCTTCTGAGCCCTGAGGTGCTGGCATGAGATAGAAAGCACATACCGCCCTCCTCCTCCTCCTCCTCCTCCTCCTCCCCCCCCCCCCCC
>CAJQZJ010032551.1:4019243-4032663 GCA_907164525.1 Lophiomys imhausi
TCCTCCTCCTCCTCCTCCTCCTCCTCCTCCTCCTCCTCCTCCTCCTCTTTCTTTCTTTAAATTCTTTTAGTGCATGTGGTGCCCTGGAAACAAGAAGAGGGCATCTGGTATCCTCTAGAACTGGAGCAAGGCTTAGTTGTGAGCCAGCATGTAGGTACTGGGGGTGGAGCCTGGGTTCTCTGGAAGGACTGCTAGTATTCTTCCATCTGGGAGGGTCCCTTTTTCAATTGAAAAGAAAATTGTTTTCTTACAATATATTCTGATCACGCTTTCCCCTCTCTCAGGTCCTCCCCACCTCTCTACCCACCCAACTCCATATACTTTTTTCCTGTTTTTAGAAAACAAACAAAGGCCAGGTGTTCTGGCACACACCTTTAACTCCAGCACTCAGGAGGCAGAGGCAGGCAGATCTCTGTCTCAGATTTTTCCCCCGTGATGTTACTTATGAACTCGTTTCCTTTACATCCTGCTAGGTTCAGATTTTTCCCCCGTGATGTTACTTATGAACTCGTTTCCTTTACATCCTCCTAGGTCCTAAATGTAAATGTTTTAGAAATCTGGGATCTGTTGATGTCGTAACAACCTGCCATGTTGTAACTAATTGACTTTGTGCTTTGGTCCGTAGGATCAAGACCTCAAACCCCAGAGAAACTTCATCATCAACATGACTTGCAGGTTTTGCTGGCAGCTCCCTGAAACAGACTACGAGTGTACTAATTCCACCAGCTGCATGACGGTGGCCTGCCCTCGCCAGCGCTATTTTGCCAACTGCACGGTGCGCGACCACATTCATTGCTTGGGTAAGGAACAGAGTTGGAGGGAGCTGTGAGCAAAATCGTTTTTTCTGAGCTTACTCAAGAGCCCTTAACCAGAAACTCGAGAATTAAATTTACTGAATTGTAATCAGCAGTTCCTTGAATATATCAATTCTCAAAACAAGGTCTACAAACTGAAGGGAGAAACAGAAAATACTCAGTTCTCTTGTGTTTCATCATAATCTGTGATAAAACAAGAAAAACATCTCAGGTCTAAAGCAGAAATTAAACGTCACCCAGATTAGCTGCCCGTCACTAATGGAGTGGCATTATCCACCGAAGGGCTTTGCTTGCTTGTGCTCTTGTTCTGTCCTCTCAGAGGTGACTCATCTGAGCTTCATTCTCCACTTCCCTGCAGGAGAGCGTCTACCCCATAGCTCTCTCTTCCGGAATGGCTGCCTTCACTAATGGTACACAGTGCTCTTTACAACCCAGCTCTTCTCTAGCACTTGCTGCCTTTTATTGACAGTTGCTAGGGTTTATTTATGTTGCTTGTAGCAACCTTAGGTAGCCCTAAGGCCCTTTCCCCAGTTGTGAACTCCACTTTCTTTGGAAGATCTTTGATGATGAACAGAGTGAGTGAGTGTGTGTGTGTGTGTGTGTGTGTGTGCACTATGCATGCGTGTGGTTAGAGATGTGTGTGGCCACATGTGGAGGGCTTGAGATTGGTGTGGGATGCCTTCCTTGATCTCTCATTGAGCCCAGAGTTCACCAGTTCAGCTCCAGCTGGTCAGCTGACCCAGGGGCTTCCCTGTCCCCGCCTCCTCAGTGCTGGGATTGCCTGCCTGCCCAGCTTCTCCGGACAGCTAGAGAGAGAAATCTGATTCTCGTGAACAAGCTTTACCCATCAACCTTCTCTCCCGCCAAAGCAACTTCTAAGGCGCAGTTAGCGTGAGAAGCTTAAGTTACTTCAGAACCAGCCCCTTTATCATGTGTTTTTATTGTTTTCTTATTCTGGGTTCATAAAGATAAAAGGTATTTTCTTTTAAAAACCAAATTTGGCTTTTCATATTAAGGTCTATAATCCTTGTGAATTCATTTTGGTAGATGACATAAGGTAGATTCCATGTTTTATTTCTTTCCTCATGGTTAGCCCTAAGTTACCAATGTAAATGCTGTATCTGTGCTTTTAAGTGGCAAGGGTTTTGGTTTTGGTTTTTTTGCTGTGGTAAATGTTTTTATGTATTAAGAGAGGTAACTTTCAAATTCCTTATTACAAGACCATTGTTCATAAGTAAGTCTCTGTGAGAATACTTTATGTGCCCATGTGTAGTGTAAAAATTTCCTGATTTATTATTTTTTTAAGGTAACCGGACTTTCCCAAAGCTGCTGTACTGTAACTGGACTGGAGGCTACAAGTGGTCGACCGCTCTGGCTCTGAGGTACGCCTTAGCCTGCTGAGTTTAAATGCTCCTGGGTTTCTTTGGGGTCAGTGGGATCTCTCAGCATTGTCCTCAGCCAGGCTTGTCTTCACCTAAGCCTGCCACTTACATTAGGTAGATATTAAGAGACACAGACATGGGAGATTGGATAGAACTCTGTAGCTCGGCTGTGTTAGCTTCTCCCTTGAGGTGTGACGTGCCGGAATAGCTGTTACTTGTTGTTAGACATACCCAGTGTTTCACACGCAAACCCACCTAAATCACTAAAATACTGTAGACTGTTTAAAACAGGTCTATAATGTATATTTTAAGTAATTTACTACAGACAGCAATGATGTGCTCATGAAAACTAGAAAAAAAAATGAAAAAAAGTTAAACGTTTTTGTTTTGTTGTGTGTGTGTGTGGTGTGTGTATGTGTGGTGTGTGTATATGTGTGTGAATGTGTGGTCTGTGGTGTGTGTGTGTGTATGCAGCACACATGGGAAGAGCAGGGGACAATTCTGTGGAGTGGGTTTTCTCTTTCCCTTTCTGCTTGGGTTCTGGGGTTGAGACCGGGGGTGCCGGCACCTGTACCTACTGAGCTATCTGACTGGCCCAAGAAACACATTGTAAATTACCTGCAATTTTGCTGTCTAGACAGTTGTATACCTCTAACTCTTATGTAGAAGCATTGGGCCAGAGATGGTTTGGTATGCAGAGTGCTTGCTGCACAAGCATGGGAACCTGACTTCAGATTCCCAGCATCCTCTGTGGCAATGAGTGTTGGGTCCTAGTGGTTCCCAGGGCCTGGTGGGCCTCAGGCGCAGTTAAGTGATCAAGTAATTAGCAATAGAGCAAGACACCTCAAGTTAGCCTCTGGCCCCCACTCTGCATACACATATACATTACATGTACAAAAGGAAAGAAAATGTACTTATGTATTACTAAATTTTTCAACAGTGTCTAAAAGAATTGTACCAGCTCTTCTCTTGAAAGAAACCAGGAAGGACTCCAGTCAAATGATTGGCTATTTACATCTGAAGTCTTAGCTTAGGCCTGAGACCCTGAGGCCTGCAGTGTGTGATTCAGGGGCAGGGCTGCTCACCTGTCCTAGTGTTGACATTTTGAGCCAAAGTCTTTGTCTTGTAGCTCTCTTATACCTGTTGGAATGCCTGCTGGCATCCTGACCTACTGCTGATTGTCAGGACACCCCAATTTTGATAATCAGAATCTCTCCAGGCATTGCTAATTGTCCCCTTGGTGGCAATATTGCTTCTGTATTAGGATCTAGGCTGAGGAAAGGGAAGGATCTGCCTGGGAAAAGGGATAATTGAAAAGTAGAAGAGGAATCTGAAGTGGGAACTCAGATGCAACAAATAAAACCCATCAGCTCGCCATTCATGGGCTTTATCTGCAGGGACTCAAACCAAAACTAATAACTGACTTTCAAATCTCTGTCTGTTCATTTTGTTTCTTGAGATTGGTTCTTGCCATGTAGTTCTGGCTGGTCTGGAACTTACTATATAGTACAGACTGACCACAAACTCACAATAGTCCTACCTTAGTCTCCAAATGTTGGGATTACTGGTGTGAACCACCAAGCCTATTGAAACAACAAACCAAATCTCATCTTAATTTAAAATAATTTCACTCTTACAGAAAAGTTGCAAAGATAATAAAAAGTTCCTGCCGGGTGTGGTGGCACACACCTTTAATCCCAGCACTCAGGAGGCAGAGGCAGGTGGATCTCTGCAAGTTCAAGGCCAGCCGGGTCTACAAAGTGAGTCCAGGACAACCAGGGCTACACAGAGAAACCCTGTCTCAAAAAAAAAAAAAAAAATTCCCATGACACCCTTCACCTGGGCTTCCTTACCTTGTCAGCATTTTACATCACACACTGCATTGAACAACTGAAATTATGGAAGTCTTTTTGTCCCAGTGCCACATAGGTTATGCAGAATGTTTACTCTAAGATGTCTGTAGGTTTGCTCCAAAATGCTGTTGGTTCCATGGCCCTTTCAGATACCCAAATCCATGGGCATCAAGTCCCTTGTATGAAATAGTGTAGTGGTTGCTCACAACATGCAGACTTCCCAAACTTCACCATCCATCATCTCGACACGGCGTAGCTATCTAGATGAACACTGTGTGCTTGTCGCCTGTGGAGGAATCATGACAAGGAAAAGGCTGTGCTTGTTCAGTATGGATGCATTCCCCTTAAGTGTTTCGTTTAGTTGGCTGAGACACAGAACCTTCCTTTGGGTACAGAGGGCCGTCTGCTCTGTTCTGGGGAAGGGTGCAGGACACCAGCAAAGTGGTCACGGGTGGGTGCTTGTTGGAGCCAGCACAGGCTCCTCTCCTTTAAACTGTTATGTGTGCTTTGAGCTTTTCCATTCTTTCCCAACATTGTTAGAATTTAAGGGAACTTTAAGAATCACTCACAGTGCTGAGTCTTTAGATGATGTGACGTGGGTCAGCCAGGCGTATCAAGTCCTTCAAGACTCAGATCCCGACTCCACGCTAGCTCTCTGCAAGCTGGGTCCCTGCAGTGAGGTTCATGTCTGTAACGAAGAAAACATTGGATTCCAGTGTAGCTAAAAATTGTGTGTGTCCTAATTTTCTCCTGCCCCTAAGAATTGAACCCAGGGCCTGGCACATGCTGTGTTCCTTGCTTATGTCTGGCAGTCTTGCCCATGATTCTCTGCTGTTGTGAATGTACGGTTGTGGGGGTTAGATCCCTCAAACCATTTGCTACCGTGGTGGTAACTACCTGCCTGCACTTATGAAGTGGGCCCATTCTGCTTTTCTTTTGCAGTATCACCCTTGGGGGGTTTGGAGCCGATCGCTTCTACCTGGGCCAGTGGCGCGAAGGCCTCGGCAAGCTCTTCAGCTTCGGCGGCCTGGGAATATGGACGCTAATCGATGTCTTGTTGATTGGAGTTGGCTATGTGGGACCAGCAGATGGCTCTTTGTACATTTAGTTGTGGTCATGTGCTTCAGAAGGCAGTGTGTAGCGTCCTTTGTGTGGAGATCGATGTGGTGTGAGAGGTGTGTTTAATGTACAGCATTTAATGTTTTTTATGTACAGCATCTGTACTTGGCTTGCCTTGATGAAGGTGAAATAAAGAAATGGAATACTGAACCACAACAACCGAGAATTTGTTTTGTATTTGCCTGAAATCCTTTTTTTCCCCTGTGAAAAAAGTTAATCTTAAAGACAGAAAAACAAAATGGCAGAATGTCCTGCCTGAATCCCACTGTGTTACTTCATCTCCCAGCTTCAAGTCCTTCAGCTTCTGCCATAGAGGAATTGAGCAGGGTTATTCTGCCAGCTAAAGTTTTTCCCACAGACTTCTACCATCTGTAACCCATGAATTTAATACCTTCATCAATGGTCTGTCTGAAGGGAAAACAGTTTTATGTTGAGTTTGCCCTGTTAGATTCTGTCAGTGCATAAACAGTTGCAAGAGTCTGAAAATTAATAAAATTACAGACCACATTAAATCCAGAACATCCTTTTGTATGTTTCCTGTGTTAAAATGTCTTGAATAATCAGCATAGCTTACTTATAGAAGTAAACTGTTGATTTTTTTTTTTTTCAGCATATCCCTCCTGTATTCCAGCAGGTAGTTGGTGACTCTTCTCTGGGTCATGACCACAGTGGAAGTGTTCTCGTGTGAGTGTACTTCTGTGTGAATGGCTACAGATCTACTGCAGGCCTTTCATAGAAGAGGAGAATAACAATTTAGTCCAGAAGCAGCCTTACTTGGCGTGGGTTTTGAAACATTAAAAAAATAACGTTTTCTGTTCAAATTTGAGTATCTGAGTTCTGCACTTAATATCTGTACAAGATTGTTAGCCAACATTTAGATCTAGAAGCAATAAAATACCTCTGGGGAATATTTCCACTGATTTCATGGGGCAGCCAATTGTGGTGTCTCATGCCTGTCATCCTGGCACTTGGGAGGCTGAGGCAGAGAATGAATGTATTGCAGGGATTTTGAGGATAGCCTGGACTACGTGGTGTATTCCAGGCCAGACTGCCTGCAGAGACAACTCCTGTCTCAAAGGAAAAGAAATCTCAGGGGGCAAACTTTTTTTCAGATGGTTTATTAAGTGTTGGCTGCCTGAAAGTGGGATCTAGTCACTGTGGTGGCAACAACCCTTTAAGAATGGTCATCTTCCAGGATCTCTGATTAGGGATGTGGGTGTAGCCAGGAGCAGTTCCAGTTCCGGTCACTAGGAGGCACTTCCGCCTTATGCTCCAATGCTGTTTCCTGAAGCTGCCAACTTTAACTTTCAGCAGCGCTTCCAGTTGTGTGGGCTTTTCTAAGAGTCAGTGGTTACTTCTTGTTGAGTGTTTTTCCACCCTCACCCAGCTCCCAGAAATAACAACTCTGAGGCTTTATATTTATAGATGCCTGGCCAAAGCTTTACATGTTCCCCAACAAGTTCATAACTTAATATCCTATTTATCCTAATCTAAATTCTTCCACATAGCTGGTTACCTCTGCTCAGGTTTCACGTGTCTGTCATCCAGAGTTCCAAGGCAAATTCTCGCACGCCTAGATCTTATCCCAGAATCCACTCTTCCTACCAGAACTCCTCCCTCCTCCTGACTAAGCTATAGGCTAATCAGCTTTATTATTGACAGGTAAGGTTTCCATACCGCCACAAGAGATTCTCTCCACCCCTGCTCTTAGCTGTGAGACTGGGCTGAGCAGGTATTTCTGTTGAAAATAACTTTATTCTTTTGCAACAAGCAACCCTCTCACCAATTGCCTCTTCCTCCCCTTCTTTGGCTCTATGAAAGAGGCTCTAAGCTTTCCCTTTTGAACAACTGAGGTTGTTCACAAAGGAAATGACTTTGGGGTGTTACTGACTTAAAGTTGACAGTGATGAAAGTAATTAGCGACTTGCTGGACAGTTGACCATCCTTGTGGCCTCCAGATCTTAGATAACAAAGCAGTTTTTAAGGGTGCAAATGCAAACATTCAGAGTCCATAAAAGTTCTGAGTGAACTTATGCCCAAAATACTAAAAAGTTTCAGGAAGGGATAGCCTTTGGAACCAATGGTGCATTAACCCATGGTATTACTCAGAGGTTTACTCCATGGGCTCTGAGACAGAATCTTTCAAATACAGTTTAAGCAAGTTCACAAAGAATGGGAGTCTTAAAGCACAGTGGTGAGCACGTGCATGACCCCTGAAGGGAACCCACAGAAAGAACCATTCTTGCAAAGGCTGCCAGTGAAGTCACTCTTCCTGCCAGACCCCTTGGGACCCTGCTGGCAACAAGGTAGAGGTTTGGGTCTGACTTCTGTGTTGCCCTGTGCTCACTGGGCTGCTCTCATGGAAGGCATGCAGACCTTGCTCATAGTTTGTACAGTTGGAGGTCTTTGAAGTCTAAGATCAGAGTGCTGGCAGGTTGAGGGATGCTGAGGACCCATTTCCTCTTGGCATGCCTTTCAGGGTCTTCACATTCTGTTCATAAGCAGGGTACTCTCTGGGGCTTCTGTAATGCATGAGAGTCCAACCCCCATGACTAATCACTTCCTATAGGCCCACTTCCTTGGGTGTCAAGATCTTGACAGGAATCAAGTGGGCAGACACAGCATTTATTTTACATCCTGGCATGCATGCTACATGTATTACAAAGCCACACTAGTCAGCCTCTCTCTCCTGAGGAAGAACTGATGTGCAGCATGCCGGCAGGCTGTTGTCATATGGCCCATGTCTCCATCTTTCTTTGTCGGCACTTTTACTCTATCGTTCTTCCTGGGAAGGTGAGTGTCATTTATTTCTGACAGCCCCCCTTCATCTGTACCTCAGCGTCTTGTATCCACAGGCCCTTCATAATATCTGCTGAGTGAGTTACTTCCACCAGTACCTCGAAGGCATCATCCAGCATTTCAAGGACTGGCAGTTGAGATGCCTCGGAGGAGATAAGACATAGGGATTGGCTTTGAGTAAATATCTGTCGGTAGCACCATGTTAATCTTATTTATGCAAATTTCTGGGAGACAATTCTGGTTTATGGTGCTTGTAAGAGAGATTTAAGAACAAACAAACAAAGATCCTCTGCCTCAAGATTCTCAAAATGTACAGAAACCTAAGGCGTGTTGTACCGCTTTGGTAGACTTGGCTACTTTCCTACCTTGACTCATAATTGCATTTCTATTGGTGGAGCCAAACATCAGTTGCTGCGGAATCTGCAGATGATCTGAGCTCAGAGGCTGCAAGTGGGAAATGAGCTGTATGTGCTGATGCTTTCCAAATCTGGGAGGAGAACTCAAAGTGAGTATAAATCCCTCGTGGCATATCCAGTTAACTCTGGGTTAAGTATGGTGTACCATAAGAACGTAGGGGAGATGACTCAGCTGTTAAAACCACTTGCTACAATTCCAGAGGTCTAGAGTTTCGGCTCCCAGCATGCACATGGCTGCTCACAACTACCTATAACTCCAACACTAGGGGATTTGAACCCCCTTTCTGGACTCTGGGTACCCACACATCATGTACACACACACTAAATCTTTTAAAATGTAGAAGGAATTTCCAGACTAGAACACAGTAACTGGTTCCCATGTACATTGGACATGTAAGTTCTTGGGGTTTTTTGGGTTTTTTTCTGGAGGTGATCAGTATTGAACTTAGGGCCTTGTGTTTGCTGCACAGTGTGCTGTCACTGAATTATGTTCCTTGTAAGTGAATTTTAATCTAGCAACATGGCTGCTCTGGCAAGGGATCACATCCAAAGACCTTCTAGGTGTGATTCGGCTGGAATGACACACTTTTAATCCCTCTGGCTGGAATATAGACACACACTTAGTATACAACTTTAATTCCAAACAATGAAGGTAAAGCTAGTTTGTGGAAGGAACCAGCCATGTTTGAAAGTGATGCCTAATTGAGGGGCAGACAAAATGACAAATCAGAGAAAGATTTGACAGAATGAATCAGAGATAGGATATGCCCAACATTCACAAGGACAGGAAAGAGGCTACTTGAGAGCAGTGCACAGAGAGATGGGGAGAGGAGGCAGTTTTACAGAGACAGACACAGATGAAGACAGAACGCTAGAGAAAATGAGGAGCCAGAAGATTAGAACAGATTGCCAAAGTTAGTGTGAGGCCAAGCAGAGCAATTCAGTCAGAAGCCGAGAGAAGCCAGTTTGAATCAGTCAGCTTGGAGAGGAGTTTGAGCCACAGCAGCTGAATTGAACCAGCCAGAGTCCAAAAAGAACTGAAAAAAGGGGTGAGCTTATTCTCCAGGAAGCATATGAGATGACAATTGTATCTGGTGAATAAAAGTTACTTTTAAAGGCTTGAGAGTAGCTCTCATCTCATCCCCTCATCTAAGAAATAAAAACTACATTTACAGTTCCTGTCCTGTGTGACCAAACATCTAACACATGATTTATGAGAGGTGTATTTTAACTCATGGTTTCAGGGAGGTTTCAGCCTGTCAAGGTGGAGGAGACAGGGACACCCCTTGCAGCGGCAGGATGATGATGCAAACAGAGAGAAGTAGGTTGGAACCAAGTGTGGCCTTGAAATGACCACATCTAATGATCTATTTTTAACCACCAGGTCCCACCTTCTAAAGGTTCCTCCAACTTCAAAATAGCACCTTAAGGTGGGACTGGGTGTGGTAAGAGTTTCGTTTATTCAAAAAAAAAAAAACCAGCTCTGAGAATGGTTTTGTTTAAACCCAGGTGTGAGGCTGCTTCAGTTAGGACCACAGATGTAAACTATTAACAGTGCCTCGTGAGCTAGCAGGGGCGTGGCTTCGCAAGTGGAGCAAGCTTAACTCTGAGGACTAGAGAGAGGGACAAAAAGCCAGAGCCACAAGGAAAAGGGGGCACTACAAAGAAGAAAGAGAGGGGGCTACAAAGAAGAAAGAGTTTGCTGCTCTCCCTGCTGTTGGTTCTTCCTGCTGTTGTTTCCTGGTTTGCTAGTTTTTTTGGACTTCTGGGTATTGTGACTACTGAGATTGTTATTGCCCCCCCAAAGAACCCAATGACCCTAATCAGCTGGAAGTAGCTCAAAGAGAACTCCACCCCTTTTCCCTTTAACCTTTCTTCTCTCCCACCTAGTGTTGGGGGGTGGGGGGTTGGAAGGAACAAGGGTTGAAAGAGAGGTAGAGGAATTAAGTACAGTAAAATAATTAGAGTGGATAATAAAACAAAAATAATAAAAGCCACCTTGTTACAACTGAGCATTCAAAAGTTGTGGGAAACCTGTAACACTGTACCTCTGGCCCCGAAGGCTTATAGTCATCTGATAATGGAAAATGTATATAGTTGAACTTCACAAGTCGCCATGTTTACATTATAACACTGTTCAAAAGTCCAAAATCTCAGGCCCAGCAAGTTGGCTCAGCAAGTAAAGTTCCTTGAATCCAAGCCTGACAACCCTGGGGCCCACTCTCTCAAGTTGTCCTCTGGCTTCCACATGTACTCTCTGGCACATGAATGCCCCACACATATACACACACGTACCAAATATAAATAATAGCAACATGTAATTTAAAAAATAAGTTCAAAATCTCTTTTGAGACCCAGACAAACTGAACTGTGGACCACTGTATCAAGAAACAAGTTATATCCTTCTACTATATGCTGACAGGTATTAAATATTTCTGTTCCCCAAAAAAGGAGAAATTGGGACACAGATAGGAAAGATTGGACCAAAGCAAGACCAATATTTATCTTCATCAGGATAAATAGTAAGTCCTATGGTATCATGTTCATCATTTGGGGCACACAGTGGCATCACCTGTGCTCCAACATGGTGGACCTGACCCTATGGCCCTGCCTTCTTTAGTATACATGGGGGTCCCTGTTGGGCTATATCCACTCAGTGCCTACAGCTTTCCTTAGCATACATTCCATATTTCTGTTATCTTCAACATCCTGAGGTGTCCATTCCAAATTAGGCTTCTCTTTGGAGCTTCACACATAGGCCAGAGGGGATTCTTGCAGGAGGTCTGACCCTTCTACAACTTGCCTGATGTCAACATCTTTTCTCTGGAACCTGAGCACAAGTCTCTACCCATCACTCTTCCATTCTTTATATATGAAAATCTTCTGTCAGGTTGAAATGTAGCAATGGCTGCATTGACCAAAACTGTATTAATCTCTGACTGCCTGGGCAGCTGAATGTGGGAAGACACTTCCCTGTGTGGCCCTTTTCCTGCAGCATACCCTGAAACTTTCAAATGAGTTTGCATTTTTATACCATAAAGCAGAGACTCTCAACCTGTGGATTATGACCCTTTTGGAGGTCAAACAACCTTTTCACAGGAGTTGCCTAAGACCCTTGGAAAACACTATTATTTACATTATGATTCATAACAGTAGCAAAATTACAGTTATTAATAGCAATGAAAATAATTTTATAGTTGGGGATCACCACAACATTAGGAACTGAATTAAAGAGTTGCAACATGAGAAAGGTGAGAACCACTGCCATGGAGCCTTCTTTGGGGGGACTCTTTTCCTCAGAACACCTTTTCTGTTGCTTAATGGAAAGCATTCTGGTTTCCTTTTACCAACTACTGAAGCTCTGTCCAGATTTGCTTTGTCCACAACTTCGAACACAAACCTCGTGTTTTCTATTCTCTTTCTGTGCTTTTTACTCTCAAGTCTCACTGTTAAGTCCAGTTAAAAGTAGCCAGCATTAACCATACTACAGTCTGGAGACTATGCCATCTTACAGTTTTGTTCTCCAAATAAGTTAGCTAATTATTTTTAAATTCAGCTTCATTCTAATTTTTAGGACACAAGCAAAAGTATGGCTATATTTTTTGTTAGAATTTACCATAACTGGATTCTAACCACATTCCAAGTTGAGCCCTTCCTTGTTCTCCAGCTGCATTTCGATCAGCCTTCTGGTCTACCCTAATTACCCACTAAGTAGAACTTATAACATTCAAAGGCCTCTCTACCCCACAGCTCCAAACTCTTCCAAGTTTCTTCGGTAAATCAATTCCAAAGGCCAACCATATGGTTAAATCATCAGACCAGTCAGTGGTCCTGTTTCTTCTGTACCAGTTTTCTACATTAGCTACTTTTATTCTTACTGTGACCACACATGCAACAATGGCAACTTTGGGAAGGAAAGACCTGTTTTGGTTCCTAGTTCCACAGATGTTTCAGTCCACCATGGTGAAGATGTATCATCAGGAGAAGCTAGCTACATGTATAGTGCCTATTCATGTGGTACAAACGAACGGGAAGCAGAGAGCATAGCTTCGAACCAGAGCTAGGTAAGTCCTTCAAAAACAGTCCCCTAGTTTCCTAATTTTGTCAGCTAGTTTATACAGCCTAAAATCTACAGACCCTTGAAAACAGTGCTACAAGTTAGGGAGTAAGTATTCAAAGCATGAGCCTCTGAAGGACAGTTCAGATTCGATCCATAACACCTAGTCCATTGACTTGATAATATAGAGAAGTCTAGTATAGAGCCTTGAATTTTGTATTGAAATTACCTTCTATAAACACATTATTTTCTTATAATGTTTTGCTTGAGATGTGTACGTATGTAGACATGTGATATAATTTATGTTCTGTGAGAACAGTAAGCCTAGTTCTCTGCTAACACCCACTTGAAGAACGGTGCCTAACATAAGTGAGGTACACAATGGATAACTTCTGAGCATGTCTATAGGTATTGCTACAGTTTTTGAAAAGGTGGTAGAAGGGCTGGAGAGATGGCTCGGCAGTTAGCGAGTACAGCTGTTGCACAGGTCCCAGTTAGGTTCCCAGCGGCAGCGATGTTGGGTGACCAGAACTGCTTGTAACTTTTACCTCCAGACAATCTGACACCCTCTTCTGGACTCTGTAGGCACCCAGATACACAGGCACATATGCATATGCATGCACACAATATACTTAGTTAATATTAAATCTTTTTTTAAAGAAAGATTTTTAAATTATGGTAGAAAACAACTGAATAATAAACATCTCTGTAAAAAATAAAATAAAAAGACAAACAGAAAATAGTGGAAACCAGTACATCATTCCCCAAAACATGTAAACAAAGATCAGCAAACAAGAAAAAGACAACAAAATGACAGAAGAAGAAGAAGAGGAGGAGGGGAGGAGGAGGGGGGGGAGGAGGAGGAGGAGGAGGAGGAGGAGGAGGAGGAGGAGGAGGAGGAGGAGGAGGAGGAGGAGGAGAAGAAGAAGAAGAAGAAGAAGAAGAAGAAGAAGAAGAAGAAGAAGAAGAAGAAGAAGAA
>CAJQZJ010032551.1:4032673-4064174 GCA_907164525.1 Lophiomys imhausi
AAGAAGAAGAAGAAGAAGAAGAAGAAGAAGAAGAAGAAGAAGAAGAAAGAGGAAAAAAATTCCCTAGGAGTATAAAACTACTACAAATGGTTCTGGTCAGCGAAATTCAGGGACTCTCACTGGCAGAGAGGAATAGATTGATTTGCAGAAAGGGGACAATGGCTTTATCTTTCTCTCTCCCTGCTGAGAAGAGGGCAGGGTGAGGCTGGTGAGCAGCAGGATGGAGACTCTGAAGCATGTGGAAATAGAAGCAAAGCCAGGGGTGAACATTCTCAGTCATGAAATCCACTCCCAACACAAGTGAAGACAACTTGGTCCAGGAAAGCTAGAAAATCCTAGTGAGTAAGCCAGGGTCCATTTATTATAGTAAAGACAGTGCTTCAGCTTTCCCACTTCACCTCAAGCTGTTAGCCCACAGGATGCTGAATGGAACGCAAAAATGCTGAGAGAGAGAGAGAGAGTTTATTCATACAATATTATGAATTTGTCCACATTACCCCCAAAAATCATCATTAAAAAAGAGTATAGGTAAAAATGTGGAGAAATTACATCTTTCAGATACTGTTCTTGTGGATATAAGATGAGCCAACCATCTTGGAAAACAACATGACAATTCTTAGAAGTATTAAATAGAATGACCATGTGACTGGGGAATTATACTTTCAGATGCAAGTCCAGGAGGAGTAAACTATACATACGCTCAAAACCCTATCTATCATGACGTCATTATTCCTAATGGTATCAGGGTAGAAACAACCCAAACTTCCAATTGATGAGTAAGTCGTAAACTTAAATCTCAGCCCAGCTGGGGAGTTATTGGCACTTGATTGTTGCTGGGAGAAGGAAAGCTAGTTTTCTTCAATGGAATGATACTTGGTATATCAATCGCTCTAGGGCAGAGCCCATACCCAAGAGTAGTTGGCCAACACAAACTTGACTCAGTGGTTTGTTTGTTTTTAGAAACAGAAAGGAGGAAGGGAGAATGTATACAAAGTCGGATAGATAGGAAGGCAACTGGGGGAAGGATGAATATGATAAGAATACATTGTATAATAATTTTGAAGAATAAATAAAAATATTTTAAAAATTGTTGGTTTTGTGGTTCTAGAAGTCCTGCTTGGTTGGGAGTTCCTTAATCTTCTCCCCGCTACAGACATTTCCCCATTAGTAACCCTGAAGTGAATACAAATGTCTCTAGGCTCAGTTCTGCCCTACTCCAAATTTGCATCCCAGCCCAGACTTGACTCCAATTATCTGGTAAAATTTATCTGATGCCTTCATATCTAATGGCAACCACGTGAGTCTCTGTGTTCTGCCAAAGGGTGTGATAAGTGGCTCAAATTCAGTTTCCCTGTAGGACCAAATCCACCTGGAATTTAGCTCATTTGACAGCTCTCAGCTCTCTGCTAGATCAAAACAAAAAATTTTAATTTTGGTATACTATGCTCATTTTTCTCACTGATCTCTGTAGTTTTCCCTGTACTACATGGAGGGGAGCATGAATGAAAAGTTGCAAATCAAAATTGCTGAAACTTTGATCTATCAAGAACACTGTGCTGTTTGCTTGTTTGTTTTCCAATTATATTGTTCTAAACCAGTGATTCTCAACCGTGCAAATGCTGTGAACCTTTAATATAAGGTTCATGTTGTGTGGTGACACCCTCAACAAAAAATTATTTTTGTTGCTACTTCATAACTTATAATTTTGCTACTGTTATGAATTGTAATATAAATATCTGTGTTTTCCGATGGCCTTAGGTTACCCTTGTGAAAAGGTCATTTGACCCCCAAAGGGTCATGACCTACAGGTTGGGAATCACTGTTCTAGATTGAGAAAATGTATTTTATGAAGTTTTTTAAAGCTGTGGATGACTTACTTTTCTTCAAAATTTGCAACATAATAACCAAGGTTGTCAGCAAGAGGTGGGGATAAAGATTATCCTCTTACAAGAAATTTCAGGGTTGACACATGATCAGAAAGCTACTTCATTCCTCTTTGCTTTGTAAATTCTCAAATTGCCTCATTTAAAATTATATAAAGTCTCATATAAAACCAACTGAGGCAGTATATCTCATATGTTCTTAAAAGAACATGAAATGTGTTGTATTTGTTTTTTAGAGATGTGTCTGTGTGTTGGATCTGTTTATCTGAGCTTGTTAGTGCTGGAGTGTGAACATAAAAGACAGACGTTTTTGCACTCATCCAATGTTCTAATTTCTATGGGTATGTAACAAATTGCCTCAAATCTTAGTGGTTTAAAACAGTCCCTTATTTTCAAAGATTCCTGTGGATTGGGCATTTGGATAGGCACAGCAGAATGGTTTCTCTCTGCTGTGTGACCCCACAGAGCAGGGAGACTCAGAGGCTGTGGCCACAGTCATCTAAAGATTTCTAAGTCCCGTGCCTGGAAGCTCCCCCGCTTTGGTCTCTTCCCGTGGGTCTGGTTTGGCTTAGCCCTGGTGTGGTTGTGCTTTGGTCCTCTAAAGGTTTGTGTGCTGGACGCTTGATCCCAGCATGCAGATGTTAAAAGCTGGTGGGATTCTCAAGAGGCGCAGTCTAGTAGGATCTGTTTAGGCTATGGGGCGGGGGGTGCTGTCCTTGGAGGAATAAGGTAGCCTCCATGGGATCCTGAATCAGTCCTTGCAACAGTGAGCTATTATAAAAGAATGAGTGGACTCCCAAGTCACTCCTGACTTTCATATCACCATAATCTCTCCTTTCTGCATGTGTGCCCAGGAGGTCACTCAGCACAGTGTCCTCACCAGAGCCAAGCCAACAGAAGTGCTGTGAACTAAATGTTAGTCTGGCTCCCATCTTCCTTAGTACTTACCTCAGATATTTCCTGTCATAAGAGGAATCAGGCTAATGCTGTTGGCTGGGTGGCAGCTGTGTCACCTGTCCTAACTCAGCTCCAGGAGGCACACATCAGCAGTCATACAATGGGCCATTAACTAATCCAGTGGCAAAGCCCCACCCATGCTAGAGGCAACAGACAAACTCTAGTTCTTAAAGGGGGAATATACAAAGATTCAAAATCACCACAAAGCTGGGGTTATCGTGGTAGCCATTTTCAGAAAACAAAATTTTCCATAATCCATTTTTAAGGGATGGAGACTATGAAAGAAAGCCGATGACCGTTGCCTTGGAGGCAGTTCAGAATCCCTTAGAACTTTCTATTTCTTTTATTCCCCTGTGATTTCTGTTGTGAGACTTTTCTGAGAGACATGAAAAAAAAAAAAGTCTGTTCGTCTCAGATAAGGACTGACAATAGAGCAAAGTAATGATCTCTCGAGCCTACCTTAGGGAGCCAGTGAGTTTATGGGAAGTGAGTTTAGGTTACTTACAGGAACATGGATGTTGCAAAAGTAGCTGGATCACTGAAAAAGCCAACCATAAGTCCTAAATCGCGACACTCAATCATGTCTGGGATTGTAAGTGATCTAGAAATGAATTCAAATACATAGGAAGATATGATATATTATAGGCAAACATGATGTCATTTATGTAAGAGACTTGACAGTCTGTTAGTTTTGATGTGGGTGTCAGGGGTATTCCTGGAATCAATCCATCCAGGCTGACTGTAATACTAATCATATGAGTTAGAACTGTTTTGTGAAAGTATTGAGCAAGCTAGTGTTTTATCTGAAAGAAGCCCTGGCTTGGACCAAGACAAACCCCTAAGAGAGTCAATGGTTATCGTCTTCAGAAACTCTCCTGAGGCACACCTGTTACAAGTTTGGATGTAAAAGCTTTCCTTTTCTCTGTCTGCTCTCCATGTTCCCAGCGTTACTTCCATGGAGAAGGCAGCCCTGAGAGCTGGCTTAAGGAGGGCCTCCTCTGCCCCTCTGTCTAAATGGGCAACGTTCGGTTCACCAATAGGTTTGATGAAATTCTTGGATCTTAGACTCAAACTTATGAGGAACAGATATGTCTCAAGGGACCTGTGATAGTTAATATTGGTTATTAACCCTACAGGCTGGAAGACAAACTTCTTGGAATGAATATGAGGGCATTTCTAGGCTGGGTTAATTGAGGTGAGAAAATCTACCCTAAGCCTAGGCAGCACTTCTCAATGGGCTGGGAGCCGAGCACCAGTATCCCTGTGTCTCTGCTCCTTGGGGGGACAATGTGAAGGGCTTCCTCATGCTCCTGCCACTATGCTTTCTCTGCCACGATTGGGCTGTCCACTCAAACCATGAGTCAAAATGAACTTCTACTTCCCAAAGTTGCTGTTGTTGGATGTTTTGTCACAGTGACAAGGATAGTTACTAATCCCAGGTATCAGTTACGCTTGTGATTTCCCAGTCAGGACCCCAGTACATGTGACAGGGGGCTCTCAACTGTAACATGTGCAACCATCACCTGCTGCAGCCCACAGACTCAAGACTGCTAAGAACACATCTGCTGAAGTTTAGAAATGTCCCCAAAGTTTGTGCATTAGAAATTTAACCTTTAAGTCCATTTGTTGATATGTTCAGAAGTAGGGTCCTTGGAAGGTGGCTCTGATAGTTCATGAGGGTCCCCATCTTATGATGGCATCAGTGGCTTTGCCAAGAGAAACAGAGAGCTGAGCTAGCACCCTTGTTCTGTCTCACCATGTGACATGCTCCATCATGAGATGGTTCACCATGTTCATCAGACACCTAAGAGCTATGGGTACCACACTCTTAGACTTCCCAGCCTCCAGAGTTGTGAACTCAGGTAACCTTTATTCCTTTCCTCAGCTTGTGGTATTCAAGAATAGCAGAAGAAAGTGAATGCAGGCAATGTCTTTCACTGGAAAGAGGAGAGATTTCTCAGGCTGCTGAACAGAGGGAAACCATCACTCTTGGTGAAAATGAACCCTGACTGGCACTTACTGGATACCTGTAAATCTCCATTTACTGCAGGGAACTGCATAGTGTAGATGTAGTAAGAGGAGTCCCTGAAAGCCCCTCCTGTGCCGCCTGCAGCACAGGCCAGACATGGCTGCCAGCCCTGCTTCCCAGCCTGGACACACTGTGCCTGGAGCTATAGTATCCTTGTTTCCAAAGTTATCTCTCAGCCCCAGGGGTCACAGCTGCTTCCTGAAGGTTTGAATCTTGACTTATTTTTTCCGGTACCCACACTTGCCTTTCTCCTCATTCCATTTTCTGTGCATGGGTTAGCATCCTTCGGCTGACTGTCTGAAATGCTTTCAAATACCACGCCTTTCGGGCATAGGCACAGTAAGCAGAGTGTCACATCTGGGAGCATTTCAGATTAGTGATGCTCAACCAGTAAAAGCTATGCAAAGATTTCCAAATCCAAAAGCTCCCAGCTCCTGAGCACTTCAGATAAGGTGGGGCTCACCCTGTGCTTGTATTAACGCCCTTGTGTTTGGTGCACCCAGGACAGGTTCCAGCATTTGTTTGGATTTGCCTTTTAGAATGGACTCAGCCTGGGGCTTCTTCCCAGCTGCTGTGGGGATGGATGGAAAGACCTTTGCAACAAGGTCACAGTCAGCGAGAAAGAGCAGAAAGATGGCTGGTCCCTGAACACACGATGGCGCTCCCACCCCAGCTCCAGTTTCATTTTTTTTTTTCCACAGCAGAAACAAAAATTTTGTTTAAGCCACATGCCCTTTCTCACCCTTCAGAGCTGCTTCTAACTGAGCTGACCTTCAGGGTCAGCAACGTCACATAGCAGAGAATTGGGCAATGAGTGTGTAGCACAGGGAAAGGAATTCCTAGGGAAGTAGCTATGCTCCAGTGATGGAAACATTGTGGGTACACAATGAGGCCAGATTCTTCTAAAAGCTTCGCCAGCCTGTGACCCTGATGAAACGGCTGCAGGTTTTATGTTTGTTTGTTTGTTTTTAAGACATGGTCTCTCTGTGTAGCCTCTATGTAGCCCTCGGTGTTGGCTGGCTTCGAACTCACAGAGATCCAACTGCCTCTGCCTCTCCAGTGCTGAGATTAAAGGTGTGCACAAGAGACTGCAGTTTGCCCTGTCTCCCTCTCTCTCCTGAGCCAGAAGGCAGATGAGGTAAAAAACTTAGTGGGTGGGTCAACCTGACCAAGGAGGCAGGGAGCATTGGGAGGGAAGCAAAGAAGCCCTGGGGCTCTCAGAGACCTGACTGTTGTGATCTTTAGTTACTCAGCCCTCAGTCTCTTCCTCTGGAGATCCAGGATGAGCTAGCTCAGGGGTTGATGTGGGCATTCCACAAGACTACATGGAACAGTACCAACACCCCTACATGGCGGCTGTGATCCACCCTAATTTACAAACTAAAGAATGGCCTGTTCTTGTTAGCGATGACTGTCTCTGCTCACAGCTTACGGTACCCTCCAGGATGACAGTCACCTCAGCATTGCATCCTGATTCTTTAGCTTCTGAGGGGAAATTGGGTTAAGGACTGAGAGAGCTCTCCATCTCATGGGCATGGCCCTAGATGTAGAGCAGGCAATGCTGGGGTTTCCGTGGGCACGAATGGCTGTCTGCTGCAGGGACTCCAAGCCTGGCAGTTAGGGGACCCCAAAGACTGCCAGTGGGCAAGAGCCCCAAAGAAGGGAACAAGCATCTGCCCCTTGAGCCCTCTCTGTGGATCATAGTGAGGTAAGCCCTTCAGAAGCTCCAAGAGACTGAATGGTCTGCGGGGAGCCATGGCACATAAACCCAGCCAGAGCTGGAAGATGCTGTCTTCCAATGCAGCCTTGCAGTTGCTCTGCCTCCTTGACCCCAGCTCCAGCCACTCTCCCTGCTCCTGCAAACCTAAACTGAAGGATTACAAGATTGATTGCCTGTCAGCTGCACCAAAACAATTCAATTAATTATGATGATGCTCACCTCGGCTATTTTGTTATGACTGACCCTCCTGGATGTTTGTAAATTGCTGTGGTCACACAGTTCCAACTGGCCATGAAAGTGAGCGTGTGTGGGGCCAACAGACGGAGCCACTTGGAGCCTTACTGTGGGAACCAGATGGCCACACTTAAGTCATCATACCCCATGGACCAGCCCAACTTTCACTGAGACAACCTAGGAAAATTAAATTGTGTTTTGAATAGTTCAGTTGAGGTTAAGCAATGTTTCTGCTGAAATGCTAATTCAAAAGTTAGAATGATTTCGGAGGTAATTGCCATCCCCTGGTAGGACTGAACTAATGAGACACCGTTTTGCAGTAAATGCCCTCTTTCTTCAGGCTCCTCTCCCTTCTGATGGTTCATTTGAGGAGACAGACTCCAGAGCCAAAGCTATTCCTCCTGTAACTCACTAATGGATCCGGCTGCGTGTCTACTGACTGCACATCTTCTTGGATGCAGGATAAGGGGATAACACCTATCCTATGTCACCGAGGTCACATGCCTCGGCTCACACGCACACCCATGTTCTCATTGAGGCACACACATGTATCCACCCAGACACTGTGTCTGTCTCCCGTGTGGGGCAAGTGAGATGACAGGCATCTGGCAATGACCAGTCAGGGGACCATGCGCACTACAAACGTGACTTCCAAGGTCTAATTTTCAATTGTTGGTGACCGTGTTTGGAGAGGCCAAAAGCATGCACTGCTTTTGCAGAGGACCAGGGCTCTGTCCGTTCCCAGCACCCACATCAGGTAGCTCACAACGAGTCGTAACACCAGCTCCTGGGGATCTGATACCCTACTCTAGCCTCTGCATCACATGTACACACACACACACACACACACACACACACACACACACACACACATACACACACACAGCAAAAGATAAAATGAATCTTTTTAAAAACACGTGAAACAGGAAGAGGATGGGAAAGGTGGTGTGGATGGAAGGCTCCTTGTGACAATCAGGTGCCATCGTTTTCCCCTGAGAGGCCCAAACATGTTTAAGTGCAGCTCCAGTGTCACACATGTGACATGGGATCCCAGTGGCATTACATGAGACCTGGTGGGCTGCCTTATACTGTCTACCCCAACGCTACGTGATTGTGCCAGGTTTGGCTAGTGTTTGTTTACAAGTTAGCTTCCCTAGCATTTTGGACAGTATAGTCCTGTTTTGAGGCAAAAATAAAGACATAAACCAAACGACCCAAAGAGCAAACTGCTTTCCCACACTTGCTCCGTGCATTCTGCAACCGAATCAGAGCATTATCTTGGTGGTTAGAAGGGGTGAGAAGATGGGGTTCTGGTGAGTGGTGGCGTGTTCCAGTTGACATTCATGGATGCCCAAAAGCCAGAGTGCTCTCTAACTGACGTGAATAAGGGTGTGTCGGCCGAACCCTGGTTTTGGCTCTACTGCTGCTTACACATCTTTGGGTGATCTCAGCCAAGATTCCAGGCTAAAGTCGGGGTATTCACTCAGTGAGACCCAGAGCCAGGTTCACCCCAAGCAGGTTTGTCCTAAGCCTTCTTCACTCTCCAATCTCCTTCCCATTAAAGGGAAAACGCTCTGTGGGTAGAATCATCAACCCTGGTCACGTCAATGTGGGTGTACTTTTAAGACTTCTCTGTCTCTTTCTTCCTGTAGGGCTGGTTGGTGGCCTCTCCCTCCTCCATGTTCCTTTTCCCAAAGGCTCTGATAGGCCACTGTGTCCACTTTTTGAGCTCGCCAGGGCCACATCTGCCTTCACCGTGACACTTTTTAACAGGATGTAGGCCTATCTGACTGCAAGGCACCTGGGACTGAATGCACTTGGGTGTTCTTCAGGACACTGACATGCGCTGCTGGGATGGTCTGCTGGGGTATGAGAAGGCCACACTCGGGGCTTAGGGAAAGGTGAGATGTGTCAGGCAGGTCTCGGAGTGGCCAGACAGGAAAGCAGGTGGGAAAGCAGACTGGCTGGCTGGCTGGGAAAGGGTTTCTGGTATGTTGGAATTTTAGGAAGATCAATGCAGAGGAAAAACCACATCAAAGTGTAGCATTCAGAAGGGCATGTGGCTGCTGATGGGATTCAACCAAAGAGCCAAAAGTCTTTTCCCTATCCCCAGACTACAATGCCCACAGCCTTTAGGAGTTTGAATCCCTGGGGCTAACATTATAGTCATGGAGTGCAGCGGTTCTTCTGATGAGGCGTAGAAGGGTAAGTGATGGGCTGAGCTGCCTAGGCAGAGCTGGAGTGTCCCCAACTGATGCAGAGCTCAACTCCCTTTTTGAAAGCACCTGAGTTTTCTGAGCGATGATGCCTCCCAGGCTGCTGCTGAGCTTCTATGCCTGCTCACTGGAGGCTGTTTCCTTGCCCACAGTTAACCTCTGGCCACTGCCTTTTCCAAGAAGATGAGGCTGGTGACATGGTAAACATGTGAAAAATACTAAGACGATGAGGGTGGCAACATGGTTAGCATGTGAAAGGACCGCAGCACTCTCCCAGCAAGGTCACTTGGATTCTAATGCTGTCTGGATCTTAGCCAGTAGAACATAGTCACCAATGTTGTCAGTGCAGATTGCAGCGAGGGTAGGAGGACTCGCCTTTCTGTTCCCAATGGCGTGTCCCTACACAGCCCAGAGACCCTCTGCAAGGCTCTCCAGAACCACCTCCGCCTTGGCTGCAGCGCACGCATCTGGTTTTGGTTACAGGGCAGAGTACTGTACTCAAATTTGAAAATCTATTGTGAGCATCTAACTGGGGAATCTAAGAGACGAGCTCATCTCTGCATCCCTCTTTCTTCTAACCCTTTTCTCTCTTTCCTGAGCCTCTTCTCCTCCATCTTCCTCCCCCATCCCTGTACCCTATCTTCTTCTCAGTCATCATCCCAGCACCTCCACATTCCTACTCCCTGTGCCCCATGGTTACACCCTTCACATCTGCTTCTGTCTTTCCTGAATCCTGTATCTCCCCTTGCTTCATCCTCCCAACCTTACACCTGTACTTTGTGTTCCTTCTCCCCTCCTCCCCTCCTTCTGTATCCCTGTATTTTCATCCCCATGAGAGCAGGGCATAAAGGCACCAGACAGGCAAGGGCCCTGTGGTGGTTTGAATAAGAATGTCCCCATAGTCTCTGGCATTTGAATACCTAGTTCCCAGTTAGTGGTGGGTGTTTGAGGATGCTTAGGAGGTGTGGCCTTGCTAGAGCAACTACATCACTGGGGGCGAAGGAACCCCATCACTGGGGGTGGGCTTTGAGGTTTCAAAGGCTCATCCCATTCCCAGTTTACTCAGCTTCCTGTTTGCAGTTCAAGATGTGAGCTCTCAGCATGCTGCTGCAGTCTCCATGCCTGCCTGCTGTCTCACGTCCGTGGCATGAGGGCAATGAACCCTTATCCCCCTTGAACCATTAGCCCAAATAAACCCTTCTATAAGTTCCCTTGGTCACCTGGGAATTGGGAACATCAGTACAAGAATTGCCTCTATCACATTGGCCCATGGACGTGTTTGTGGGGTCATTTTCTTGATTAATTATTGATGTGGGAGGAACACATGGTAGGCAGGGCCACTCCCAAGCAGGTAGCACTGGGTGGCATGAGAAAACACTTGGAGCAAACTAGTAAGCAGTGTTTCTTCATGGTCTCTGCTGCAGTTCCTGCCTCTAGGACCCTGCGTTGAGTTCCTTCCTTGGGTTCTTTCAGTGATGGACTTTAACCTGTGAACCAAATAAGTCCTTTCCTCCTCAAGCTGGTTTTGGGCAGTGTTTTGTCACAACAATAGGTAGCAAACTAGGAAACTCCCCATCTTGAGCCCGAAGCCCAGAGATGACCCCAAACTCAGACTTCAATAACAATCCTTTCATGGCAATTACCAGACTGCCCTATGAGAACTACTTCCTGAGGGTACACGTCCATTAACTAGGGACTTCCTGCTGAGGCTTCTACCTTCCAAAGTCCTGTCACTTCCCAATAGTATGAAGCATCTTGCAACTAAACTTTTTGCCGCAGGAGTCCAAATTGGGGGTGGGGGTGGGGTACAAACCACAGTCAAGCCATAGCAGGTCTTCATTCAGCAATGTCCGAGTCAGTGAGATGACGATGGCCACTGCAAGGCCATGGGCCTCAGCACAGTCTGCTCTGCACTGTCATCACTTGCTGGGGCTCACTTCAGGAATGTAATCAGTCCCAGCACCCATTCCCCAGCATTTCTCTAGGAAGTTGCTCTTTTTAATGGGTGTGTAGGCTTCCATTGTTTCCCGGTTCACTTGGCCAGCCTGTCGGTGACCATGTAATTAGCTGTCACACTGTGCTGGGGTGAGAGTCCTGTGCTTACTCATTTGGCCACGGTTATGAGCCACCTGTAAATGAGACTCCTCAGCACAGCTCCCCGTCTCACTAGCCGATAGCTAGCACCATGATAATATCAGCAGTGTAGGCTTATCTACAGGGCCTATCCTTTTGTCTACTGCCTGGCTTCCTGGGTTCCAGTCCAATCCCACAGAGTAAAATGCTCTTCACTAATTTGGCCCTAATCGGGGTGGGCAAGGCCAGTCTGTACTTGAAGTAGCCAGAGTGAGCTGCTTAAAGAAACACTAATGACGATGAGCTGTGGTAATTACCAGTGGCACGTGTTGAGCAGCACCAGATGGAGTCCTACCCCTAAGGAAGGAAGAGTGGAAGGCTGTTAGCATGTGTGTTAGCCCATGTGTGGCACTTCTTCTCCTCACCCTCTTCTTGCAGCCGTGGTTGAATACACACGGCTTCACCATGTCTGATTTGAAACAACTGCCAAGAACCTAGAAGGGAAGGCAGTGCCCAAGGAGTTTGGGGAAAGCACTGTGCTGGGAACCGGGCCTACACTAGGTGGTATTGTAGACAGAGGCAGCTGGAGGGACAAGTTGTCAGGAGCAGACCACCTGTGACAATCTGAGTGCTCTAGATCTGGGGTGCCTGCAGCAGGCACCCAGCCATGGGTGTCACTGGGACTCTGCAGGGCATTCCAGGTGCCCAAGAATGGGTCAGTGCTCCCCCTCCCCAAGTAGATGCTGCAGAGTCGTGACGTCCTGAGCACTGGTGTAAGACTCTGGCCTATGGTTGAACGAGAGTGGATGGTGCCTCACCATCACATGACCTGCTGGGTTGTCTCCAAGTCGTATGCCCATGTTCCAATGTCCCTTTGGAGGCTTTAGTAGAAAAACTTTTATTTTCCCTCCCTGGTGACTAGGGCTGCCCTTCTAGAGCCACTGGATCAAGCCAGAGCCTTGGTCCTACACTCAGCGGAGCCAATGCTGGTCATATGGCACTTTGTGTGGGAGTGACAGGTTTAGTCCGTGCTGTGCCCCTCTGGTCAGTGCCCTCATGCCAGGCTCTTCAGCCAGCAGACCTTCCTTCCCCTTGCAGAACAGCCCCAGAGTATCTGCCCCAATGGATGTGCTAAGCAAGAGCTCTGCGGGGATGAGGCAGGCTGGCATCTCTTTAAAACCAACACAGAATGGTGGAGACAACTCAGTGAAGAGAACGTTTGCCATGCAAGCAAAAGGACCCTAGTTCAGATCCCTAGAACCCACATCAAGCTGGATGCTGTGGTGTGCATCTGTAATCCTAGCACTTCTACAGTGGGATGGGAGATAGAGACAGGAGAATTCCCAGAAGCTTACAGGCCAGCTAGCTTGGACTCAGTGGCAAGAAAACAGACTGCATCAAACAGTGCAAACAGCTGAGGCTGTTCTCTAACTCGCATATGCACGCCATGGTCCATATTGGTGCCTGTACTCACATGAACGTGCACTCACATACATACAAGTATCTCTCTCACTTACAGAGAGAGAGAGAGAGAGAGAGAGAGAGAGAGAGAGAGTCAGGGGACAGGGTCATCAACTGTTCTTAACATACTTGTCAGGTTTCTCAGTCTACTTATTGGCCAGTAGATAAAGGTGTAAGAAGTTAGAAACTTCTGGATAAAGATATGTGCTCATATGAGCACATGCGTGCACGCATGCACACACACACACACACACAAACACACACACATGTTATATATATACACTGTCAAAGGCAGCACTTGATCTAGACACACTTATTCTGGACTGACTCTTAACCTGTGTATTGGCCACTGGGGAAAGCTTGAAGGAACCGGAAATTTGCTCAGTAGAGGTGTGTGTAACACTGACACCCCGGGGAGGCTCCACCACACCTGGAAAACACAACCTTAGCCCAAGCCTAGCATATTGACATCTCCTACGGAACTCAGACACCTGGGAACCCTGGGACCATATTGAGACCAGCACTTGTGTCCAACTAAAGAAAAAAAAGTCAGAGAGTAGCATTCCAGGTAGGAGCAGATGGGAACTTGGAGACTGGACCAATAGGACCTTACCTTCTTCCCTTTCCCTCCTTTCCTTTCTCCTCTCCTCTCCTCTTCTTCCCTTCCAACCTCCTTACCAAATATCCTCAAGCACCCTCGTCATGCAGGCCAGTGTGCTATGCACTCTGAATACAAGAACAAGCAAAGGGAAGGCTACAGATGTGGCTTGATGGTAGAACACTGACCTGGCATGTGTAAGGCCTAGGACTGAGTCTCCAGAGAGGCTCTAGCATTTTAGAAAGTGTCCTAGTTAGCTTTCACTCTCAACTTGACACAGCCTGGAGTCACCTGAGAAGAGAGTCTCCAAGGAGGGATTACCTAGATCAATTAGGCTAGTGGGCACGCTTGTGTGGATGCCTTCATTGTTCATTGATGTAGGATAGCCCAGCCCACTGTGGGTGGTACCATTCCCTGTGCAGATGGTCCTGGGATGTATAAGAAAGCTAGCTAAGGAGCAAGCCACCTAGCCAACAAACAGCTTTCCTCCATGGTTTCTGCTTCAGGTTCCTGACCTGATTCTCAAACCTGTAGGCAAAAATAAATCCTTTCCTCACCCAAGTTGCTTTTGGTCAAAATAGCTGGGTTTTTTGTTTGTTTGTTTGTTTTTATCACAGCAACAGAATGGAACAAGATTAGCTTCAAAGAATAAAAGGGCTGTTACTAAACTCAGAGCTAAGACTGGGGCAGGATGAGAGTTGCGTTTTGCAAAGATCAGTGTGATTGGAGAGTGAGAATGGGTGGTGATGATGCTGAGCCAGGGTGAACCCAAAGAATATGGGGGAATGAAACCTGAGAATGTTTGGTGAGGGATGGACATGGGTGGAGGGGATGGCATCCAGGAAGTACTCAGGCCTCTGGCTGGGCATCGGAAAGATGATGGAGACATCTTAGGCAGTCTGAGGAAGATGTTAGGGCGTGACTGTGTCTCTGGGTCTGGAGTCCAGGAGCAGTCAGGCTAAAGGCACAAGTCAAGAGTCCTTGACATCTTTCACGGTGACTAAAGCCTGACCAACATCACTGAGGGAGAGAACAGCAAGATAAGAAGAGAGCAGAGGCCACTTTACTCTCTTTGCTACCAAGAGCCTAAAAACCAGGAAAGCTCACCTCTTGGCCTGGCCTCATGTGATATGCCCAGGCACCTCTGGCACCCTTGTCTAGAAGGACTGTCCTCTCTGTGAAGGCCATGCCTGGTGCTTGTCTAAGTGTCTGTCTGAGCCTTGTTGAAGCTTGTGCATTAACAGCAGTCTCTCTCTCTCTCTCTCTCTCTCTCTCTCTCTCTCTCTCTCTGTCTGTCTCTCTCTCTTCTATCTTTCTCTTGTCTGTTTCTCTGTCTCTCTCTCCCTCCCTCCCTCCCTCCCTCCCTTCCCCTTGTACCCCCAGATTGTGATCATGGATTCAACCAATCATAGACTGAAAAATGCACACAGACTGTACAGATGTTTGTTTTTGTTTTCTTTTGAGACACAGTTTTTTTTTTTATTATGTAGCCCTGGATGTCCTAGAACTCTCTGTAGACCAGGCTGGCCTTGAACTCACAAAGATCTGTCTGTCTCTGCCTTCCAAGTGGTGGGATTAAAGGCGTGCGTTACCATACCTGGTCTTGTACATATTTTTTTCCTCATTATTCTCTGAACATACAGCATCTGAAGAACTTTCAGATGGCAACCACTTTGTGTATTGGTCAGTACAAAGCTTACATGTAAACACTGCACTGTTTTACATGCCAGACTTGTACACTGCAGGCTTTGGTATCCTAGAACCAACTTCAGACGTTACCGAGGCACAACTGTCAGTGTTTACATACAAAAGTATGCATGGGCACACATACATGTGTGGATATCAGTAACTATAGATCGGTAACCATAGATAGCTATACATACATGTGTGGATATCAGTAACTATAGATCGGTAACCATAGATAGCTATACATACATGTGTGGATATCAGTAACTATAGATCGGTAACCATAGATAACTATACATACATGTGCACATGCACAATCATATAGGTCTGTATGTCAGGGTGTGTGTTGGTATTTTTCTATCCATCCCTCCTAAATAACTTCCTGGTGACTGGAACCTTACTTTGATCCTTTCATCTATCTTTCACTAATGAGACCAAGAAGAGGCATGTTGGCTAACAAGTCTGTGGATTGGCCACACTTGGGCTAAGGGAAGAAATGAAAAGAGGAGGAACTGACTACTACACAGGAGGTTCCCTGGACCGCACGATCCCTTAATCCTGCCAGTCAGCTGGGAGCTTTCTCAGACTAAACCAGACTTGCTGGTTTAGGGAAGGGGGTCCTTGGGCCGAGTCCAGGAGACAGGGGCAGCAGAGGTGGGGCCGGGAGAGGTGACTTTCTAGAAGCCAGGCCCAGAGAATGGGTCCAGTGTTGGCACCTCTATCTGGGGAGGGGTCGTCTCTTCTAAGGCCATCCTCCATTCCCTCCAGATCCTCCTGGGTTTGATTTCCCAGAGGACGATCTTGATCCTTTGAGGACACAGTGCAGTGTGGAGTTTGCTAAGGCCTGGACTACTGGACTTAGGATGGGCCCCAGTAGCAGGAGGGAGGCAGCAGGAAGGGAAAGCCCTAGCTGGGAGAAGGCGATCATCTTGGCAGTGGTCAGTGGTCAGGGATGACACTGACCACAAAGGTCTCTGCCTGGGTCTGTCTGAGTTAACCTCACAGGCATGCTCGGGGATCACTTTCTCAGAACCTTTTCCAAGCGCCTTGCCAAGACAGAAGCAGGCCAAGGGCAGCTTCTCACTGACCCTGCCCAAGCTGGACCCTAGAAGGTGTTTGTGAGACTTAGCGCTGCAGGTTTAATCCCCTAGACAGAACAGGCTCCAGGCAGGCAGCAGACCTCCACCCTGGCATCCCAGCTCCATTTCCAACCAGCTGGCCTCTTGGTGGCAGTGATCATTCCCTTGCTAAGGATACCCTAGAAGGTTACAGGGATGGGCACAGGGAATGTTTTTAATCTCTGTGAGGCAATGGCTCATCTGGAGTTTATGTTAGAGGCTCTTTGGTCCCTGGGAAATATGCAAGGGTAAGATCAGACAGCTTGTCTTCATTTTGTTTTCTGTTGGGGGAAGGCTGGGCTATCTGATAGCGTCCTGTGATCTGGACCTGCTGCTGGTTCCCAGGAATAGGCTTTCCCAGGGAGTGTGCAGCAGACTCCAGCAGGGCTGCTTCAGCTACAGGGCCCTGTCCTTGCTTCCACGATACTGTCCCACCCTCACTGGAACCATGATGCATTGGCCATGCGTGGGTGGTGGATAATTGGCTCAGAGTACCTTTGCCAGCCAGTAGTGAGGTGAGTTTTGAAGGTAGCACACTTAGGCTTGGTCGCCTGTTCATAGTCACCTTCACCAACCACACTTGGACGCAAAACAGTGGCCACCAAGACACTCGTTGCTCTAAGATACATAGGGAATGGTAATGCAGCTGTCCAGGAGTTCATATGTTGCTAGGCATAATGGAAGGTAGATCAGGTCACAATGGAAGATAGGAGAGACAAATGTGGTCAGTGAAGGCTCTTCCTGCTCCTAGTTCCACCCCAGCAGGCCATCAGAAGATCTCCTTTGCTCCCTGCAGGGGCCGGCCCTGGCTGGAAGCAAGCTCAGCACCCTTGGCATGTTGCCCAAGGCCTCTGTCCCAGGGCTGGCCTGCAGCTGGTTTGTACTGCTCAAGGAAAGCCAATTCTCAAGTGGTCGGGAATTTTGTGAACCAGTTGTTAAACACAGGCATGTTAACAATGAGTTATGTGAACATGCAATTAAGTATGCTAACACAATGAAAACAAACACTTCCTAATTATTTCAACCTCATTAAAAATTGCTTATGCTTAGGGCTTGTATCTGTGTATTACATCAATTCAATAGAAACTGTAGATAACGGTGGCCACAAAACATGGATCTCTTCCTAAACCTATGTTCTGTGATGCATTCATTGGTGGCTGTAAAATGACAGTGAAAGGAATATTTACACCATGGAAATTGGCCGACACTCCAAGTGAGTGCTTAGATACTGTTTTGTTGATCTCCTGGACTATGATTGGAAAATATTAACAGATTCAACTTAAAATTTGGATGACATGGAATCATACATAGTAGGCTGGATCTAATCAGGAGATAGATATCACCCAGGGGAGTTTAATATAGGATTATTAACCATGATAAAAATACAATCTGTTGGGGGTACTTTGGGAGCTACCCACATACGAAAAAAGCTGTCATAGATGCAGATTTTGTTGGACAGAGTAAGATTCAACCAGAGGATGATACAGAAGTAATCTGTGTCGCTGAGAACAAAGTGGGCAGGCCAGGAGTGGGTGATTAGCAATTGAAGTTCTGGGTCTGCTGGTGGTGAGTGGAGAGTTCTCAAAGGTGCCTGCCACTGGTGCAGCCTGTGGCACGAGGCAGGCCTCATGGTAGGGCTGGGGACTAGTATCTGAGCAGAGAGGCTGAATACAGTGTCTACCAAGCAAGGTGGCAGATGGATAGTGTTCTGAGCCTGATGCCCCCACAGATTCCCCCAGATGCCCCTGCAGATTCCACCAGATGCCCTCACATCTGTGTGGCTCCAGTTTTGGGGTCAGAAATTTCAAGGCACTTTGGCTTCAGTAGTCAAGGTTTTAGGAAGGGCCTCTCCCTCAGGATCTAGGAGGGAAACCACTTCCTCACCTCCCTTCCCCCCAGGCATCTTGGAGTCACGTTTCTCCTGGCTCCATCTTCCATTTATTAAAAGTAGCAGCTCTGAGCCAGCAATATGTCTCAGTAGCCGTATTGAGACACTTGTTTGCCAAGCCTGACAACCTGAGTTCCGTGCCTGAGACACATATGTAGAAGATGAGAGCTGAGTTTCAAAAGTTGTACTCTTATCTCCACATTTGAGCTGTGGCATGCACCCTTACGAGTACACTGTGTGTGTGTGTGTGTGTGTGTGTGAGAGAGAGAGAGAGAGAGAGAGAGAGAGAGAGAGAGAGAGATGTTTTCCAGGACCACATGGATACCAAAATTCATGGATGCCCAAATTTCCTATAAAATGCCACAGTTTTCACATATAATCTACACATACCCTTCCATATATTTTACATGATCCCTGGAGAATTTTTAATATTAATACAATGCAGAAACATATATGATTTTATAAGCTATGCTTGGAAATTAAATGCAAAATCCTCCCCAAGTTCTCATTCCTGACATGAGACAGACATCACTAGCTGATCACTAACTGTAGAATTCTTCTTGTCCAAAGATGAACTTGAACTTTGGCATACTTAGTAAAGGGTTTTTATCCCCCCTCTCTTGGATACAATTCGAAGCTTGAAATGCAAAAATTACTCCAGCTGGGTCTGGTTTGTCTAGCAGTTGCCCATACCGTGGTCCATGCAATAGGTGGAAAGCAGGTGCCTTCATGTGGCTGCCTTCTGAGATCAGGGCTAGACCTTCCACACTCCCTGGAAGCCCTTGAATGAGGTTGGAAGTCAGATTCATTGGCACATCAAGCAAAAACTACCCCCTCCCCTGCCTGGAGTTCCCCTGGGACATGGAGAAAGAGAAAGCAGTGTGTTAGTGAACATCATTTCTTTGTGGATGTGTTCCTCATCCCTGATGAGCTCCAAGTGTACTTTCAAGTTCTTGAGAATATATAAAAATGGAGATAATCACTTATGCAAAAGTGCCATCTCTCTGAAAAGATAAAGTTCTCGTGGTTCTTGGGCTCTGCTAAGGGAGGCACAAATTTAACAACCAGATTTAGAAGGAAATCTTGAAATTTAGTCAAGACAGAGCTCAGGGCACAAATCACCACAATACTCTAAAAAATTTTAAAAGCTGGACTGGAGAGAGGGCTCAGTGGTTAAGAGCACTGGCTGCTCTTTCAGAGGACCCAGGTTCAATTCCCAGCACCCACATGGTGGTTCACAACTGCCTGTAACTACACTTTCAGGACATCCAACACTTTCACATAGACATGCAGGCAATACAGCAATGCACATAAAATAAAAATTAAAACATATGTATTATCCCACAGTTTCTCCAGGTTGGAAACCCAGGTGTGGCTTCAAACTGCTTCTCCGAGTCTCTGGCTCCCCAGCCTATGCTAGGTGCTGGCCAGGGCTACAGGGGAATACAAAGTCTCCATTGGATGAAAAACACTTCCAAGCTTGCTCAGTGAGAAATAGGGATCAAACTCAGGTTGTCAGGTTTCCATGGCAAATGCTCTTACTTGCTAAGCTATCTCTCCACCCTCTTTTCTCTTTTTAAGCTGATTCTTTCAGGTATTTATTGAAGTGTTATAGTTCCAGGAAAGCTAATGGAATAATTCTATATTCTTTTTTTGTAAGGGAGCCTTTCAGTTATATGAGTTTTGAGTCCTACAAACCTAGACCTGTTCATGCAAAACTCATTTTTCTGGGCCATGAGTACCAGTTAAGTGCCTGGTTAGAGCTGCCAGAATCTACTAGATTTGGTTTGGGGAGAAGAGGATCAGTTGATGAAACCATGAAATCTAGAAACTCTAACTCTGAAAATAATATTAAAAGAGATGAGTTAGTGTGTAAAAAAAAAATAAGGCTAATTAAATTATTTACCCAGTATTTATATTATTTTTAATTGGCTTGTGGCTGTTAATCTTTAAGCAGCCATTATAAATGAATACACAGAGACCACGTGGATTTTAACAAGCCTTGGCCTGAATTGTGCAATCCTAGCCCTGAATTGTGCAATCCTAGCCCATCTAAGCTAGCTCTTAAGTCTATTACCCAAATATGACCCCATATATTCATATGTCCCCTTGGACTGCCATTCTCCATGTTATGCCGATGTTCCTGGCCATGTGGAATGAGGTCCTTTTTTCTAACCCATGGCGTGTGTCTTCTTCTTCCTCCTGCTCCTGGCTGGAATCCCTTAATTCTCTGTCTAAAGGGCAGGCTTCCTGCTCTAATCTCAGGAAGTCCCACCTTTCTCTGTCTTTGCCCAATCTCAGGCCTCAGCATTTTATTTAACCAATCAGAGTCAATATAAGTAACAAACAGCAAATAGGACCAGTTAACATTTAGAATGCTTAACACTACCCCAACACTTGCTGCTCTTACAGAGGACCTGGGTTTGGTTCCCAGCACCAGTATGGTGGCTCACAACCATCAATAATTCCAATTCCAGGGGATCTGGTACCCTCTACTGAATTCCTCCAGCACTAGGCCTGTATGAAGTACCTTACATAGTGAGGTCAAATACTCACACACACAGATAAAATAAATCTCAGAGGCTGGAGAGATGGCTCAGCAGTTAAGAGCACTTGTCACTCTTGCTGAGAACCCAGGTTCGATTCCCAGCACCCACAAAGTGGTTCACAACCATGCACAACTCCAGTTTCAGGGAATCCTATACTCTCTTCTGACCTCTGCAACACCAGGCATGCACATGGTACACATACATACATGTAGACAAAACATTCATACACATAACATAAAATAAATACATCTAAAGGAATCTTTGTTTGAAAACTGAGACTTGGGAGGTCGAGGTCCCAGACCCATGGTGCTGCAGAACCTTAGCCATTCTTCACGCAGATACTTGTGTTACCTGACCTGACACTCCACTCCTTAGATCCTTTCTTGTCACAAGCTCATGCCATGTCTGATGGGAATCCACCAGCATGCTGGGAAAGGTAATTGCTTAGAAGGCAAAATTCACAAAGTAGAGGCTGTGTAAACTGCACAGAGAATAGACAATATTATGCAGAACCCTCAGTATGAGTCAGAGTTCTCCAGAGAAACAAAACCAGTAAGAGATATATCTGTATTGTATGGGGAAGGGGGTGGGTATTAGATTTTGTCACTTGATAAAGGCTGAGAAAGTCCAAGATCAATGATGTGGTCCCCAGTGTAAGACCAAAGACCCAAGAGCAAGGCTAAAGGCCGAGGGACATGGACCCTGATGTGCAAGGGCAGCAATATGAGAACCACGCCTGGAAGGAGGAGTCAGAGAAGAAGGAAAGAAGGAAGGGAGGGAGGGAGAAAGGGAGGGAAGGAAGAAGACAGGGAGGGGCTATGAAGAGAGAGACAGAGAGACTCCTTCCATTGTTCTGATCTGTCAGGGCACGCCCCTCTCCTCAACCCTGCAAATTGAATGGTGCCCACTCAAATTCAGGAGGCACCTTCTCCTCTCAGTCTGATGACCCACATGCCAGTCTCCTTTGAAAACATTCACTGTCACGTGCTGAAGTGTGCTTACCCAGCTCCCTCGGCATCCCTCAATTCAGTCAAATCGATGTCTCAGATTACCCGGCACACCTAAGGTTGTCCACTGCCCACTACACTTACTACATCATATAACCAGGTAAATCTTCTGGATTTGGGGTACACAGAGATAAGTAAGGAAGGGTTCCAGTTCTCAGGACTCTCTGGTGCATGGGACAGCTCCTGGACCCTGGGAGAGCACAATGGCCCCACCACTGGCATCCTTAGCAATTTTGACTGACAGTCTTGTAAGGGAGGACCACTGGCTTTGACAATTTTCTAATTGGCTCGTTCTGAGGGGGCAGGAACCTCTGAGGGCTGGCCTTACTGGTCTCTGAACAGATATCTCCAACCTAGAGAATATGTCGATGCTGCTGGTGTTTCAAGAATTCTCGGCTGCTGGCAAATATTACATTCCATCATATTTGCAAAGAAGGGGGCTATTAAAGCTAAAGGCACAATAGATATCAAAAAGCTTCTTCTTGCCTCCCCCACAGAAGACATTGAATGTAAATGAAAATGTTCTTTTGGTTTCTAAATTTATATGTATCTACAAGATCAAAAAAAGAAATAAAAGCATAAGTAACATTTCAAAATGTAGCCCTCAATAGAAGACATGAGGCGTATTCATCAAAAACATTGATTCTGTAATCCACCGTGGGGCCCAAAGGTATCCTGGCAGCAGACAGTAATGATGATGATTTCAAATGCAAAGAGACAGCAGAAACAGGTAGGAAGGCACTGTTAACTCAACTGGGCATTTGGAAGGCTTGCCTTTGTGATTTGATGCCGACTTTTGAAGAGTTTTAAGGAAATAGCATCTTTTATTTATGATAGGTGCTAGGTGTATCTTGTCTGATGCTTGAAAATGATGGGACTTGGTGTTTCTGAGTCATTGTGATATTTCAATCACGCATGTCAGCTGGTCCCTAAAGTCCGCTTACCAGATCTTAGGTCGGGACGCTGGGTCTGAAAACTGCAATCACCAGACCTTCAAGTTCAGAAAGATGACACTGTATTTACAAGTCTTTACTCCAGGCCAGACCTGGAGCATCAGTATTCATGATCCCTCTCTGGGAGGCGCTATGATTACAACATGACTTCTCTTTTCAGGAGAAAGGCAGGCACAGACAGAGAAGTGTTCTAATGAGTGACCCACCCAGTTCTGGGTCTGTCTGGACATCCCACTCATTCCTCCTGCCCAGTGACATCTCATGACTAGAATAATTTCTACCAGGTAGGGGCATGGGACGCTCACTAGTGTGGGCTCAGTTTGTAGCAGAAGAGACCATGTAGAGAATAATGCCCATCAGGGTCTTTCACTTTCCAAATTTACAGTAAAAAATTTAGTATACAGAATAAGTACATTTTCATTGTACTTGTTCATATTCTTGTATTATCTTCCCTTGTTTCCCCGCTCTGCATTGTAGCAAGTAGACAAAGTTGGCAGAAAAGCATAAAAGGAACACTCCCTCCAGTTATAAAGGAAAATGAGCGCAGTTTCCTAGAAGATATATCCATCTATTTCATTGGCCAGAACTGGTCATGTGCTCATTGCTAAAACCAATCACTGGTAGAGGGACTCACGATTTTTTTTTCCTGGCTGCTAATTGTATTACTTAGTTTCCTCCTTGCTATATCAAAATACCTGACAAAAGTACCTTAAGGAAGGAGGAGCTTGTTGTGGCTCAGAGTTTGAGTTACAATCCATCATGGCAGGGAAGCTGGCAAGCCGGAGCACAAGGCAGCTGGTCACATTGCTTCTGCAAGCAGAGAGCAGGGAGAGATGAATCCTTGTGTTCTGCACACTTTCTTCTCTTTGCCTCCGTCTGGCAGCCCGGTCCATGGAATGCTGGTGCTCACATTCTAGGTATGTATTTGCTCCTTATTTGAACCTCCCTGAAAACACCTCATGGCACATTCAGATGTGCTTCAATGGTGATTCTAAACCTGTTCAGGTGGATGATTGTGTTGGATAATTTTGTGTTGACTTGATACAAGTTAAGTCATCTGAGGGGAGGCCCTCAATTAAGAAAATGCTTCCATGAGACCGGGTTGTAGGCAGGGAAGCCTGGAGGGCATTTTCGTAATTAGTGATCGGTGGGGGAGGGCCCAGCCCACTGTGGATGGGGCTATCCCTGGGCTGGCGGTCCTGGGTTCTGTAAGAAAGCAGGCTGAGCAAGCCATGGGGAACAAGCCAGTGAGCAGCGCCCCTCCACGGCCTCTGCATCAGCTCCTGCATCCAGGTTCCTGCCCTGCTCGAGTTCCTGTCCTGACTTCCTTTGATGATGGACAGTGATGTAGAATTGTAAGCCAAATCTCCTCTTTCCTCCTGTTAGTCAGTGTTCTATCGCTGTGAAGAGACACAATGACCATGGCAACTCTTATAAAGGAAAACATTTAATTGGGGCTGGCTTACAGGTTCAAAGGTTTAGTTTAGTCCATTATCATCATGGTGGGAAGCATGGCATCATAATCTAGGCAGACATGGTGCTGGAGAAGGAGCTGAGAGTTCTACATCTTAAACCCCAGGCAACAGGAAGGAGACTGTGTACAACACTGGGTGTAGCTTGAGCATGTATAAGGCGACAAAGCCCACCTCCACAGTGACACACTTCCTCCAGCAAAGCCACACCTACTCTAACAAGGCCACATCTCCTAATAGTGCCCCTCCCTAGGGGCCAATCATTCAAACACATGAGTCTATGGGGGCCATACTTATTCAAACCACCACACCTCCCCAATTTGGTTTTGGTCATGGTTTTTCATTGTAGCAGCAGCAACCTCAACAAAGACAATAATGAAGATGAACCATTGCACTGAGCATGTTGCTATCCAGGTGAACCCACAGTCCTGTTGGCAAGGAAAATCAGAGAACAGCAGAAGATTGGACCAAGGATGTGACTTACTGTCGCAGAGAGTCACACCCAGCCCCATAGAATGTCTTGAGCTTTCTGGGTGAAAGTTCTGCAGTTTGGAGCCTTCCCTCCGCCCCCTTGGAGAGGTTTGCATGGTATGCACATATGGGTACATGAGCATGCATGAGCATGTATTGCAGGGTTAGTGGACAAGTGCTGAAAACTGCCCCCCATTACACAAGTGGAAGAAATATTGTCATATCACACTTTGGGACAGGAATGGGACATCATAGGCAAGTTATGTATGTAGTTATGTGTCCTAGATAAGTGTCGTACCAATGATACCTCTAAACTAGAGTAACAGAAGCTCTTTGGTTTCATCATCAAAGAAACTTTCACTTCTTGTTTTTTTGTTTTTTTTTTTTTTGTTTTTTTCTGCAGCAATCCTGGCCTGTTAAGGTAGCCAAGACAGAGGATTGTCAGTGAGATTAGCACTGAGCGAGAAGAGCTGGCTGTTGGCGAGCACATCTCATCTCTCCATCTCAAGTAAGCCTTTGAGACATTCTTCATCCCTTCCCTGGGGAGCTAGGAAATGAACTGATTCCCCTGCATGCGTGTGGAGTTTAATATAAGTGCCCGTTAAATTTCCCCTGCAATTTAGGGAGCTCTATCTGACTGGTTGTCTTGGTCAGCTTTAGGATATTGGCCTGGAAAGGGGTAATAAATTTTGTTTTCAATTCTGTTTCTGTGCCTTTTATACTTTAATATGCCCCTGCAGACTTGCTGAGCCTGATGCTCAAGCTAGGGAGAGAAATGGTTCCAGAGAAGAGTCCTCTACCCTATGAAAGAATTAAAACCCAACAAAGAGTCTCTCTTGACTTTAAGGACTTTGAGCCTAGCTAAAATAGTGTATGGTGTCCAGCTGAAGGTTCATATGTTCCATCTGGCCCCTTTCTTCAGCAGATTGGCTGGGCCAATGGTAGCCTACAGTGGAGCTGCTGGGCAACAGGCTCCTCATCCCACTGGTCCCGCTGTGCCTTAAGCCCAGGATCCCCTGGAAGCTCCCATTACACAAGCTAGTAAATCCCTCCTGGCTTCCCTTTTCTTCCCCACTGACAAGCATTTTGAGTTGGAGTTTCATTATTTGCCATCGAAAGAGTTTTGGATGACATTTGGGTTCTTTTGAGTTCCAAATCTAGGTGGTGCATCCAGTGTGCCTAGGTTGTCACCAATGTCCTCTACTCCTTGTTCTTCCATGAGAGAATGTTTGAGTGGTTTGAACAGCTGCTGCCTTCTTCCACCCTCGGTATACATCTGCCAAGACCTTCCAAGGACTGTCCTCCATACCCCAGCCTAGGTAATCTTCTTTGAAAGGACTTGCCTACTGTAGAGGATGGCACAGCCAGAGAAGTGGAACTCCCGAGTCCCTAGGAGCCCAAAAGATCATGATTGAGTCCCAGACACTGTACACTGTTTGATTTGGTTGGGTTGTAATTGTGTCCTCATCTTTTCTCTAGAAGTAAGAAAACATTTAAGTTGTTTTTGACTTTACAGGACTGCAGAGTCAAGAGACTTTGGACTTTTAAAGTTTTGAAAAATGGAAAACTGGGAGTTTTAACACTGGACTGAGTTTTATATTATGATATTAGAGTTAGATTTGGTGAATAAATAAACAGGGGAGGTTATGACTGAATAGTGTGTGCGTGTGTCAAAGTTGACAAGGGGTGAAATAGTTTTTATTTAACTTTTTATTGATTCCTTCTGAGTTTCACATCACGTACCCTAGTCCCACCCATCTCCCCATCCCTTCATATCTGCTTTCCATCCCTGCAACCTCGGCCCATAAGAAAAAAAGATGAAATAAAAAAAATAAACAAAACAAAACAAAAATCTCATTACGGAAGCTGTAGTGTGTCACAGTGTGTTCCACACTATACCCTTTTGTTCATACATCTTCACTTGTAAATATTCATTGAGATGAGTCATTGGTCTGGTTCGAGCCTCTGTCTTTTGCTACACTATCAGTACTGGATCCTCACCAGGATTCCTCTCGGATATCCTCTTGTTGCCTGTGTCATGGAGATCCTGCAACTTTGGATCTGCAGGACCGGCTTTCATGTGTTCCAGCAGTTTGTAGATGTTGGGGTGGACCAACTCAAAGTCCTAGATCTGGGTCTGGGTGGTAGCTGAGTTGGTCAGATTTGGTCAGCCTGCCAGCACTTCTACAAGGACACCACCAAGGCCAGCTCTCACACCCTGAGGGCCAGCTTACCTGGACCCATGCCACCAGAGCCAGCTCTACTGGGCTGCCCAATCGAGGTGTGGGGCTTGCTCTCCAGAGTGCTATTAGCCAGCAAGAGACAGGGCCAGATCTCAGGGGGTAAAATTTGCCACCTCAACACAAACCTAAACATACCTGGAAAGAAGGAATCTAAATTGGGTAATTGCCTCCATCTGATTGGCCTTGGGGATGTTTGTGAGACATTCTCTTGATTAATGGTCCATGTGGGGAGGCCCAGCCTACTGGGGGTGGTGCCATCCTTAGGCAGGTGGTTCAGGGTTGTACACAGAGGCAAACTGACCAAGCCTTGGAGTGCAAGCCACTAAGCAGCGTTCGTTCCTCTAAGGTCTCTGCTTCAGTTCCTGCCTTGACTTCCTGCTGTGCCTTTCCTCAGTGATGAACTGTTTTGCTTCCTGGAATCGTAAAATGAAACAAACCCTTTCCTCCCTAAGTTGCTTTTGGCTATCATGTTTATCACAACAGAAGAAAACAAAGTTTGTTTTCTAAGGACGCTTACCTTAGACATCTATGGAAATTAAATGGGAAACAAAAGAGAAGATAACAGTTCAGAACCTGACAAGCCTTTACATGCATCTCCCAAGTCCAAAGAGCTCTGGTCTGGGATGTTTGGTTCCTTTGGATGCAAATACTTAACTAACCCCTCAGAATGAACTGGAATACAGCTGTCTACTGCCTGTGAGTGTCAGCCCCCTTTTTATCGGGGGTCTTCTCACATCCTTGGTTTTCCCTAAAGTCTTTTCAGACTGATCATACTCAGTTTGGTTCTTGTCCATGTGGCTTCTGCATCACTCAGCAAAACTAATCACGTCCTAACTCAGGAGGGATTCATGAAGTTACCATAGGACCCTGATTTGTTCCTGCAAGTGTGGTTTTAAAATTAATAAGCCTGGTCCAAAATCCTTCTGCAGGGGGATTCCTCACAGTCACTCTCTTGGAAACACTCACAGAGGTACACACACCCATATGAACGCTCCTGAGAAGAAAAATCATGCCACAAAATTATCCACGGGTTCAAAAGACTGAGTAGTCATGACAAATGGGTCACAACTAATGAAGACAGGGTCCTAGTGGGTGTGGGCGGAGGCAAGGTGTTCTTCGGCCACTTTATTCTCATTCTATCTTCTTTGGAGATGCATTCTTCTTCAGTCTGAGAAGTCAAATTGGTACATACTAGGAAACTAGATTCAGTAAATGTGTGGGAAGGGAGGGGAGGCTGAAGGTCGCTTCTGCTTGCTGGTGGGGATAATAGAGGACATATTTTGCCCTTTTTCAGCAATGAAACCAATGGACTTGCATTTGAAAGAGTCAGGAGAGGCTGTGTGTGACTGCTGTGGACTGTAACTGAGGAACCAATGTCCTGGAGGTGAGAGCAGGTGAGTTTCCTCAGTCAGGGCTGTGTATGGAAAGCCAATGCTTGATGTGTTTTTCCCCATTTCCTGATCATGCTAAAGACAGAAGCTCAATCCCTTCTGTGTCAATTAGTCTTGAAGCCATGTGGACAGCCTATACCTCTAAGGGGCTTATCACACATGCCCTTGGTTAACCCAGGATCTTGATCTATTTTGCACTGCTGTAATGTAACCCTTGAAACTGAATAATTAATAAAGAACTTAAATTTCTTACATTTCTGTGGAGCTTGAGGAGTCCAAACCCATGGGGTCTACATCTAGGGAAGTGCCATACTGTTTCATCCCATGGCAGAAAGCAGGAGTGTGGAGAAGGGCATATGCGAGAGGAGATAGGGCAAAACTCACTTTTTTTTTTCTTGAGATAGGGTTGTATGTAGCCCAGGCTGGCCTTGAACTCCATATGTAGCTGCTGAGGATGAACTTGAGCTCTTGATCCTCCTGGTTCCACTCACAGAAGTGTTGAGAATCACTGGCCTGTGCCACACATCTGTGGTGTTGGAAATTACAAAGACTTGTGCAAAAGATTAAAGACAAAATGAGATAAATTCATGATACATATATACATGGAGGAAAAGAAAGAGAAATAGAGTGGGAGGAAGAGGCAAGAGGGAAGGAGAGAGAGAAGGAGAAAGAGAGAGGGAGGGAGGGCGAGAAAAGGTTTACCAACAATCAAGATATGCTTAGGTCAAGAGGAAGGGTTTGTGGAAGGACCTGGAGAGGAGATGGGAGTGAGAAGGACTGGGTCTGCGATACCAAGGATGCAGCCAGAGGTGGGAGCAAGAAGATGAAGGATCAGATCCATCTCTTCTCATTGCTGGGTAACAAGCTGCTCTGGGGTTGACAATAAGCGCAACTGTGGGTAATTCTGCTGAGGCAGCCCACGGAAGAAAGGGAGCCAGTGTGCTTTCTCTTCAGTGCTCCTGTTCGGAATCCCAGACTGTAAATTGATACATTTACTTTCAGTTTGCTCACGAACTTTCTTTTCTTTCTTCCCTTCCTTCTTTGCAAAAGTCTTTTTAGAAAAAGACTACTGCCTTTAAAAAAAGAAAGGCTGCATCTTGCTATGTAGCCTAAACTAGCCTCAAACCCATGATGCTCCGGAAGGCTGGGATGATAGACAAATACATTTATGCCCAAAACGATCTTGTTTCCTGGTGATTTGATACCGGCTGGCTGGGTTTTTGTTGTTGTTTTGCTTTGTTAGAAATTTCTAAATGGTGCAGATTGCATGGAAACAACAGATGTTGGAGTTTCTTGTTTCTTTTGTTCAATCTTCGCTTCTCTGGCAGAGACGGGGTTGGGGCAGGGACTCAGAAAACCGGGAGGTAGCTAGAATGAAATTTTCTGCCGGCGGTAGAGAGCATGGAGTGGTGAGGACCATGCAGGGAGGGCAGGTAGATGGGAAGACCAGACTGTGAGGAAGGGCTGTTTGGAAGGGCTGGGCCCTGTTTTTGTAACCAATCCCATCATCCATCCCCCTGGTGGATGGATGCTATCTATGAACATTGCCAATGTTAAAATGGAGTCACTTATGCCAAGATCAAACTCAATGAGTCTAGGAGGCCATGCTCTGGGAAACCTCATGTATATTTTGCACATGAGAAGAACTGTTAAAAAAAAGACTACTGAACATTATAACCTTTCAGTCAAGGCCTTGCCTCTGAGGATGTGTCTCTAATCACAGCCAGTCTCAACTGTAACCTTCATGACTATTAAGCCAGGGTCGTTCCTATGAAGATTCCTCCCTGGCAACAGTGAGTTGCTAGGCTGAAACTAGTAATAGCCATGACCCCCAATCGGCAACTGAACCATTGATTTTTTTTTTCAAAACAGCTCACATGGACTTCTCTCTTTCTCCTTTAAGTTTTTACTTGACTCAACCCCCTGGGAGTGATCCATCATAGTGTGCATCTCTCAAATTATGGTCCCTTGCTCATTCATGAACAGATTTGCTTTTCTATGCAGTTTCTGGTTGTTGTTTAGGTTGACAAATCCACCCAACCGTGACCAAGACCAGACCATCCCCAGGTGCCGCACTAGGCTTCTGGTTGCCTTGGACTTCCTCACTGGCCTTCCCCAATCTGCCTTGCTGGGAAGTCTCAACTACAGGTCTGTCCTTCTTTCTCCACAGCCAGCTCTCCTTAGCCAGGGATATAGCACTGGCTTCCTCTCCACTTCCTAGGAGATCTCCCTGGCCAATCATCCTTTCCCATCAGCCTCCACCCCCACTACCCACTCTAATCCTTGTCATTCTGAAAGGTTGCTCAGAGTCCAGTCCTATCTTGATATCGAGTGTACTTGCACTTGACATTCTTTGGTAAAGTGCTTGCTTCGAACCGTCATCTACTTTCTAGTCGGTGATTTTTTTTTTCTTTTTTGTTCCTGCTTTGTTTTGAGGTCTTGCTTTGAAATCCAGGCTGGCTTCAACCTCAGCACCCTCCTTCTCCAGCCACCCAGGGACTAAGTTTGAGCTGTTTCCACTCTTGCTGGTGAGAAGTGCCTTTTTCCGTGTGGTGCACCTTAGCCCTTGATTCACGATACATGGCAAACATTGTCTCTCAACTTTTTTGGTTTGTCTGTTGCATGCAGTTCTGTTTAGGAAGACTTGATTAGGTGGTACAGAGGTCTCCCATGTGCCTTCTTTGCCCACACATACACATTCTTTGTACTGTCAACATCCCCACGAGTGGGACACTTGTAACAGTTGATGACATCATTACCATGGTGTTGACACACTATCATCCCCCAGGTTCCATTGTTTACATGGGGGTTCACTTGTGACACCATCAGTGGGTTTGGGTGAATGTGTAATGTGTATCCACCACTAAAGCATCAAGACAGCAATAGCAATACCACAGCCCTGACCGGCTTCTGCACTCTTCTGCCAGTTACCCTTCACCTAACCAGTGACCACCACTCACCTCTTCACCTCATCTATTTTCTTTTTGTTACTGAGAATTGTTCCACTGGGGAGGATGTGTGATGGGGAGGATGTGTGATGGGAAGGAATAGGGGAGTAGAATACAGATTTTTAACTTCTGTGTAATTAATTCTATGAGTTCCTTTTATGGAAACTGGGTTTTGATTCTTGGTTAGAAAGGCCTTCCCAACTCCAGGGTTATAGTAGTATTTCCCCATATTTTCTCCTGATTCTTTCATGGCTGAGTTTTATATTTAGATCTTTAATATACCTGGAATTTGCTTTTGTGTGCAGTCCATGAGGCAGGGATCTAAGGTGTTTTTATCTTTTTTTTTCCCAAAGCACCTAACACTTGATAAATCATCTTTATCACTGCTATTAGTTAATACTGAAAATTGAATAGTGAATATTAGTAATATATTAAGAAGCAAAAATATTCATCCTGATCTGCTTACATTTAAAAATCTCCGTTCCGCCTGATAAAAAAATCTTCAAGCACAAATATAACAGAACTTTGTCCAGTCAAAATAAGCTGCTGAGTCAACATCATCTCACACATTGTCACAAATGTCCCACACTTATGAAAATGTTAA
>CAJQZJ010032551.1:4064184-4086412 GCA_907164525.1 Lophiomys imhausi
CATCTCACACATTGTCACAAATGTCCCACACTTATGAAAATGTTAAAAAGGGGGAATGGTGAGAATCAAAGGCTTTGTGAGACCTTTGTGATTAATTCCTTTCCATAAGATGGAATTGCTCACAAATAACAAACAAACCAACCATAGCAAAGCCAGCATCACTGAAAAAGCATCATACTCATGTGTGTTAAAGTCAGAAGGAGACATTCATGTATCTTCAACTCTACTGCTTCTGCCCCACAACTGCACAGTCTGTCCCTGGAGCCTTCACTTTCACTGTCCACTCAGCCTGCCCTCTGCTTCCCAGACACTCCACCTCTGCCCTTTACTCTTGTGATGGGCACCTGTGGCTGGATCTGAGCTGAGGCTCAAGAGAGAAAACTGATAGATGAGGGAAATAAAGTTAGTGCCCTTTGACCACATAAGTTCTGTTCTTTGAGCAGCCAAGTCATGTTCTAGAACCTGGCCTTAGTTGTTTATCATCATCATCATCATCACCATCCATCACAACCATTACCACCACCACCATCACAATCATCACCACCACCACACCATTACCACCACCATCATCACCATCACCACCATCATCATCACCATCACCACCACCACCATCATTACCATCACCACAACCATTACCACCACCATCATCACCATCACCACCACCATCATCACCATCTACCACCATCATCACCATCACCACAACCACCATCATCACCATCTACCACCATCATCACCATTACCACAACCATTACCACCACCATCATCACCATCACCACAACCATTACCATCACCATCATCACCATCACCATAACCATTACCATCACCATCACCACAACCATTACCACCACCATCATCACCATCACCATCACCACCAAAACTATCCACCACCATCACCATCACCACCATCATCACCATCACCACCACTACCATCATTACCATCACCACAACCATTACCACCACCACCATCATCACCATCACCACAACCATTACCATCACCATCATCACCATCACCACCATAACTATCCACCACCATCATCATCACCACCATCATCACCATCACTACCATCATGACTACTACCATCATCATCATTATACTTTCAAACAGGGTCTCATATAGCTCAGGTTGGACTCAAATTTAATATATATCCAAGACTGATCTTGAGTTTCTGATCCTTCTGCTTCCACCTCCCAGGTGCTGGGATTGCAGACAAATCCTACTATGTCTGGCTGAGGATAAACATAGTCATCTATTCAAATATCTGTGAGTTGTTTCTCATAAAACCTTTCTAAACTCCTTCTCTGACTTTTTAAAATACTGTGCACTCTTGCAATCTGTCATTACCCTTTTGTACAGTATCTTGCCAGGTCTTCTCACTCTCAACTAGCTGTCATGTAGATTGACAATATGGGCACACCCTCTCCTTTTCCTCCACCTTGTTGGTTTGGTTTGGTTGTGATACAGGGTCTCACTGTGTATCTCCAGCTGTCCTGGAACTTAAAATATAGACCTAGGTGACCTCAAACTCAGAGACCTACCTGCTCCTGACTTCCTAGTGCTGAGAGTAAAGATGTGTGCCACCACACCTGGTCAATGTGGCTTTCTTTGTGGGTCTACTGCCAGTATCCTTGGCACATTCTGAGAAATAGTTTCAAACTCTCTGGGCTCTCTACTGTGCTCAAACCTATGACGCCTCTTGGGCTTCTTGGTGTGTAACCCGTGTCCTGTCTATTCTGTCTGGAGAATGAAGAAACGTCGGCCATATTCATCATGAGCCTGCAAGTTCTCTGAGATTCCACACTGCTCAGCACCAGTTCCATTCGTGTTCTCAACTGCTACCCAGATGCTGCACTGATTTAGGCCAGGTGTCTCATACATACGCCGTGAGCCTGCATTCTCCAGTGGTTCATGGGGCACGGATGCCTTTCCCTATCCTTACATGCTATGCCTTGGTCTAGCTTCCCATTCATCTAGGTAGTCACCATGTGGTTCAACTTTGCTATGGATCCTCTCTCCCAGAGCTCTCCGATCCTTGCTTCTAGTATAAAGTGCTTCATAACTGGCTGCTGCTCAGATACAGGCCTGGGCCTTCTTGTCTGCTCATCTGGATTTGGAGTTATTGGTTTCCCTTTGGTGGTTCTTTGTCTTGCTTTGCTAGAATACTCCCTTTCTTATTAAGAAGAAAACAAATGAGCATCTAATGGGTGTGTGTCTACATGCATGTGTGTGTATGCGTGCATATGTGTGTGTGTGTGTAAGCATGTATGTGTGTGGGTGCACCTACTCATGCATGAGTATGGAAACCAGAGGTTGGGACTGGTATCTTCCTCTTTCTGCCTTTTTGAGGCAGGGTCTCTCACTAAATCTGGCTTTGTCATTCTGGCTACACTTGCTGTCTACCCAGTAAGTCACCAGAAGCATCTGTCTACCTCCACAGTCCTGGATTACAGATGCACACCACTACTTGTGTATGTGGGTGCTGACATTCCAAACTCAGATTCTCACACTTATGCAGCAGGCCCTTTGTCTGAAGAGCCACCTCCAAGCCCAGGCTAATGTTTTAACTCAGAGGTGTCCCAGACTTTCTTCAGTGCACACCCACACTTGACAATCTCTTTGGCTTCACTGCTAGGTTGACACCATCTTCCTTCCATCTTTGAAATTCCTGCTCCATAGTTTCCAGCTCCAGGCAAAGCAGTAAGTCTTCTGCTTGTCTGAGTCTCATTCCTTTGAGGGCTATCTGTCTTTTTCCTTTCTTTTCTTTGTAAGATTTATCCTGGATAGTCTGAAAATCCATCAAATCCATCATGTGTGTTTAGATGGGGAGTGCTGTGTCACTCAGAATGCTTTCAGCTGCAAGTAATTGAACACCCACCTCGTGGCAACTTAAGAGATAAGGAGATGGATTGGCTCATATACTATCAAGCTCCACACTGGTGCAGTACCAGGCTGCCTCAGCCTTGCAGTCAAACCCCACCATCTCCCCAGCCTCTCCTCTGCAATCTCTTTCCTACTCTCAGCTAACTGCTGGTCAATGCTTCCGGGCCTTGCTCCCCACACTCTTACCTTGCAATGTCCAGAGCAGAAGAGGAAGCAGACTTTTCCTTGTGTCTTGTTATAAGAACTTAGATATCTATCATAGAGTCCCTCCTGAGAGAGGATTTTCTTATATCTCAACATCTAGATTGGGTGTTAAACCTCTTCTATGTTTGTGGCCAGATTTACCACAACATGATTAGAACAGTATAGGCCCAGTCTTCAGGCTGCACAAACAATTGTGAAGACCTGAAAAGCCAAGGTTGTGTTATAAATAAGGAGAGATGTCTGTTGAGTCTAGGCTATTTCTTGTCAAATGTTTTCATGTTTCTTTCATGCTTTTAAACATAAAGAGTCAATATCATTTTAAGACTCTGCCAAACAGTTCTAAATGTTTAGAAGTATGTCTTCTTAGTTTTCCCATTTAAACAATGGTGTGATCAGCAGACATGCTTTCTTGGCCATAAGGATGTAGAGACAGATAGATTAGAAACTAGAACCAGTTCATGTGTAAGTCTATCTCCATTAACACCCCCCTCCAACCCTCTGTTCTCTTATTAAGAAAAGTGTAATGTTTGTTCTTTAAACAAAATCCTGTTTTCAAAATGCACAGAAAATAAATGTCTGCATCATATCCAGTACCCACAAGTCTTTTGTCTTGTTTTGCTTTTTGAGACAAGGTTTCTCTGTGTAGCCCTGGCTGTCCTAAAACTGGCTCTGCAGACCAGGCTGGCCTTGAACTTCTGGAGATCATCCTGCCTCTGCCTCCCAAGTGCTGGGTTTAAGGCACGCGCCACTGCTGCCGCAACCGGCCCCACAAGTCTTAAGAACATATGATCATGGTACCAAGAATCGATGCTAAGGATTACGCTACACTGTCCATATTCTAATTAATGCCCCATCACTGAGTACTCCTGCAGAGTGCCATCCTCTGAGTAAAATAGCCACCTTTGTCCCATCAGCTGTGCCTGTTGACATTCTCTTATTGAAGAGGGGGTGGGGAGGGTCACTGGACCCTTACCAAGACTCTGGCTACTCACTCCCACACCTCCCAGTCACCTGTACTGCAGTTTTATCCTCATGGCACATAGGGGTGCCAGGAGGTGACTGAGTATATCTTCTGAAGAAGACTAGGAGATCAAGCTCTACCAGTAAGGCCGATAAACTCACTGAAGAACTTTGGGGGAGTTGTACTTTCGCCTGTGTTTAGAACCTTATAAGGAGGGGACAGACTTTTTTTTAAGTCCCCATGGGGTAGGAATTCTCACAGTGTATCTTGGGGGGGGGGTGATGATCAGTGAACCTTGGCAAATTGAGATCCAACCCTATTCAATATGTCCATGCGTGCTGACCCCCAACAGAAGCAAAACCCAGCAGTGCAGACACCTTAAAGTTAGAAGAGCGTTTTTTCCCTCTCTGTCGCCTACAGCTAAAATGCTTCCGTTGGAAAGGAGGGGAACTTCAAGAGGAAAACAATGCCTTTGTGCCATTTAACTTTTGCTAAGCTGAGATTCAAAGCCCTTCCACAATGTTCCATATCAACCTGCCATTCTCTGCTTCTAGGATATTTTCTTGCAGTGTGCTCTGAAAATTAGATACATGAACTTTATTGAAAATGGCCTTTGATTTTGAATAGAGGTTATACAGTCCTTTGTGTGACCAAGGAATCATTTTTGAAATTGCTAATAATGTCACACATGTACTTTTAAAAATCAGAGACTTTACTCAGGCTCATGATAAGGTCTTTTTGTGCTTCTCCTATTAAACTTCTAGTTTTCACTCCTCTGAAGGAACTTCTGAGTTCTGCAAAGAAGTTTTTCTCAACTTGTATTCATATCTTTGTGTAACTCGATTGTGTTTCCAGATCTTGAGTTTCCCATTTTAGATACTCTACCACATAATTCAGTTTTATGCTTCTAGCGTGATACACCTGACACTGGCTACTTCAAAATGGAAAAAGATTTATTATGGCTCATGATTTTGGAGGTTGAAGTCCAAGCCTCGATGGGCCACCTTGATTTGGGTCTTTGCCAAGAGTGATAGATCATATTCATAGAGAAAGTGCCCACACCACAATCCAGAAAGGGGGGGATGTCTTACCACCTCACTAAGGGCAGACCTAAGGACCTCCTATTAGGTCTATCAGGCTCTACCATAAAGATGCTCAGCAACTCCCACTACAACCACCCTAGAGACTGAGCTCTAATATATGGACCATTGGGGAGGGCACTATTCATATTTTTATACATACACATAGATTCTAAATCTAGATTCCACATATGAGAGAAAATGTGATAGTTGTCCCTCTGAATTTGCCTTATTTTGCTTGATTTAATGATTTTTCTAGTTGTAACCATTTTCCTGAAAAAGTCATGATTTCATTTTTCTTTTCTTTTTTTTTTTAATTTTATTTATTTATTTGGTTTTTTGAGACAGGATTTCGCTGTGTTGCCCTGGCTATCTTGGAACTTACTCTGTAGACCAGGCCTTGAGCTCACAGAGATCACCTGCCTGTGCCTCCAGAATGCTGGGATTTTTAAGGCATGCTCCACCACACTCAGCAATTATAGACACCTGTGAACTGCCATGTAGGTGTTGGGATTTGAACCCAAGTCCTTTGGAAGATCAGCCAGTGCTCTTAACTGCTGAACTATCTTGCCAGCCCTTTCATTTTTCTTTTTTATTCTTTTTATTATGTTTTTATTTTGTGAATTACACATCCCACCTCCCCTCAGACCCACCCTCCATCCTTGAAACCTCTCCAGCATTAAAAAAAAATCTCATTGTGGAAGATGTACTGTGTCCCACAATATTCCCTTTTGTCCATGTGCCTTTGCTTGCAAATGTTCCTTATAATGACTCCTTGGTCTGGTATGAGGCCTCTGGCTTCTGCTACTTTGTCAATACCGGAACCCACTGGGACTCCTCCCAGATATTCAGTTACTGTCCTGTGTCATGGAGATCCTGTAGTTTTGTGTCTGTGGAATTGGTCTCTTAAACTGTACTTTTAAAAATCAGTTCATCCATGGGGTGGGCCAACTCAAAGCCCTAGTTCTGGGCCTGCAACCCTTACTTCTTGGGCCTGCTCTCGCTAGTGCTGAAATAAGTAATTGGTTGGATCAACTCTCCTGCTTTCATGACCCCATTAGGGCCAATTCTCCCACCTGCTACCTGTAGCAAGGGCAAGAGAGTAAAGGAGATCTCTCTTTCAACAACCGCACAGAGCAGACAGAAAGCAGGACTGGCTCTCCCAAATGCTGCAGCATGTGAGGAACAGGGACAGCTCTCCTACTCCTGTGATCACATCAGGGTCAGATCTCCTGTCCACCTCTGGAGGTGAGGTCCAACGGGAGAGGATCTATCCCTTGGCAACAAAACCACAAAGCAGACAAAAGGCAGGGCTGGCTCTCCCACACTCACACCCTCTGGGCCGGCTCACCTACAGCCCCCTCATCCAGGGCCAGGCAGGGCTCCCCTAGTCTCTGGCTTGCTTCCTGTCCTGGGAGCCCATCTGGTGCTTGCCTGGAGCTGTACTAGTGATCATACAGGCTAGCTCCTCTTCAGGACCCCATGATGCTGAACAGGTGATGGCAACGGGCTTGCTTCCCCCCCCCAAAGTTAGGCTACTAATCATTCAGATGTTCATAGGTCAGAACACTGAATTCAGACATAGCCTCTCTCCTCTCTGCCACCTACTGATACATATGTGACACAGCAACCATATCTGCAATGCCTCTAGGGGCAAGTTTCATTTTTCTTAATGACCATATAAAATTCCATTGTGTATGTATACTGCATTTATTTGTCCACTCATCCATGGATGAACATCTAGGCTTATTCTAATTCCTGGCTACTGGGAGTAGTGTATCTGTTAAATAAATATGATATGCAAATATCTCTGTGGTATTTTGACTAATAGTCCTTTGGGTATGTGTCTAGGAGTGGTATGCTAGGTCGTATGGTATTTTCAGTTTTTTGAGAAACTGTCATGCTGATTTCCATAGACCTGAAGCATTTACACTTTCATCAACAATGACTACAGACTGCTCTTTCCTCATTATCCTCATCAATATTTCCCATTGTTTTCCTAGTAGTAGTTACTCTGAGGGAGAGAGGAATTTGCAAAGCAGCTTCAATTTGCATTTGATAGCAAAGGATGTTAAATAATTTCAAGTACTTATTGGCCCCTCACAATCTCCTTTGTAAAAGCTATGTAATTAGCTTATTAGTTCAATTATTGATTAAATTGTTATGTTAATTATTTATTCATATTTATGCATAGGTGTGTGTGTCTGTGTGAGAGTGTGACATATGTGAGCAGGTGTCTTTGGAGGTCAAAATAGGGAGTCAGGCCCCTTGGAGCTGGAGCTACAGGAAATTGTGAGCTGCCAGACCCTGGTGCTAGGAACTGAATTCAAGTCCTTTGAAAGACCAGGAAATGGTAGTAATTGCTAAGTCATTTCTCTAGCCCCTTGTTTGGTTTTCTAGTATGTTGTAAGAATTTTGGTTTCTTAGAAAACCCAGTTATGTTATGTGAATATGTTTTTGTTTTAATCCTAGGTGTGGAATATGAAGATGCTTCAGCTTGTCCATAGCTGTTAACTATGATTTATCTCTTGCTCTAGGAGGGGCATGATTTTTACCAGCTACAGATAGTTTATGTTAGAATTCTGGGGACTCTTGAGAGGGTGTATAGATGCCAGAGTCCCAAGAGGGGCTGAGGGAGCTACTCCTCCTTTTGCTGCTGCTCCTGCTGCTCCTCCTTCTGTTGCTGCTCCTGCTCCTCCTTCTGTTGCTAATGGTTCCTGCTGCTGCTTTTGCTACTGCTGGATTACTGGATTGTTTGATTGCTAGATTGATGGGTTGCTGGATTGTATTTGCTGGATTGCTGGTTATTGGTATTCTGACAACGAAGACTGGACTTTCCCCAAGGAACTCAATGTCCCTAATCATCAGGAAGTAGTCAAGAGAGGTCTATGCCCCCTTTCTCCTCTAACCTTCTTTCTCTCCGACCTAATGTTGGGGTCTTGGAAGGGATTTGGGTGGAAATAGGTGATAGGTAAGAGAACCCAATAAAGTAGCCAAAAAACCCAGTTACAGTAGTGTTTAATTTTTTTTCAGTTCATTATATATCCTAGATGTCAATCCCTTGTCTGATGTATACTTGGCAAAGGTTTTTCTCCCCCATTCTGTAGGCTGTCTCTTCCCTCTGTTTATTCTTTATTCTACACAATATTTGTAATTTCACATAACCCCATTTGTCAATTCTTGGAATTGTTTCCCGTACTATTGGACTCTTGTTCAGAAACATCTTCATCTATTCTTATATCTTGAAGTGTTTTCCTCTACCACTTTCAGAGTGTCAACCATTTTGAGTGGACTTTTATGTGGGATGAATTAATAGGGCCTTATTCTCCATGTTAAATCTCATTCTCCATGTTAAAAATCCAGCTTTCTGGTACTGTTGGTTGAAGAAGCTGTTTTCCCAAATGTATGTTTCTGATAGTTTGTCAAAGGCTAAGAGGTTGTAACTGTGGGACTTCTGGATTTTCTAGTCTATTTTATTAGCCTACATGCCTGTTTTTGTACCACAATATGTTTGTTACTATGGCTCTGTAATGTAATTTTAGATCAGGTATGTGCTAAGGATTGGGGATGTCTGTACTTCCATATGAATTTTATAATCATTTTTTTCTATCTCTATGAAAAATGGCACTGGGATTTTGGCTATGCCTATTCCTCTCTTCAGTATGAAGCACTGCTTTCAGTAATCTATGTAGGGATGGCTTGGCGGACACGAATTCTTCTAGCTTGTTTATATCATGGGTATTCTTTCTTTCTACTTCACCTATGGTAGGTGGTCTTGTTGTATACAATAATCCATGTTGGCATCCATCGTCCTTTAGAACTTGGAGTACATTGTTCCAGGCTCTTCTGACTTTTAAAGTTTCCATTGAAAGATCTATTGTTATTTTGGTGTGGTTTCCTTATCTATAACTTGTGCTTTTTCTCTTGCAGTTTTCAATACTCTTTCTTTGTTCTGTATATTTAGTGTTTTAACTGTGGTGTGCAATGAGGAGTTTGTTTTCTGGTCCTGTTTATTTTATGTTCTGTGTCCTCTTTGTATTTGTGTAGGTAGCTTGTATCTAAGACATTTTGTTAATATGGGGATGTTTTCTTCTATGATTCTGTTAAAGATCTAGTCTATACCATTTACTTGAGATTTTTTTTCTCTTTATCTATGATTGTAATTAGAAGACTTGGTCTTTTCACTGTGTCCCATAATTCCTACATGTTCCTTTCATGTTTTTTTCATATTTGTTTTTGTGTTCTAATTCATTTATTTTATCTTCAAGTCCTGATATTCTATCTGTTATTTGATCCATTCTACTTATAAGACTTGCCCTTGTAAGGACTTTCTAGTTGGGTTACTGGCTTTTCAATTCCATCTTCATTTCGGTTTGAGTTCTTTTCAATGTTCAGTCTCTTTATTGAATTCAGTTTTCAAATCCTGCTTTGTCTTTAATATTTCAATCTGCCTTTTGTTTGTGTTTCCTACAGTATCATTCAGGTGTTAATTGCTCCTCAAGTTTAACTTTAAGGATGTATCTATCTGTAAAGCTGCATTTCTCACAGAAAACAGAAAGATGGATTTTTTCTTTTTTCTTTTTTAACATTTATTTATACTTCAAGTTACATCTTGATTACTACCCCTCCCTTAATCCCCTCCTGGTCCTACCCTGCCACCCTCTACCCCCTCTCCCACCATCCCACCCCTCCAATGTGGATTACTTCCATGTATCAGCCCCCCTCAGTTCATTAGTCACATAAGATCTAAGAGCTTCCTCTTGCACAGGAGACATACATGGCAGTTCCACTAGGGTGGAGTGTCCCACTAACAGGTAACCAAGTCCATGTTCCTGTTCTTTTGGGTCTATTGATTGTAGGATGGTTATCCTGTATTATAATTTCTAAAATCCAGTTATAAGTGAATACATGCCATGTATATCTTTCTGAGTCTGGGTTAGCTCACTGATGATGAGCTTTTCTAGTTCCATCCATTTGGTTGCAAATTGCATGATTTCATTGTTTCTGATAGCTGAATAGTATTCTATTGTGTAAATGTACCACAGTTTTTGTTTTTGCTTTTATTTTTATCCATTCTTCAGTTGAAGGATATCTTGGTTGTTTCCAGTTTCTATCTATTACAAATAAAGCTGCAATGACCATAGTTGAGGAGATGTCTTTGTGGCTTGGTGAGAAAACTTTTAGATATATGCCCAGGAGTGGAATGGCTGGGTCTTGAGGTAAAGCTATTCCAAGTTTTCTAAGATATCACCACATTGATTTCTATAGTGGTTGTACAAGTTTGTACTCCGACCAGCAATGGAGGAGTGTTCCCCTTTCTCCACAACCTTGCCAGCATGTGCTGTCTTTTGAATTTTTGATCTTAGCCAATCTGACAGGAGTAAGATAGAATCTCAGAGTAATCTCGAGTTGCATTTCTCTGATGATTAAGGATGCTGAGCATTTCTTCAAGTGTCTCTCAGCCATTAGAGATTCCTCTTTTATGAATTCTCAGTTTAGCTCTGTTCCCCATTTTTTGATTGGGTTATTGGGTTTCTTGGTGTTTAATTTCTTGAGTTCTTTATAAATTTTGTATATTAGCCCTCTGCCGGATGTGGGGTTGGTGAAGATCTTTTCCCATACTGAAGGCTGCCATTTTGGTCCAATGACAGTGTCCTTTGCCTTACAGAAGCTTTTCAGCTTCATAAGGTCCCATTTATTAATTGTTGGTCTTAGAGTCTGAGCTATTGGTGTTCTCTTCAGGAAGTTATTACCTGTGCCAATGAGTTTGTGGCTTCTCTCCACTTTCTCTTCTACTAGATTTAGTGTGTCTTGTTTTATATTAAAGTCTTTGATCCATTTGGACTTAAGTTTTGTGCAAGGTGATAAACATGGGTCTATTTGCATTCTTCTGCATGTTGACATCCAGATAGACCAGCACCATTTGTTGAAGATGATTTCCTTTTTCCATTGTATGGTTTTGGCTTCTTTGTCAAAAATTAAGTAACCATAGGTATGTGGGTTTGTTTCTGGGTCTTTGCAAGTCTGTAAAGAATTGTGTTGGAATTTTGATGGGAATTGTATTGAATCTGTAAATTGTTTTTGGTAGGATGGCCATTTTTATTATGTTGATCCTACCTATCCACGAACATGGGAGATCTTTCCATCTTCTAATATCCTCTTCAATTTCTTTCTTCAAAGACTTGAAGTTCATGTTTCACAAGTCTTTCACTTGCTTGGTTAGAGTTACCCCCAGGTATTTTATATTATTTGTGGCTATTGTAAAGTGTGTTGTTTCCCTAATTTCTTTCTTGGCCCATTTATATTTTGTGTAAAGAAGGGCTACTGATTTTTTTTAAATTAATTTTGTATCCAGCTACCTTGCTGAAAGAGTCTATCAGCTGTAGGAGTTCTCTGGAGGAATTTTTGGGGTCATTTATGTATATTATCATATCATCTGTAGATAGGGATAATTTGACTTCTTCCTTTCCAATTTGTATCCCTTTGATCTCCTTTCATTGTCTTATTGCTCTGGCTAGAACATCAAGTACTATGTTGAAGAGATATGGGGAGAGTGGGCATCCTTGCCTTGTCCCTGATTTTAGGAGAAATGTTTGAAGTTTCTCTCCATTTAATTTGATATTGGCTGCCAGCTTGCTGTATATCACCTTTATTATTTCTAGGTATGGTCCTTGTATGTCAACTCTCTCTAAGACTTTTAGCATGAAGGGGTGTTGGATTTTATCAAATGCTTTTTCAGAATCTAGCAAGATGATCATGTAGTTTTTTTTCTTTCAGCTTGTTTATATGATGGATTATGTTGATGGATTTTTGTATGTTGAACCACCCCTGCATTCTGGGATGAAGTCGACTTGATCATGGTGTATGATACTTTTGATGTGATCTTGGATTCAGTTTGTAAGTATTTTATTGAGTATTTTTGTGTCTATGTTCATGAGCAAAATTGGTCTGAAATTCTTTCTTTGTTGGGTCTTTGTGTGGTTTAGATATCAGGATGACTGTGGCCTCATAGAATGAGTTTGGCAGTGTTCCTTCTGTTTCTATTTTGTGGAAGAGTTTGAAGAGTATTGGTATTACCTCTTCTTTGAAGGTCTGGTAGAATTCTGTGCTGAAACCATCTGGCCCTGGGATTTTTTTTGGTTGGGAGACTTTTAATGACTGCTTCTATTTCCTTAGGGGTTATAGGACTGTTTAATTTGTTAACCTGATCTTGATTTAACTTTGGTAGGTGCAATCTATCAAGAAAATTTTCCATTTCATTTAGGTTTTCAAATTTTGTGAAGTACAGATTTTTGAAGTAAGACCTAAAGATTCTTTGAATTTCCTTGATATCTGTTGTTATTTTTCCCTTTTCATTTCTGATTTTGTTGATTTGGGTGTTTTCTCTCTGCCTTTTAGTTAGTTTGACTAAGGGTTTGTCTATTTTGTTGAGTTTTTCAAAGAACCAACTCTTCCTTTTGTTGATTCTTATATTGTTTTTTTTTGTTTGTTTGTTTCTAAATTGTTGATTTCAGCCCCGAGTTTGATGATTTCCTGCGGTCTGCGTCTCTTGGGAGTGTTTGCTTCCTTCTTTTCTTGTGCTTCCAGTTCCTTTGTTAATTTGCTAATATGAGCTGTCACATTTTGCTTTTTTTTTTTTTTCGAGACAGGGTTTCTCTGTGTATCTCAGGCTGTCCTGGTCTCACTTTTGTAGACCAGGCTGGCCTCGAACTCACAGAGATCCACCTGCCTCTGCCTCCCAAGTGCTGGGATTAAAGGCGTGCGCCACCACTGCCCGGCACAATTTGCTTTTTGAAGGCACTTAGTGCTATGAACTTTCCTTGTAGTGCTACTTTCATTATTTCCCAAAGGTTTGGGTATGTTGTGCCTTCACTGAATTTTAGGAAGTCTTTGATTTCCTTCTTTATTTCTTCCCTGACGCAGTAGTCATTGACTAGAGAGTTTTTCAGTTTCCACGAATATGTAGGCTTTTTGTTATTTATGTTGTTGTTGAAGTCCAGCTTTAATCCATGGTGGTCTGATAAGATACAAGGAGTTATTTCAATTTTCTTGTCTCTGTTGAAGCTTGCTTTGTGACCGACTATATGGTCAATTTTGGAGAAGATTCCATGAAGTGCTGAGAAGAAGGTATATTCTTTTGAGTTTGGGTGAAATAGATATCTGTTAGGTCCATTTGATTCATGACCTCCTTTAGTTTCATTATTTCTCTGTTTGGCTTCTGTCTCAATGACCTGCCCATTGGTATGGGTGGGGTGTTAAGTCTCCTACTATTAGTGTGTGGAGATCGATGTGTGGTTTGAGATTTAGTAGGGTCTCTTTTACAAATGTGGGTGCCCTTGTATCCGTATTGACATGTCATCTTGATGAATTTTTCCTTTGTCAAGTATGTTGTGCCTTCCCTATCTTTTTTTATTCATTTTGTTTGAAAGTATATTTTATTGAATATTAGGTTGGCTATTCCAGCTTGCTTCCTGGGGCCATTTGCTTGGAAAACCCTTTCCAAACACTTTACTCTGTGGTAAAGTCTATCTTTGTTGGTTAGGTATGTTTCTTGTATGCAGTAAAGTGATGGGTCTTTTTTACGGATCCATTCTGTAAACCTGTGTGTTTCTATAGGTGAGATGAGCCAATTGATGTTGAGAGATATTAGTGACCCTAGTTTGTTGTTTCCTGCTATTTTGATGTAGGTGGTAATAGTGTGATTGTGTGTTTCTTTTGGTTTAGTTGCAGTGGAGTTGTTTCCTGTGTTTTCTTGGCTGTGGTTACCTTCTCTTGGTTGGAATTTTCCTTCTAGGATCTTCTGTAGAACTGGATTTGTGGGTAGATATTGTTTGAATTTGGTTTTGTCATGGAATATCTTGTTTTCTCCATCTATGGCAATTGAAAGTTTTGCTGGGTACAGTAGTCTGGGCTGGCATTTGTGTTCTCTTAGAGCTTGTAAGACATCTGACCATGCCTTTCTGGCTTTTAAAGTTTCTGAGGAAAAGTAGGGTGTAATTCTGATGAGTCTGCCATTATATGTTACTTGGCTTTTTTCTCTTACATCTTTTAATATTCTTTTTTTATTCTGTATATTTGGAGTTTCAACTATTATGTGATGGGAGGAATTTCTTTTCTGATAAAATCTATTCGGAGTTCTGTATGCCTCTTGATTTTTACCAGCATCTCTTTTTTTAGGTTTGGGAAATTTTCTTCTATGATTTTGTTGAAAATGTTCCCTGGTCCTTGGAGTCTGGAGTCTTCTCTTTCCTCTATGCCTATAGTTCTTAGGTTCCATCTTTTCATTGAGTCCTTGATTTTGTGGATGTTATGGGAGAGGATTTTTTTAGATTTCTCTTTTTCTTTGGTTGTTTTACTGATTTCTGCAATTGAGTCTTTCACGCCTGAGATTCAGTCTTCCATCTCTTGTATCCTATTGGTAATACTCATCTCTGTAGTTCCTGTTCTCTTTCCTTGCTTTTCCAACTCCAAGATTGTCTCTGCTTGTGTTTACTTTATTGCTTCCATTTCTTTTTTTTTTAATTTTCTTTTTTTCCTTTATTTTTTATTTCTTCAAGTTACATCTCAATCGCAGTCCCCTCCCTATTCCACCTCCAGTCCCACCCTCCCACCCTCAACCACCCATCCTCTTCCCTTTTTTTTTCTTTTAAGTTTAAGGTATATCTTATTTCCCCCTACAGTTTCTCCTTTCAGTCCAACAAATGGCTCTTTCTCTTATAATAATAAATACAATACAGTACAACAGAGGTAATTGGCCACAGTTATGAGGGTTATATGGCTTAACGTACATTCCCAATGACCAGTCCATATGTATTTGGTACCTGACTTTAACATTCTACTATCTAAACATCTCCATGAGTTTAAAATTCTGTATCTGACTCAACATTCATACTAATTGCAACACAATTTTAAAAGTATCTTCTTAGATGTAAAACACTCTCTTGACTCCTAAACAACTCAAAATTTAATTATGAGACTTTATCTATCTGTTCTTCAATCACCTCAGAGACCTGAGAGGGATAAATATATCTGATTTTATAGGAAGTACAGGGTCTGCAGCTTCCCAAACTAAGAAATGACATACCAATGGCTGCCTGGACAGTTCCCATTTTCTCTCCATACATTACAGCATCGCTCTTCAGTCATTTGGCCCCGCTTCTCTGACAGACATTGATTGTAGAGCAGGGGTTATGAAGGACTTACCTACCCTGTCTTGGCAGAGCTAGGATGTCGACTTAACTGCTTCCAGGTTTTGTCCTTTTTGGACAGCATTCTGTCTACAGTTGGAGCAAGGGGCTTTTCCTACCAAGAGATAGGCTTGCGACTAATTCAATCATCTCCCACTGGAGATTCTTCGATGCTCATCTTCTACTTGGAGGAGAATAGGGGGTGCTGTCAGGAGTTGATATGTCTTGATATAAAAAAAATCTAAAGTTACAAAAACATCTTTGAATGCCATATTCTGCAGATCTCTTGAGGTTTTTGAAGAGGCCCTATCTATCTCTTATATTAGGGTAAGCAGATGTTGCTTGTCTCTTAGCAGGTTTATTTCTGATTAGCTTAGCAAGTAACTATAATAGGCTGTCATAGTACCTAACAGAATGACTAGCTTGCATAACCATTAGTTTGCATTTCTTAATTATCCTAAACAGTTCATGACAGTTAGTAGTAAAAGGCCGAAACATCACATTTCATTTTTTTTCTTTACCTCCTAACCTTTCCATCCCATTTCTCTGGGGTGGGGTGTCCTTATATAACAGTCCCTCATCTCAGTTGAGAGGTCGTATGAGGGCCAAGAGCCTCTTCATTCATTGGGGATCTATGAAGCAGTACCATCAGTGAAAAGTGTCTCATTGCCTGGGAGAGAGAACTACTAAACAAACAAATCAATAAGCATACAATAGATAAAAAAGACTAAAAAACAGAAAAAAATATAACTAATATATAAAAAATAAATAAAAATTAAAAATAAGAAGTCTATGTCCAAGTTCCCTTTGGTGTGTTAGTTGTAGTATTGATACCTTCTACTATATAGCTAAAATCCTCCTATAAGTGAATAGATGTCATATGTGTCCTTCTGAGTCTGGGTTAGTTCACTCAGGATGAGCTTTTCTAGTTCCTTCCATTTGGCTGCAAATTGCATAATTTCATTGTTCCTGATAGCTGAATAATATTCCATTGTGTAGATGTACCACAGTTTTTTAACCCATTCTTCGGTTGAGGGACATCTGGGTTGTTTCCAGTTTCTAGCTATTACAAATAAGGCTGCTATAAACAAAGATGAGGAAACTTCCTTATGATTCTGTGAAGAGGCATTTGGGTGTATACCCAGAAGTGGTATGGCTGGGTCCTGAGGCAGAGCTATTCCAAGTTTTCTAAGATATCGCCAGACTGACCTCCATAGTGGTTGCACAAGCCTGCACTCCCACCAGCAATGGAGTAGGGTACCCCTTTCTCCACACCCTTGCCAGCATATGCTGTCATTTGAGTTTTTGATCCTAGCCATTCTGACAAGTGTGAGATGGAATCTCAGAGTTGTCTTGAGTTGCATTTCTCTGATGATTAAGGATGTTGAGCATTTCTTCAAATGTCTCTCAGCCATTAGGGATTCCTCCTTTGTGAATTCTCTATTTAGCTCTGTCCCCCATTTTTTGATTGGATTATTTGGTTTCTTGGCATTTAATTTCTTGAGTTCTTTGTAGATTTTGGATATTAGCCCTCTGTCAGATGTGGGGTTGGTGAAGATTTTCTCCCAGTCTGTAGGCTGCCGTTTTGTTCGAATGACAGTGTCCTTTGCCTTACAGAAGCTTTTCAGTTTCATGAGGTCCCATTTATTGATTGTTGATCTCAAGTCCTGAGCTGTTGGTGTTCTGTTCAGGAAGTTGTCGCCTGTGCCAATTAGTTCGAGGGTTTCTCCCACTTTATCTTCTAGTAGATTTAGTGTGACCGGCCTTATGTTAAGGTCTTTGATCCACTTGGACTTAAGTTTTGTACAAGGTGATAAGTATGGGTCTAGCTTCATTCTTTTACAAATGGACATCCAGTTGGACCAGCACCATTTGTTGCAGATGCTGTCCTTCTTCCATTGTGCCATTTTGGCTTCTTTGTCAAAAATTAGGTGGCCATAAGTGTGTGGGTCTATTTCTGGATCTTCAATTCGATTCCATTGATCTACTGGTCTGTTTCTATACCAATACCATGCTGTTTTTACAACTATTGCTCTGTAGTACAGCTTGAAATCTGGGATGGTGATACCTCCAGATTTTTTTTTTATTGTACAGGATTGATTTAGCTATTCTGGGCTTTTTGTTGTTCCATATGAAATTGAGACTAGCTCTTTGCAAGTCTATAAAGAATTGTGTTGGTATTTTGATAGGAATTCATTGAATCTATATATTGCTTTTGGTAGGATGGCCATTTTTATTATGTTGATCCTACCTATCCATGAGCATGGGAGATCTTTCCATCTTCTAAAGGCCTCTTCCATTTCTTTCTTCAAGGGCTTGAAGTTCTTGTTGTACAGGTCCTTTACTTGCTTGGTTAGAGTAACCCCCAGGTATTTTATGTTGTTTGTGGCTATTGTGAAGGGGGTTGTTTCCCTTATTTCTTTCTCAGCCCATTTGTTTGTTGTATAAAGAAGGGCTTCTGATTTTTTTGAATTAATTTTGTATCCAGCCATTTGCTGAAGGTGTTCATCAGCTGTAAGAGTTCTCTGGTAGAATTTTTGGGGTCACTTATGTATTCTGAAGGTCGGTTTAACTCATGAGGCACAGGTCCAGAAAATGACGATTGGAGGTACCACCCCAGATCAGTGCAGTTTGGAAGGCCCCAGAGTGCCCCCAGCTCAGTGCAGCTTGGAGGGTCCCAGGGTGCTGGGCATGGGGCAGAGGTTTGCAGGGAGGAGGGGAGGGGAGATTTAACATAGGTATTGGGGTTCAAGGAGGCCCGAGGTGGTATGGTGTCAGGAGGATGCTCCTGAGGAGTGAGACCTTGTCACCTCTGGCCAGGCAGGGGAGGTACAGTGGAGCTTGGGGCACAGCTCTCAGCTCAGGTGAGCTGGCTCTGTCGCAGAGTGCTGTTCAGCACAGAGGAGGTGGGGGCAGGGAAACGGGAGAAATCCAACCTGGGTGGTCCTGAGTGGTCCTGAGAGTGAAGGTCAGGGTATCGTAGGAGGCACAGGTCCAGAAGATGACGTTTGGAGGGACTGCTCCCAGCTCAGATCAACTTGGAGGGCCCCTGAGTGGTCCTGTTGGTCCTGGGTGGTCCGGTTGGTCCTGAAGGTGAAGGTTAGCTTACTGCAGAAGGCACATGTCTGGAAGATGACAATTGGAGGGACCATTCCCAGCTCAGCACAGCTTGGAGGGCCCCAGGGCATTTGGGCAGGGCAGAGGGTTGGCAGGGAAGAGAGGAGAGGAGATTTAACCTAGGTTGGGGTTCAAGGAGGCCCGAGGTGGTACGGGGTCAGGAGGACGGAGCTGGATGCTTCTGGGGAGTGAGGCCTTGTCACCTATGGTGGGGCAGGGAAGGTACAATGGAGCTTGGGGCACAACTCTCAGCTCAGGTAAGCTGGCTCTGTCTGGATTTTTTTTCTAAGACAGGATTTCTCTGTATAGCCCTGACTGTCCTAGAACTTGGTTTGTAGACCAAACTGGCCTCAAACTTAGAGATTCATCTACCTCTCAAACACTGGGATTAAAGATATGCACCACCATGCCCAGCTTGGGTTTATTGTATTCTTAATTCATTCCCCTAGACTGTATTTTGATTGAGGAATTGAAGTCGTTATTAATATTGAATAAAATTGAATTACTGAATAATTATTGAAGGATGTGTGTTGATTGCAATCATTTCTCTTGCAGCTTTCAATACACTTTCTTTGCAATATTGTTCAACTTGATCTTTAAAGCCTTCCCCCAAATCTTGATTCTGTTATTATATTGATAGTTTCATGTTATTTTGTTTGTTTGGTGGAGTAGGGGTACAATCTTGCTTTCATGCCAGGTTGACCTCAAACCTCAAACTTGCTTTGTATCTCAGGCCAGTCTTATACTCTATCTCCAAAGAGCTGGGAATCTATCTATCTGTCTGTCTGTCTGTCTGTCTGTCTGTCTGTCTATCTGTGGGGGGTATATTTATGTGTGTGTGTGTGTGTTGCTGTATGTCTATTACTTTTTGTTTTGCTTTAATAGAACTGAGATTCTAGCATTCACCAGGTCCTTCTTTGTACCAAAGACTGGAGTAATTTCTATTAAGACTGGTTAAATCTTTCAGCACATCATGGGCTGAATCAATGGAAGTCTATCACCCTTGGCATGTCCCCTTAATCCAAACAGAGAGATGTTCATGTTCATTCTTTACTCGCCTAATTGGAGGGTGGTCACATCTGAAGTCCCTTCTGTCCATCTATGGCTTCTGCTTTATTAGCGCTAACTTTGTATGTGTTGCTGGTCTCTAGACTTGGTTGACATCCTCCTGGCTTGTAATTAAACTATGCCCCCTTTGGTGTCATGCTTATATGGCCAGCTCGCAGTTTTACCATGAATCTTTTCCCCTTTATTGCCTAGGAAGATCTACCTCCTGCCCTGAAACTGAAATTTAATTATAAATTGTAGTTATTAGTAAGTATAAACTGTAAGATTAGGCCAGTGGAGCAGCCAGTGGCTTGGCAGAGCAGCAGGCAGCCTGGCCAGCCTTAACTGGTTGCCTGATTTGTCCTGGGGAAAGAGCCCCAGGACCAAGGTTGCCTACACCACCCATAACCTAAACTCTGTTAAATAATATTAGTTGTTATATTAGGATGGTAGAGTTACCAGCAGTTTAGAGGGAGATTCATCTAGGTTTGAGGGGAGTCCAGGAGTCCAGGAGTCTGATGGCCTTGGATTGCTTGTACTGAGGGCCTATAAGCTACCTTGGTCCTTTCCCCCAAAATTAAATACACCAAGACCTTTTAATGTTTCAATGCTTAACCCTTAGCTGGGCAGACTCTCAATTAGCTACTCTAAGTTAACCCAGATCACCTAATCCCAAACTACCATGTGCCTGTGATTGCCTTCCAGCATTCTCCAACACATCTATCTGCTTCTGTCTCTCCCAGCAGAATAAACTAATCTTCTGTGTAAAGTGCAGGGTTCCTGTTCTAATCACAGGAAGTCCCACCTTCCTATACTCTTTCTGCCCAGCTAATTGACTATCAGTGACTTTTATTAACCAATCAAGAGAATGCCTCAAAGGGGTGGTAACCAGATCTCAGCATTGAAATCAGCCTATCAGAAGCAATGTTATTAGCCCCAACACTGTCCTGTTATAGTGGGCCTGCAGTGAGACAGCTATTACAGTGACAGGAGTATGAGACATAGCAAAATTTCTCACCTCCTGGCTGCCAGAAGGGAGGGGAAGGGGAAAGAAGGGAGGGAGAGAAGAAGGGAGGGGAGGGATAAAGTATGTCTATCTTTCCAAGGTATGACTGCACCGACATACTTTTCCTAATCAGACCCCACCTCCTAAAATTTCTATCATTTCCTGTAAGACCTCACCTCTGGACACTGCTTGCATTGGAGACCAAGCCTTTGATGCATGAGACTTTAGGGGAGCACGCTTCATATCCATACCACAATACCGTGTAGTTGCTTTTGCCTTTGTTGTTTCTCCTTCATGCCCCGGGACTCCTGTCCTGGCTGGATATATGAGCCATAAGTGATATGGTCCAGTCCTATGCTTCTGAAGAGAAGAGATGTGATCCATGCACTATGATTTCTTGTTCTTTCATAGTTGAAAAAATGGTCCTATACTGGTATCAGCATCCATTTGAGAAGGCCATTGAAAACCAAGGTCTGGCTTTTCACCAGCCTGGATCTTTCTGACAGAGATAAATAGGTCACAGCACACACTGAAACTTGAGATCTGTTGGATTTCAAGCATCCATTTCTGAGCACTCTATTGCAGGTTGCTGGAGTCTGTGTTACTCTTCAATACACAGTAGAGAGCTTCATCTCCTGGATGCTGACACAGTTAGAGTTTCTCAGTCTGGGGAGAATTTAGAGCACTGTCTTGTAGCTACTGTTAGTTCCAAAACTGGTTCATGACCTGTTTGGTTGACCTCATGAGACATCGTTCTATTTATAGAAGGCACGTTGGTTAAGAAACAGATATCTTTTGTTAGTTACTATGACAGTCTATCACAGTTATTTTCTAAGCTACTCAGAAATCAAGTTGCTAAGAGACAAGCAATATTTGCTTATCTAAATATAAGAGATAGATAGGGCATCTTCAAAAACCTCAAGAGATCTGAAGAATATGGCATTCAAAGATGTTTTCTTAACTTAAGATTTTTTTGATATTGAGACATGCCAGCTCCTGACAGCACCCCCTATTCTACTCCAAGTAAAAGATGAGCATCGAAGAATCTCCAGTGGGAGATGATTGAATTGGTGGTAAGCCTTTCTCTTGGCAAGAAAAACCCCTTGCTTCAACTGTAGACAGACTTCTGTCCAAAAAGGACAAAACTTGGAAGCAGATAAGTCGACAGCCTAGCTCTACCAAGACAGGGTAGGTGAGTCCTTCATAATTCCTGCTCTACAATCAATGTCTGTCAGAGAAATGGGGCCAAATGGCTGAAGTTTGATGCTGTAATGTATGGAGAGAAAATGGGAACTGTCCAGGCAGCCACTGGTATGTCATTTCTTAGTTTTGGAAACTGCAGGCCCTGCACTTCCTATATAATCAGATATATTTATCCCTCTCAGGTCTCTGAGGTGGTTGAAGAATAGATAGCTAGAGTCTCACGGTTAAATTTTGAGTTGTTTAGGAATCAAGAGGGTGTTCTGGATCTAAGAAGATATTTTTTAAATTATGAGGCAAGTTAGTATGAAAGCTGAGTTAAATATAGAACTTTAAACTCATGGAGATGGTTAGATAGTAGAATGTTAAAGTCCGGTGCCAAATACATATGGACTGGACATTGGGAATGTATGCTAAGCCATATAACTCTTATAATTGTGGCCTATTTATTTCTGTTGTTTTGTATTGTATTTATAGTTATAAGACAAAGAACCATTTTTTTGGACTGAAAGGGAGAGCTGTTGGGGGGAAAAAAGAAATACCTTAAAC